>QEPC01010142.1:417694-446771 GCA_003113815.1 Sphenodon punctatus
CTACTCACAATTCTGGGGAGCCCTTCTATTCTGTTCTCCAATCGGCACACACAAGACTTGGTGGAAGGAGCAGGAAACACATTTATTGCTATTGCCTAGTACAGGATCCTAATAAGAGGGAACTCCTGCATAACACAAAATGGAGACTGCACCCTGCAGTTCCCAAACACCAGCTGAACAGGAAACCCCATCCACCTAGTTCTGGAGGGTAGGAGGAGCTGGCTATTGCCAGCTCTCTTAAAGCTGTACACACATATGCCACACAGAGCCCCCTTCCTGCTCCCCCAGCCCCCTCCTGTTCCCCCAACCCCTTCCTACTCCCTCCTCCTGCTCTCTCAGCCCCCTCTCCTCACAGACCCCTCAGCCCCGCCACCTCATCCAGCTCCTCTTCCCTCCTGCTCCCTCAGCAAGCGCAAGTGCTTTTTAAATGCCAGGGACATCTTGACACCTCATCTACGATGAAATATTGGACCAAAGCACATATTTAGCATACTCAATATCTGTCCTCTGCAGCCATCTGTGACTATAAGTGTATGCTCACAGAGAAAACCCCGTCAACTTCAGGGTTGCAAGCCAGAGGAATTTTCCCCAGGGAACTCTATTGAAGTCAATGGAACTCTCAATACAGAACATTAGCTCTGCCTTAACTAATGGAGCTACTAGCATGGCTCCATAATCATGCAACAAATATAAACATAAATAAAGAACATGTATACATACATAACAAAACATATAAAATATACCCTTAAAATAAATTGACAATGTCATTAGTTATCTAGAAACATGATTCTCTCCTTTATCTAGCTTGCACATTTTCACCAACACCAGTTGGTCCAACAAAAGATATCATTCGAACTACTTTGTCTCCATCTCTGTTACTTGGGACCAACACAACAACCACACATTCTCTGGTGTTCAGTCTCCACATGCTTCTTAGGGTTTCTGGGCCAGGCACACTTTGTCTGCAATCCAGTAAGCTCAGACAGCCTCTGGCCCCATACACAGTCTCTATTGGGCCCAGTCCCTTCAGCCAGACAACCCCTCCAGCTTCTAGTCACAGTTTCCAGCCCCACCAGGCAGACCCTCTCCCCCCCTCCCCTGGCTGGCTATACGCTTCATTCTCTGGTTCTCTGGGGCAAGCTCACCCCTTCTACCCCCAGGTATACATCTGGCTCAGGCACAGTTCTCTGAGCCTACTTGCAGAGCTTCCACTCAGCTCTGTCCTCCATACAGTTCTCACTCACGCTAACTCGGTTCTGGCTTTTTAGTCTCTCGGGGTTGGCCTACCTAGGTCTTTCACAGCTGCCTCCGCTTCAATGCTGTCCACAGTCACTGGCAGCCCTGCTAGCCCAGTCACCTGGCTGGTGTTACCTGCCTCTTAAAGAGCCCATGGCCCACAGGGACTCTGCCCTGGTACACACTCCATCTCTCCAAGTTCTTCCATTCCCTCACACACACTCCACTGCCTTTGTTCCTTCCCTCCTTCACCCCATCACACCATTTCCTCCAGTTCCATGGGACTGTACATAATAAATTCCCACTCAAGAAGTTGCAGGCAAGTGGGAGGTAGCAGAATTGTGATCATGTGTGACAAGTAGGGAGCCAGAGCCTGAGGCCATAATATAATGTCACAGTCATTTCTTTTTACTCATTTTTCAATTACATTTCTCTGTTTGGAAGAACTTAAAAATATGCCTATAATAAATGGGGTTCTACATTCTATATGTCTTCCCTGTAACTAAGTTAAGCACATGCACCTGCATCTTCACACAGTCATGAATGTATCCTTGTCTCTCCTGATGTTCACCTCTCCCTCATCTCCCCCTTCCTTGTCTCTTAGATTGTAAGCCCTTTGGGGTAGGGACCTGTCTGCAACTACTGACTGTACAGTGCCAGGTACAGTCAGTAGTTGGCCTAGAGGTGGGGGGCCTAGAGGTGGTTGAATCTCCTCTTGTTGGGGGGGTTCACCCTCCCATGGTCTCTCAAGTGCGAAGTCTGGGTGTGCTCCTCGATTCGCGGCTCAGCTTGGAATCTCGGGTTGTGGCCGTGGTGGGGAGTGCGTTTCGGCAGTTACATCTTGTCCAGCGGCTTCAGCCGTATCTCTCAGACTCCGACCTTGCCACTGTCATCCATGCCTTCATCACCTCAAGGCTGGATTACTGCAAGGGGCTGCCTGAGAAGTTGGTCCAGAGGCTGAAGCTGGTGCAGAATGCTGCGACCCGTCTCCTTACGGGGGCGGGTCGCAGGGAGCACATGACACCTGTGCTCCGGGCTCTGCACTGGCTGCCTATAAAGCACCGGACTAAGTTCAAGGTGCTAGTTTTAACCTTTAAAGCCCTTCACAGCCTGGGCCCTGCTTATCTGCGGGACTGCCTCACTTCCCATGTGCCCGTGCAATCCCTGCGATTGTCCATGGGAGCCTTTTTGGAGGTTCCCTGGGCGAGGTGGGTGGCCACCAATGTTAGATCTTTTTCAGTGGCTTCCCTTGTGCTGTGGAATTCGTTCCCAGAGGAGGCTTGGTTGGCCCCCACTTTCCTGTCATTTCGACGATTATGTAAGACCTGACTGTTCCGACAGGCCTTTGGTGAGGGACAGGGGTTTGGTGGGGGGGCTTGGTGGGGGGGCTTGAGTGTGTTGCTTTGTTTTGTTTTTCCTTGCATAATATGGAATTTTAATTGTTTTAAATGTTTTATTGTTTTATTGTTTTTATAGTTGTTGTTCGCTGCCCCGGGCTGCCCTGTGGGCAGGAGGGGCGGGATACAAATTTTATGTAAATAAATAAAATAAATACATTTTCCTATTTTGTCTAGGACAGCCGATTGTGTAAAACTGTCCTTGCTGATCCATGCTGTTGCCTTGCCTCCAGTTAACTCTTCCACCCCTGTGCTGTGTCTGGGGGGGTCTGGGCTGCATCATCTCCCTGTCTGTCCACGGGACCTTTCACCACCTCTGTGCTGCTGCTGCAGCATCAGGCTTGCCTGTTGCTTCAGTCCTATCTCCTCTGCTGGTAAGAAGGGGAAAGGGCTGTGGGGAGCTGCTGCATGAGCCTTTTAGTGTTTGAGAGCTGCTGTAGTAGCTCCCAAACCACAGAGGTGAGTTTGCATTTGTCTTCTTTACTGTCCAGGTGAGCCATGTTCTGCAATAAGGGGTCAATGGAGAAGGCTGAGGGAGAAGGGGAAATTCAGCTTCTGCACCTGGGCCGACTCCAACCTAGCTATACCCCTGACCACTGTCCCATGATGGCCAGTCCACCGTCCACCCCCTTTTCACCCTTCCTTTCTGAGAGTTGCCACTCCATTGTATTGGTGTAGTGAGTAGAAAGGGCCCTTGACAATCACGGTTCACCCTCAATTCCAGATGGTGGTCATGCTGATGCCTCCGCTGTTGCCTGTGGGCCTTCTGTATCATTCATTCCTACGTGTTCCTTCACAGCATTGTGGTCGAGCAGGGGTGTATTGTATGTCTGTCTGGCTTGCACAATGGGGCTAGAGTACGGCTATAAGAGCTCAGGCCGTGTATGGGTGTATTTCCTTACAGAACAGGCTTGGTGTGGTAGGGATGGGCTAGCCTGTGGTAAGTCCTGGCAGGATTGGGGCCCAACAGTCACTTATTCTGGGAATTAACTTCAAACAATCCTTTAATTCTCCACACAATTTTAACTATACAAAAGGGTTACCTTCTGGCCTGGGACGCATCTTCCTCAGGTCAGAGGCCCCTTGTTCATTTTCCACCATTCTCTTGGCCAGGCAACTTCCTCTGTAGCCCAGCAAAACCCTCAGCTCAGGCAAATCCTCTGAGCCTACTTCAGTGAGTCAGAGCTCCCTTCTCAGCTCCTGCCTCTTCATCTGCTTTCTAGCAGCTTTGTTTGAAGTAGAACTATGAGTAGCTCCTCCCTCCTCCCAGGCTTCTCCCTTTACTGCTCTCCAGCAGCTCCTTTTCACTCTGAGCCTTCCCCTGGGCTGGCTCTGCCACACCTAGTTTCAACTGTCTCCAATTTGCCTGGAGATGCACCTTCTTCTCAGCCTCAAGATGCACCTGCTAAAAGGGCTAGTGGCCCACAGGAATTCTGCCCTGTCACTCCCACTTGGAGTTCCAGATGAATGTCCAACCTCACAGGTCTCTCAGTTTATATGGGCATGTATGCATGCATGCCCATTGTGTGCTGCAATGTTCTCCAACGTATGATGGTGTCCCACAGTCTGGGGCTCCCTGTCCCTGATTTCTGGGAACTAGGGCTTTGTGTGTGCTCCCACCTGGCCCGCAATAAAGACAGAGACCATGGTTGCCATAACAGGAAAACAGTTTATTCATTTTAAAATGTTTTAACAGTGATTTTTTTTTTTAATGTCTTGCCCCCCTCCCCCTCCTGCCCACAGCTGACTGTGGTCTTTTTGGGACTGGTCCAGCCAGGGGGAGGGGTGTTGTCATCTCCTCCTCCTCCTCCTCTTGGGGTTCTGCAGTTACAGGATGGGTTACTGGGATGGCTGGCGCGATACCCAAGTGACTGGTGCTGGGTTGGGCCTATAGGTCCTGTTGGCCCTGGATGGGTGCAGGGGTTTGGGCATTCTGGACAACTGATGCCCACCCCAGTGCAGCAATTATAGCAGCACTTGCAGTGGCCATGTGGTGGAGGAGGATGCACTTCATCCCTAAAGACTGCTGCATGATGTCCCACAGCACATGGCCCTCCCTTTCTGTGGACCCCTGCAAGTCCTGTATCTGCCACATGTGGTGTCCCCATTGCCGTCTCTCCATCTGGCATTCCCTGAGGGCCTCAATGGTGAGGTCCCTGTACTGGGTAACACACTGCCGCAGGAAATGCCAGTGCCCTCGGTCAGCTCCTGAATGGTGTACCAGATCTTGTCTGCCTGCTGCATGGTTTCATCCAGCAGCACCAGCACCAGATCCTCCTTCTGCCACTGGGTCCATGCCTGCATGGCCTGGGTCCGCTGGGAGCCCATGTATGGCCTCGTTAGTACAGATGGCCCTCCCACTGCTGTACCTGTAGCAGGATGGAAAGGACAGCCGTTGCTTGGAGCTGCCCAATCCCGCCTTCCCAGTCCAGTGTTTAACTTTTGCCCCTTCCATCATGCCTGTTGCCTCAGTGCCCACTGTCACTCTTGCCCTCCACACCTACCTGTTCAGCATGCAAGCCTGCACCGGTCCGCTGTGGTGCCCTCCAACCTGCTTGCTGCAGCTGCTGTCCCCAGACAGTGCCTCTGTGTCCCTGGGCTCCTCATCTTCCTCCCCCTTGCTGTCCTGGCTACCTGTGAACACAGTGAGGAACAAGAGCCATGTTGGTGTGACTGGCATTATGTGGCTGCTCTGTCCTGCAGGTGGGTCAGTGTGGTGTGGTGGATAAGGTGCTTGACTTGGACCTGGAAAGCTAGGGTTTAAATTCTGTCCTAGCCATAAGCTCACTGGGTTGCCTTGGGCAAGTCACAACCTCTCAGCCTCAGTTCCCCATCTGTAAAATGGGAATGTGTGTGTGTCCTGTGTTTTCCTCACCCTTTTCAATCTTAGATTGTAAGCCCACTGGGCAGGGACTTGTCTTTGAAAATCTGTGACTGTAAAGTGCAGAGGCTGATGTAGTCCCTTGTCTCCTCCTTGCTCAACATGACCCTCTTCTGGAAGGTGGCTCAGGGGTCTTTGCCCAGTGTGACGGGGTTCTGCGCTTCCCCCAATGCTGTCCCTGGGGTGGCGGTGCTGTTGGGTGCCTGTGAACACAGTGATGGAAATATACCACATATAACTTGTGCATACCGTGGGACAGCTGCCATGCCCCTCCTCCCTGGTACGCTGACTTACTGGTCTGTCCTGCTCCATGATGTACTTTTGCTCCATTGTGGGCCAGACTTTGGGTATGAGTTTCTGTACAGACCTGGGATGCCCAACACAGTCTAGCCTTTGCTGGCAGTTCCCTTTAAAGGTGCTTGGCCCATCTCATGGGGAGGGTCATTGATGTGTGGCCATTTCTGTGACTGCTCTGGCCTTTTGCCCAGAGTTCTGTGGTCCTGGCGGCCCTCAACCTGTGGCAGAGCTGTGTGGGGCCTAACAGACAGGATAGCACCCATTAGCCTGGGAGGGTAGGCCTTAGCCTGGACTGCATCGCCAAGTTTCTCCAGATGATGCGTTCTGGACACAGGTGAGCATCTGGCGGAGATGGAACGTGCAGGTGACTCCCAGGCTAAAGTGGGCTACTGTCACAACTGTTTTCACCCATAAAAAGACATTGAATCAGGGGATCAGGCCAAAAATGTTTTTTAAACCCTAGTGTTTATAGAAAGTTGAAGAAAGACCAAGCAGGTACTTGAATTTAATGATAATCTGATAATCTAGTCACTCAGCATACAATTAACCTGTGGAGCTTGTTCCAGAGGATGTTGTGAAGACCAATAGCATAACTGGTTTCAAAAAAAGGATTGGATACATTCATTGAGGCTAGGTCCATAAGCAGCTATTAGCCAAGCTGGTCAGGGGATGAGACCTCTGATTGTTGGGGGCTTGGAGTGAACAGCAGGGGATGAGTCATTCCATTACGACCTGTTGTTCACTTCTCTGGAGCAATCAGAATTGGCCACTGTCAGATACAGGATGCTGGAGTTTGATGGCCCATTGGTCATCAAACTGTTGTGGGTGGTGAGGGGCCTGGTTGATCCAGTCTGCCTCTTCCCAGAAATGGAGTAACCTAATTCCCACTGTGACATTTTTATTAATTACTTTGCAGAGAAAATTGCTCGAATTCACCACGACTTGGGGGCTGCCACTTCATTTGCAGAATCAGAGTTTGAGATAATGGAAGCCTGGTCTTGTCTTGTCTATTTGGATCAGTTTCAATCGGTATCACCCGCTGACGTGGGGGAGGTGCTTGGGGCAATGAGGGCAACCAGTTGTGAATTAGATCCTTGCCCATCCTGGTTGGTGAAAGTCAGCCGGGAGACATTAGGGCCATTGCTGGCTGGGGTTGTCAGCGCCTCCCTTCAGGAGCGTAGGGTGTCGGACACCCTTAAAACTGCGGTTGTCCGGCCCCTGCTTAAGAAACCATCTCTGGACGCTGACTCCCCAGCCAGCTATCATCCTGTCTCTAACCTTCCCTTCTTAGGGAAGGTTATTGAATAGGTGGTTGCCTTACACCTCCAGGCTAATCTTGATGCTGTCGGACTCTTGGACCTGTTTCAGTCAGGCTTTCGTTCTGAGTATGGCACAGAGACTGCCGATTACCTGCGCCTGGAGATTGAGAAGGGAAATTCTACCCCGTTGATCTTGTTAGATATTTCAGCAGCCTTTGATACCGTTGGTCACGAGGTGTTGTTGACTCAACTTCAGAAGCTGGTGGGGGTGCGTGGGACTGCTCTTGAGTGGTTCTGCTCCTTCCTGTCAGGGAAGCCCCAGAGAGTGGTGATGGGTGACTGTTCATCATCCTCTGGGGTCCTCCTGTGCTGTCTCCCCCCTCTTGTTCAACATGTATATGAGGCCGTTGGGCGAGGTCATTCAGAGTTTTTGGGTGGGGTGTCATCAGTGTGCTTATGACACCCAGCTCTGTCTCTCTTTTTCATCTGACCCAGGCCCTGCAGTCCCAGTGCTTACTTGATGCCTGGCTGCTGTCAGAGACTGGAGGAGGGTGAGCCGAATGAAGCTGAATTAAGACAAGACTGAGGTGATGATGATTGGCCAGCCATGTGACCTGCAGGGAATTGGGACGCCTCTTATTGATGGTATCCTCCCCTCTGGTCCACAGTCTTGGAGTGCTCCTGGATCCTTGCTGCACCTGGATTGTCAGGTTGCAGCGATGGCCAGGAGCATTTTTCACCAACTTCATATGGTGCAGAGGCTGCGGCCTTTTCTTTCTGATTCAGAATGGCCACCATTATCCATGCTTTCATCACCTCGAGACTAGATTATTGCAATGCACTCTGCATGGGACTGCCCTTGGTGACTGTTCGGAAGCTGCAGCTGGTGCGGAATGCGGCGACTCATCTCCTTTTGGGGACAAGGTGCCGGGAGCACATCACATCAGTACTCTGAAGTCTGCACTAGCTCTCTGTAGCTTTTCAGGTACAATTCAAGGTGCTGGTTTTGACCTTTAAAGCCCTAAAGGTTCTGGGTCCCACATATCTGAAAGACCACCTGTCCTTCCATGCTCTACTGTGGTAGCGTCTCCTTGTGGGTACCATCGGCCAGTCTGGTTCATGCGGCAAGGGCTCACAGGGAGGTGTTCTCAGTTGCTGCCCTGATGCTTTGGAATTCCCTTCCCCCAGGGGTTCGTTTGAGCCCAAGCCTGGGCATCTTCTACAGGCGGTATAAGACTTTTTATTTGAAAAAGCATTTAGTGGGCGGGGATAAATTGGGATGGTTTGGGAATGGGGTAGTGGTATTGGGTGGTTTTGGAGGGGTGGGTTAAGAGTTCCTTGAATTATAATGTTTTTGTGATTTGTAAGCCGCCCTGAGACTTTGGGAAGGGCAACACAGAAATTTAAGTAAGTAAATAGATTTTTTAAAAATTCATTTTGTACATTTTCATAGGCTTTTTCACTAGGCCAAATCTTTTAGAAAGACATCCAGCAGTGATTCCTGATGCAGACAGGGCTACATCTGTCGTTTTGTGTTCGTTTGAGTCTCCATTTTGTTAACTATTTTGGGTCAGTTCTACTCAGATTTGTGACCCCATATTGATACTTAAATATAATGCTGTGATAGGATGGCCTTGGCTGAAGCGTTCATCAGGATCACTTCATCCACTACCAAACGTGGGTTTATTTACAGTGAAAAAAGCCCAAATGTAATAAAATCCCAACATAAATCTTTTTTGGTGGCCGCCCCTGTGCTGTTGAATTTGCTCCTGGAGGAGGCTCGGCTGGCTCCCACTCTCCTGGTGTTTCAGAGTATATGTAAGACCTGACTGTTCCGTCAGGCTTTTGGCGAGGGGTAGGGGTGGGGTGGGGGTGGGGTTTTTCCCCACATATTGTATTTTTAAATTGTTTTAAAATTTTATACTGTTTTAATGAATGTTGTTCACCGCCCTGGACTGCCCTGTGGGCAGGAGGGGCGGGATATAAATTTTAAATAAATAAATAAAAATAAATAAATAAAGTCAAAAATACTTCTCCCTAAAATGCTGCTTCCCAAGCCAGTCTCCAGTTACAGAGCCCCTTCTCTAGCCGTAGCCAGATGCAGACTAACCCTCCAGCAGAGCCTTCTGTGCTTTATATCCCCAGGAGGGGTGTTGCTTATTGAGGCAGCACACTCTGTTAAAGGGACATTCATTCCCAGTCCTCTCTCCAGGGCTTATCCAGGCCCTAGTTCTGTAGCCACTTAGGGTCAACTGTCACATGCTTCCAACTCCAAAACGCTTGCAAAGTATATAAAACAGCCAGGGGTGCAGCCTCATCCACAAATGGCACACCCACCACTTGGGATCTTACCCCACAGTTTGGGAACCTCTGATTTAAAGACTGCAAGGCTGTGATCCACAAACTACTGTGAGCTTCAGTAGGACTGCTCCAGTGAAAGTGGTTTGTGGGTTGTGGCCCAAGTGATAGCAAATTGACCAGACGCCTTAGTTTGCTTGTCCAGTTACCTTCACTGATATATTGTTACACTGCATTTCCAGGTAGTACTTTTTGAGATCTTTAACTACTTTCATTGAAATCTTTTCCCCAGCGAAAATAGCGATGTGACTTAAGGAAGAAAGGTTAGGAATCTCCCACTCCTGCTTAAGAACATAGGAAGTGCCATACTGGATCAGACAAATGATCTGTCCAGCCCAACATTCTCTTTTTGACGGTGACCACCTTTGGTCTCTTCAGAGAAGTACACAGAAGGTCATAATTGAGTGACCTATTCTTTGTGACCTATTCCTTGCTATTTACTCCCAACTCCTGACAGTCAGAGTTATGTCCCCCAGCCAACTTGGCTAGTAGCAATTTATGGAACTATTCTCTAAGAACTTATTCAGTCCTTTCAAAAACCCAATTACACTATTAGCCTTAACAACATCCTCTGGCAACAAGTTCCACAAGCTAATTGTACATTATTAACATAAGAACATAAGTAGCGTCATACTGGGTCAGACTAATGGTCCATCAAGCCCAGCACCCGTCTCCAACAGTGGCCAAACTCAGTTGCTTGAAAGAAGTACCCAACAGGTCACGATGGTGCTATCCATTCCCTGTTGTTCACTCCCAGCTCCTGACATTAAGAGGTTACATTCATCAAACGTACTTGGCTAATAGCTGGTAGTGGACCTATCCTCCAGAAACTTGTCCAACCCTTTTTTAAACCCACCTATACTACTGGTTTGACCACATCTTCTGGCAACAAATTCCACAACTTAATTGTGCATTGAGTGAAAAAAATTATTTTGTTTGTTATAAATCTGCTACTTGTTAGTTTCATGGAGTGTTCCCTATTTGAGGGGGTAAACAACCGTTCCCTATTAGCTTGTTCCACACCACTCATGGTTTTATAAACTTCTATCATATCCCCTCTCAGTCATCTTTTCTCCAAGCTGAAGAACCCCAACCTATCCAGCCTCTCTTTATAGGGGAGCCGTTCCATACCCCTTATCATTTTTGTTGCCCTTCTCTGTACTTTTTCTATTTCTACTATATCTTTTTTGAGATGGGGTGGCCAGAACTGCACACAATATTAAAGGTGCGGTGCACCAGAGATTTATTTAGTGACATTATGATCTTTTCAGTTTTATTATCTAGCCCTTTATGAATAATTCCTAACATTCCATTTGCTTTTTTGACGGCCGCTGCACACTGAGCTGAGGATTTCAATATATTGTCCACAATGACTCCAAAGTCCTTTTCCTGAGTGGTAACTCCTAATTTAGAACACAGCATTGCATACATAGAGTTTTGGATTAAATTTCACATTAAATTCCATATTAAATTTTATCTGCCATTTAGTTGCCCAGTCACCCAGTCTCTCAAGATCCCACTGCAACCATCTTCACCTCACTCTTTACTCCTCTTTCCAGATCATTAGTGAATACATTAAACAACACCGGTCCCAGTACAGATCCATGGGGCACTCCACTATTCTCTCCATTGTGAAAACTGCCCATTTAGTCCTACTCTTTGTTTCCTATGCTTTAACTAATTACCAGTCCACAATAGAACACTGCCTCCTATCCCATGACTTTTTAATTTACTCAAGAGCCTCCAGTACCTACCTCCTCAGACAAGCTCTGGATTCCTTCCACGGTGCTGTCAGCCCATTATCCTTTTCCTGAAATGCAGCTTTCCCCTTTAGCTTAGAGTCATTAGCTGTTATCTCAGAGGGTGCCTAGTTAAAGGGGAAGTTAACATTTCTTGTCGTCAAACTCTTAGGAACTTGGAAGATGAATGCGATGATGGAGATCTCTTGGATGGTGATGGTTGCTCAAGAACATGCAAAAAGGAGAAAGGCTTCAGCTGTGTAGGTGAGTTCAATTAGACTGACCCACCTTTATTTTTATTTTTATTTTTTTTCAAATAATACCCAGTATTTTGCCTTAACTTGAAGTAACTCTCTCAGGCCTGCAGTTCTTGAGTGATTATTGTAGCTCATTGGTCCTCAGGCTGGTTCTTGCTAAGGTCTGGAGTAGCCTGGGATGTGGGTGTACTTCAAGTTCGGTTCACAGGACAGGGTGGCAGGATCAGGACCAGTGGATGAGAGCAGTGGCAGGATTGGGACCAGAGCCTGGGAGTGAAAGCAAGGCTGAGAATCAGACAAGAATGAGAAGTGCAGCAGTACCGTTCCTCCCAGATTTCTGTGTTTTCTGGGTGGCCTTATAACCTGGCAAGCGGCCAATTGCTAACCCAATTCAGGAGTAGAATGAAAATTCTGAACCAGCAAATCCTCCACCCTGCTTGGGCACATGGCAGTCACACTTCTTCTGGGACACTCCTTGTCAACTGTACAGCCATCTCCCCACCAGTATGAAGAATATGGGTCACCGCAATGAGGTCTTTCCATCCAATACTCTCTCAGTAAATGCATCCATGAGTGTTAACAAATGTGATCCCAGCCTGCTTGGACCTGCTGTGGCCTGCAGGCCACCATCATATTTGTTGGAGCTCTGCCAGATGTTCCCAGGTAACTGCTAGCCTAGGCTATGATCCTGGAGACCTTTGGGGTCACAGCCTGGGCTACCATTTGCCTGATCAGGCTAGAGTGGACTATAACATTTGTTATAGCCTGCTGTGACCCGGTCTCAATGTTGCACAGTGGTGGGGCACATCCTCCACCCTGGATGTGCAGACATTCGTTTGGCTCCCCAGCCTCCCTGGCAGCCGGCACATTTATTTGCTGGCCGGACCTGACCCTGACTGTGGATTCCCAGTATGGATCGTGTTGTGACAGTGGCGCTCTGCCATCACTTCTGTCAACACTCCCAAGACACTAGAATGAGTTTGGGTCATAAGCATCTAACTTCACTTGTCTTTTGTGTAAAAAAAAAAAAGTTTCAAAATGTCAGAAGTGTCAGAAATGTTGAAATGAGACCATGACACTAAACACTGAGGAAGAGAGACGGGTCAGAATAGACAAGTGTCAGGTTAAAGAATATCTGGATAATCTAGATGTATTAAAAATTTTATTTGGAAGTTTTGTTCTGTTTTTCACAAAAACTGTTGCAGTTAGTTTTCAGCCAGCTCTGCTTATGTCCTTTGGCCTGTTTTCAGGGGAACCGAGCTTGTGTTACGCCCATGATGGGGATGGTGTGTGTGAACCTTTTGAGAGGAGAAGCAGCATTGTGGACTGTGGTCTCTATACTCCCAAAGAATACACAGACCAATGGGCAGCAGAGGCCTTTGCCTCCCACCAGGACAGAAAATCATGCCCCGTTTCCATGGTGACTGGAGAGCCCATTGTAAAGGTGAGGCCAAGCACTTCCACTTTTGGGGAGGGGAAGGCTGGGGAAGGAAACTCAAACCTGTCATGTTTCTCCCCAAGCCTCTGACTCCCTCCTGAAATGTGCTTATTCCCCAGGGCCTGCAAACCTCCGCCTAGGGGTTCTTAAGCTTTTAGCTTTTATGTTCCCATTTTGAGACTTAAATATAATCCTGCAACTCCAGACTAGCAACAAAGCTATGCAAAGTTTATCAAATATTAATTGGGATCACTTGTGCAGATGGCATGACCCCATTTGGGATCATGACCCCTGATTTTGGAATCTCTGCCTTATCCTTTCTAGCAAGTAGGCTTTTGTTTATGAGGAAATTTAGAATCAGAACACAAACTAGCAAAGCAAAGGGAAACAGCAGGAGCATAGCTAGGCTGGAACAGGCTTTGGTGAAGAAGATGAAATTCACCCACTCGACTTCATCAGACTTGTGGGTATTAAGGTACCTGTCTGTATTAAGGTACACTGTTGCCGAACAGCTCCTACACTTGCCTGGAAAAGGCGATTGAAAAGTTGACGGTCTGGGTTCTTAGTTGTTTCAAAATGGCATAGCTTTTTTTAGTGCTCAATGGATTTGCACTAGCAGAGTATCTAAGAACACCAGAGTCATACTGGGTCAGACCAATGGTCCATCCAACCCAACATCCCGCCTCTCACAGTGATTACCTTTGGTCACTTCAGAGAAGCGTAGAGATCTTTGTTCTGATTTTGGTGGCATTTGGGAGATTCTCCAGTTTTTGCCTTACCAGAACAGGTTTCCTAAAGCATCCTTGTTTTCAAAGGAGCAACTCAAGATTCTGACTACTTGCTTCTCTAACATCATGATGGCTGTGGTTGTTCAGGGTGACTGATATTTCTCTCTCTCTTCCCCTTTCCTCTTTTATTGCTGGACCTGCTTTTTGGGGGGTTGAAAATCTGTCATTTCAAGGTATGTCAATCCCACCTTCAGAACACACTGGAACATCGATCTCTTGCTGCTTGGTTTCCCTGTACCAGCAGCTGTGACCTTCCTCAGGGTGTAGATGGGGAGAAAACATCCTTGGATGATGAGAAAGTTTGGCTGAAAGTAAGTGGCTTGGGCCTTTGCTATTAATAGTGAGGGTACTTTAGGGGAAAAGGTAGTGCTTTCCTGACTCTAGAGGAATCAAGACACACACAAAGAGGAGGAGGTCTGGATTCTTCTCCCAGCTGGGCTGGAGCATCCTGCAGCGGGCATGGCCTCCTATGTAGGGGATGTGCCATGCTTACGTAGAGGGTATGCTCCACCTACATGGGGGCATGGCTAGTACCGTGGAAGTGCTTCGCAGCGGTTTGGTGGGCCATTGGATGTGGGGAGGTGTGGGGATTGGATTTGGGGGGAGGGGGGGCTATGCTTCCCAGTGAGACGGGGAGGCGTAGCCCGAATGGTTGGGAGGGGGGACTCCCTGTGAAAGGGGGAGTCCCAGGGGATGGCGGGGAGAGTAGGGAGGGATATGTTGGGAAGGAAGGGGAGGGACTCTCCCTCGCACCCTGGGTGGGACAGCTTGGCTGGGAGGGCCGCCAGGGAGGGGGGCAGCTATTGGGGTCATGACAGGCCAGGGGAGGTATGGTCTCAGGGGAAGGGGAGGGAGAGTGGTGAGGCGGGAGAGGTGCTTAGTGCATGTTCCGCTTACTCCTCTCCCAGCAGATGAGCGAGTGGAACTTGGTCAGGGGACCCTCGGTCCGGTTTTGGTGCGGTTGAACGCAAGGTCGGTGGCAAATAAAGCTACACTGGTCTAGGAGGTAATCCTGGACCTTGCCGCAGATCTCGCGTGTATCATGGAGACCTGGCTGGACAATGAATCGGGGCCAATACTGGCTGATCTTGTTCCAGTTGGGTATTCCGTGCAGCACCGGATGTGGGGGCGGTGTAGCTATGGTTTTTAAAGAGGGGTGTTCTGTGAGGAGCTATCCAGTGCAATCCATGGTAGGTATTGAAGGCCTCCATCTTGTGTTTGATTTGACAGGGGTCAGTTTGGGTGTGCTACTGGTATACCGTGCACCTACCAGTACAGTAGCCTCCCTGTAGGCTCTGGCAGAGGCTGTGTCGGAGGTCGTGTTGTGGTCCCCAAGGACAATACTACTTCGGGACCTCAACATTCATGTCGACACAGTCCTCGGGGGAGCCGAGCATGAGTTCATGGCCGCCATGACAACCATGGACCTGTCCCATCTTGGAGGACATACTTTAGACTTCATGTTTTGCACTGGCCTTGAGGCGTGTGGTCCGTTAATGAGGGGAGATATTTATTTATTTATTTTATTTACATTTTTTAGTCACTCCCTCATGCCATGGCATCTCGGAGCGACTTACAACGGCAATAAACCAACAATAAAAATTTTAAAATAAAAACAACAATATCATTTTAAAATTCTATAAAACACATTCCCACCCCCCCAAAACCTCCCACCGTCCCCTCCAAAGGCCTAGGCAAACAGCCAGGTCTTACAGGCTTGGTGAAAAGCCAACAGACCTGGGGCCAGGCGGGCTTCCTTCGGAAGGGAGTTCCAGAGTTGCGGCACAGCCACCGAGATTGCCTTCTCCATTGTGGCCCCCCATTTTACATGGGGGACCTCCAGGACGGTGCCCCTGCAGACCGAAGGCGTCATCCTGGGGTGCGGAGGGCGAGGCAGTCCCTAAGATATGAGGGGTCCAGACCGTGTAGGGCTTTATAGGCCAACACCAACACCTTGAATCTGGCTCGGTACGCTATAGGCAGCCAGTGCAGAGCATGGAGCACGGGCGTAATGTGCTCCCGTTGACCTGTGAGGAGACGGGCTGCCGCATTCTGCACTAGCTGCAGCCTCCGAACCAGCGTCAAGGGAAGCCCCACGTAGAGCGCGTTACAGTAGTCTAGCCTCAAGGTGATGAAGGCATGAATGAGGATGCCCAGGTTGGGCCTGGAAATGTATGGCTGCAACCTCCGCACCAGATACAACTGGTGGAAGGCGGCTTTAGTCACCGCCTCCACCTGTCGATCCAGGCAGATGTTTGAGTCCAATAACACTCCCAGACTCCGAACCTGCAGGGCTACAGTTAGGCACCACCCCCCACCAGGGGGGGCCAACACCTCCCTCGCCCTTCCCACCACCATTACTTCTGTCTTGTCGGGATTGAACGTAGGGCTGAAGCGGCAGCAGCTGTTACCACGCCGCCATTCCATTCCGAGAACTCGGCACTTAATATGTCTTGCCGTGGACTTCCCCCCGATATTTCCACGATTCCGCATTACCTGCTGCCAGCATCTGCAGATGCAGCATGTCTGCAGTTTGTGAACACAAGCAGTTTTATACCGCCTTCCGCCACCGAGCGCGAGTCCCTGACGCACCGTGATGCTGAATAATAGATCATTGAATGAATGAACCTAGGGTGACTCTGACTACCTGCTTCAGTTTGTTGCAGGGGCGTAGCCACCGTGGTGCGGGGCAGGGGCACATTTGCATCCATGCCCTGCCCTGGGAGGGGGCCGGCAGTGATTAGGGCCAGCCCCAGGCATATGTGGCATCTGCGGGAGCCCTGCTCCCAAGTCCCGGAGGAGTCTCTCTTGCACCACCGGCACCACCTTTTTAAACAGCTCAGTTGTAGCCCTGCAGCACTGCTACATGGGTGGGGGAAGAGTCCCCCCCTGTCCCCTCCTTCGCAGCGAATGTTGCTGCCTTGTAAACAAAGTTCTTCTTCAAGGGTCTCCTTCCATTCTCACAAATGGGAGAATGTGCCAAGCCTAGAAAGAGGCGGTGGGGGAGTTTTCTAACAAAATGACACTCCATGCAGTTGGATCTACAGCCTGGGAGGGGGGTAGCAGGCAGGGGGCAGCCTGCTCTGGGGGGGTCCATCCAACTGGGGGAGGGTTGGTTGTTCAGTGCTGTCTCTGTTAAAAGGATGGACAGATCCTCCCTCTTCCCTTTGTGATCACAACATAGAGAGAATGGGGGTGCAGAGCAGCTACAATGAGGCAGAGAGCCATCCCAACAATGGGGAAGAATTTGTCCTTGGCACCCTAATGCACAAGAGAATTCACAGAAGTGCAGGGACTCCCCCACCCCCACCATCCCTTGGATCAGCATCAGGAGCCTGGTGCTCACTCACTGTGGTCAGGGATCCCTGCACTGTAAGCAGGACAGAGACTAGTCCGCCTGGCTCCTGTCCTGATGCTGATCCAGGGGATGGAGGGCGGGGGAGTCCCTGCTCTTCTGCGAATTCTCTTGTGCGTTAGGGTGCCAAGGACAAATTCTCCCCCTTTACTGGGATGGCTCTGTGCCTCATTGTAGCTGCTCTGCACCTCTATTTCTCTCTATGTGGCGATCACAAAGGGAAGAGGGAGGATCTGTCCATCCTTCTAACAGAGACAGCACTGAACAACCAACCCTCCCCCAGCTGGATGGACCCTGCCTGCTACTCCCCTCCCAGGCTGTAGATCCAACTGCATGGAGTGTCATTTTGTTAGAAAATTCCCCCACCGCCTCTTTCTAGGCTTGGCACACTCTCCCATTTGTGAGAATGGAAGGAGCCCCTCGAAGAACTTTGTTTACAAGGCAGCAACATTGCACCCCGAACCCTCTCACGATCTCCCCCAAGGGCTGCATATACACATTAAACAGTAGTTGACGACCGTCACATCGATGACCTTGTCAAGCTGTGGAACACCTTGCTGACAGAGGCCATCAATCAAACAGCTCCCAGGCATCCGTTGCCCAGGCGGAGGCTCCGCAGACCTCCTTGGTTCTCCGAGGAGCTGAGGATGCTGAAGCAGGGGGTGGGTGGCGGTTGCAACGACAGTGGCATCGTTCTCAGGCTGAAGTCGACAGATTGCAGCATAGAGCTAGTTTACGAACCTATGCCATGGCTCTGCGGGCAGCAAAAACTGAATTCTTTGCTGCCCTCATAGCAACCGCAAAATCCCGTCTAGCGGAGCTGTTCTGGGTTGTACTGGGGCTGGTCAGTCCGGCCTCCCTCAACCCTGGAGTTGAGTCATCATCTGGCTGCTGTGACCTTTTTGCAGATTATTTTGCGGAGAAAATCGTTCATATTCACCAAGACTTCGATGCTGCAATTAATACAGTGGAGGAGGTAGAGGTGTTAGAAACCCCGACTTGTCCGATTTTGTGGGATCAATTTCAGTCGGTGACGCCCGCTGATGTGGTGGGGGTGCTGGGGGCTGTTCGAGCCACCTCTTGTGAACTAGATCCATGCCTGTCCTGACTGATTAAGAACTGCCGGGAGACAATGGGGCCGTTGCTGGCTGGGGTGGTCATCGCCTCCCTATGGGAGGGCAGAGTGCCGGGCTGCCTCAAGGAGGCGGTGGTGCGGCCTCTGCTCAAGAAACCATCGCTTGACGTTGACTCCCCTGCCAGCTATCGGCCTGTCTGGTACGGGTAGTGGCTCAGCAGCTCCAAGGGCATCTCAACCACGTCAGTTATCTGGATCTCTCGCAGTCTGGCTTTCATCCGGGGCATGGCACTGAGACAGCATTGGTGGCTTTAGTGGATGATCTGTGCTGTGAAAAGGATAAGGGTCAATCGACCCTTTTGGTCCTATTAGATCTGTTGGCTGCATTTGATACCGTTGACCACGAGATGTTGGTGACGCGCCTGCGGGACAGTGCGGATGTGGGTGAAATTGTTCTTGAATAGTTCTGCTCATTCCTGACCAGGAGAACTCAGCAGGTGGTGCTCGGTGATCATTTTTCATCTCACCGAGACCTCTCGTGTGGGGTCCTGAAGGGTTCTGTTTTGTCCCCTCTCCTGTTCAACGTGTACATGCAGCCGCTCAGCGAGGTGTTCAGAGGGTACGGGCTGAGGTGTCATCAGTATGCTGATGACACCCAACTGTACCTCTTATTTTCAGCTGACCCAGGCCCAGCTGTCTCAGTGCTTACCCGGTGTTCGGCAGCTGTGGGGGACTGGATGAGGGCTAATCGATTGCAACTGAATCCTGACAAGACAGAGGTGATGTTAGTCGGTAAGTCGATGGAGATGACAGCCCCCTCTGTTGAAGGGGTTTGTCCTCCACTGACTTCCCAGGTGCAGAACCTGGGGGTGCTCCTCGATGCGCAGCTCTGCCTGGATTTCCAGGTGGAAGCTGTGGTGAGAAGTGCCTTCTTCCAGTTACATCTGGTGCGGTGGCTGCCTATTTGCGAGACTGCCTCACTCCCCGGGTTCTGGACCAGCCCCTGTGGTCATCTGGGGGTGCCCTGTTGGAGGCCCCTTGGGTCTTCCAGAGGGCCATGCAGGACAGGGCATTCTCAGTGGCCATGCCACGCCTTTGGAATTCCCTCCCGGTGGGGACCCGTCTGGCCCCAGACCTCCCAGTTTTCCACAGGAATTGTAAGACCTGGCTGTTCCGTCAGGCATTTGGTGAGGGAGAAGGGTGAGGGTAGATGGGGTGGTGGGTGTTATGGGTTTTTGTTCTCATTTTTATTGTTACTTTTACTATATGATGTTTTATATGTTTTAAATGTATTTTATTGATTGACTTCGTTAGCCACTCTGGGTTGCTTGTGGCAGGAGGGGCGGGGTATAACATTTTAAAATAAATAAATAAATAAATAAATAAATATTGGTGGTGCAGAGTTAACTGGGGTTGGGAGGAACCTCTGGGGACCAAAGGTTGGGTACCCATGGGCCAGAAATGGACTGTGGACAGATGGTTCCCCACCCTTGTTCTACAAACCGATTCTAGAAACCAAATGCTAAATTTATATATTTTCTGACATTGCTGTAGCTCCTTCCATCCATGTTGTTATTATTAAAACCTATTGCAGTTACCCATTGTGGCAGAGCAGAGGCTCATAAGGTTACTGGTCCTTTAAGAGGCCAAGCACTGGGCCTCAGAGACATACCAGTGGGGCATGGCCAACCCAACCCAGGAATATGAAAAGCCTCTGTCTGGCTCAGTCAGAGGACAGATAGGAAACTGACTAGAGGAGAAGTGGCTTGAGAGATCAGGAACCAAGAAGGCTGGACTGAGTTTGGGGAATCTGAACTGTATATGGTGAGATGCCAGTAGACTGTAACTATGTAGATGGAAGATGTGACACTGTAAATAAATGGACACTGTTTGCTAATCCCCTGAGTAGACCTGGCTATCTTGGGACCCTCATGCTAAGGGGAGCTATGGGACCAGGGATCACATGTGAGTGGTGTTGTGGCAGGTGGAGCTAATTCCCAGTATACAGGCTACTCTAAACCAAGAGAGCATCCCTGCTACACCCATATTGGAAACTTGCTCTGAAACAGGGGCTCACTTTCAACAGTGTAAAGGTAAAAGCCATTGCTGGGCAGTTGAGTGTGAGGGATGGGGACATGCTGCCAGTTTGTGATAGCCAGATGCTGAGATGGTTTGTTCATTACTCTTACTCTTTAAAGTTCTAAGCACATAGGGCCGATCTGTTCAAAGAACAGAGTTGGGTGGCCTTAGAATCACTCAATATATGAGAGGTAATCTGAAGAAAACATGAGTCAGAACCCTTTCCTTGAGGCACTGAAAACATGGGCTATTGTGATCTCATTCCAGGCAAAGAGCAGAATCTCTTTCCTTCCTTTTGCAAAAGGAAATTATATCAGAAACATTTCAACTAAGAGACATTTGGCTTCGGCTCCCAGTGGATCAAATTCATGACAGGGGCCACCCAGATTTATACTTGCTCTGAAATTCTAGATCAAACTGTTTCAGTTTAAAAGCAAATGGTGTATTTTCCTTCCACTTGTTGGCCTGCACACTGGGATCTACACATTTTGGCTGCTTTTAGATGTTCACGGCAAATATGCTGCATAAAATCACTCTGCATGTAAATATGCCGGGTGTGGGATTTAGACATGACATTTTGTGCATTAAAGCTGGTTACTTGTTCTTTTAAAGCTGCAAATTAAATACCTCGATGTCGAGGTATTTAATTGATGGCTTTAAAAGAATGCGCGATTGGCTTCAACGTGGGAAACGTCATGTCTAATTCCCACACACGGCATATTTACATGCAGCGTGATTTTATGCAGCGCGTTCACCGCGCACATCTAAAAGCGGCCTTTTACTCCTGAATCATTCACACATCAGGAACACTAAACCAAAGTTATCCAGGAGTAGGAAGAGAAGTATGTTCTCCTTAAAAAATGATGTCATGTTGTGCCTCAGTTTCCTCAAAAGGAAAATTCACTTAGTGGTCCAGCCAGTCGTAATCTTGAACTGGATATGGAGTGGCTCTTTTCCAACTTGTGGAAACTTAGTTTACACTGTGCTAAAAGCCAACCAGCTCAGCAAAGTATTGTAAAGACAATATTATTTATAAATGAGGCCATGAGACAAAGAATGTTCTAAATATAAAGCATAGTTTGTTTAAATTCAAATGAAAAGTATCAATATGTTACACAAAAGAGAATCAAAGTCAGTTATGAGTACATGATCTAAATAAACATTCCTGTTTAAAGAAACAGTTCTAGAAGTTAACATATGCTCAATTCATTGGGGCTAAAAGGTATCAAAAAAATATACTTTCGTATTACCCAGTTCTGTGCCTAGTTCTGCCATTAAGGTGAGAAAAGACTCTGATGTCAATTTAGAATCCTTTCTGAAGAATCAAAGAATTGCTCTGACCCTTATAGTAAACCTTTGCCTTGAACAGCTCAGGCAGATGATGTCACAGAGTTTCAGTCAGGTTTCCTTCAACATTAGCTGCTGACCCATTAGTTGAATCCAGCTGCTGGCCAAATTAAAGCTAAAACTTTACCTCGGGGATACTTGTGCCATTAATCACTGAAACACAGACTTGATAAGATCCCAGTTCTAAAACAAGTCAGAAGGACATTTTAACAATTTAAATTTCTCTCCCAGTATATAGTCAAGAGTTCACTGGGAGGTCATTACACAAACAGTTCAACAAAAGTTCACCATACAAAGGCTAATTCTAATTTTTAATACATTGAAACACAAAGGGCCAAAAATATATGCTTATTATATGGGGTACATGACAATAAGGCTTTCATATTCTTCTTCACTTTCTAATTCAAAGAAACTTTAGTATGAACCCTTTACTTCAAAGTAAAAAGAGAAGGTGAACACTTTGTCATGATCATTAGAGGGAGATTAAAAAGTAATTACAGAGATCTGAGCATGCTTGAGGAGTGAGAGGCAGCAAACCCAGAGAGCTCCTGACCAGCACTAGAACTCTCCCCTGCAAACACCCAGTAAGCATGAGCCCCCCCCCCCACAACTAAACAACATGTCGAGGCAGGGGAAACCTTCCCCCCCCCACACAAAAACAAGTGAGAAAGGGACCTAAGGGGCTTTTGCAAAGCAAAGCAGAGCCCTGAAAATGAGAAGGCAGCAACAGGAGGGGCAGACAAAATGGAGGGCTCAGGGGAACAGAGGGCCCTGAATGAGCTTCCCCAGGAGGGAGGAGGAGAGTTGCAGCCGGTGCTGGACCTGATTACAGAGCTCAGAAATGAGCTAAAAGCAGACATGCAGAAAGCAAGTCTACACAGAGACAAACTCTTCAGTAAAATAAGCAAGGTCCAGCAGGTAACTGAAGAAACAAACGCTAAAATAGAAAGCATTACTAAAAATGTACAGGCCCTGGAGGAAAGGGTCTCCAGGGCAGAAGACCAAGCAGCAATCTGTGAGGGAGAGCTCTCCCAAACACAAAAAACAGTGAGACAACTAAAAGAAAAAATGGAGGACTTAGAGAACAGAAATAGAAGGTCTAACTTAAGATTTGTGGGGATCCCTGAGGGGGCAGAAACTGAGGGAGTGAAAAAACTTATACAGCAAGCCCTACAGGAGAATTTCCAGAAAGACATGGACCCCGTGGCACTGGAAATAGAGAGAGCACACTGTGCCCTACGCCCCAAACCCAAAGAAAATGATCCACCCCACACAATTATAGTGAAGTTCTTAAAATATAAAGATAAAGAACAGATACTCAGACTAGCAAGAGGAAAACAACAGCTCAGCTTCAGGGGCACCAACATCAGAATATATCCAGATTATGCCTTTGACACCACACAGAGAAGGAAGGCCTGGGCTAAATATTATCCTAAGCTAACCCAAATGGGGTTAAAACCACAAGTGCGATTCCCGGCAAAAATGACAATTTGGATTGATAACAAAAGGAAATTCTTTGAGGAAACAGAGGATCTGGAACACTACCTGCAACTGCGAGAGGGAGGAAGTTGAAAGAGGGGAAACCTTAAAGAAAAGGGGGAGAACCTGAATGAACAATAAGAAAATCCAAAAGGGGGAAAGGGTAAAAATATATAAGCAACGGTATATTTGTTTCTGTGATGGGTTAAGAATTATACAAGGTTTATAACTGTTTATGACTTGGTTTAAAAAAAAAAAAAAAAAGTTAAAAGGTTAAAATATGTATGCTAGTTGCAAAATGTTCAAGGGTAAAAGGAACCTGAAAGAAAAAATGTTACAGGAAGGGGGGAGGATAGAATAACTCAAGACCAGATTAAAGAAGGGAGCAAAAGGGAGAAGAAGATGGAAGGGATAAGACAAGCGAGAAAGCAAAAAGAGGAGGAGGAGAAAGACCTGGGAAAGAAGGGAAAAGAGGTCACTCATGTGCTCAGAAGGGGGGTAGGAAGGGGGGAGGGAAAGGGAGGGCAGGAGAGGGGAACTGATAAACAGGGGAAGAAAAGGGAAGCCATCAACAGGAAAACTAGACAGGAGACAACAAAAAAAGCAACCAGAAAAGGAATAGGAGACAAACCAGGACAGACACCCCCAAAAATAAACCCAATAAAATGACACTAACACTAAGGCTACTCACATTGAATGTGAGAGGGTTAAACCACCCAGTCAAAAGGAAAAGAGTCAAAACCATACTAAGAGAGCAAAAATCAGATATTTATTTTTTACAGGAAACCCACCTCCTAAATAAGGACTTACCCAGATTTGCAACAAAGCAAATGGGCATCATAAGAGCAGCCTGTAGTACCAGGAAAAAATCAGAGGTCCTAATTGGAATAAGAGAGGAACTAGAACCCACAATCCACAAGGTAATAAGGGATGATCAAGGAAGGTACATAATATTAAATGTAGAAATAAAGGGGGAAAAGCTGGCATTAATAAACATATACGCACCCAACGAAAACAAACAACAATTCTTCATTGACACGTTAAAAATAATAAAGAAAGAAGCGGAAGGGGCCTTGATAGTCCAAGGGGACTTTAACACATACTTTACTGAAAGGGACATGTCAAGGAGGATAAGGATAACGAAGTGGCAGACAGAGATTGCTGAGAAACTAGAACAAATGGGGCTAGTGGATGCCTGGAGAACATTAAATAAGCAAGGGAGAGAATACACCTTCTTTTCCCCAGTGCACGGGACATTTTCCCGAATAGACCACAGTTGGGTCGACTCATCAGTAATTCCAGTGGTAAGGAAATGCACAATAATACCAATGGTGGTATCAGACCACTATGCCATAGTCACAATAGGGGAATGGGGGAAACCAGAGATAAAACAAACCCACACATGGAGGCTGGATACAGCCCTACTGGCCAACCCCAATGCAACAGAACAAATACAAGAAGAAATAAAATCCTATTTTGAGTTAAATGAGGGATCAGTGGATTCAGAGTATACACTATGGGAAGCTGCAAAGGCAGTTATCAGGGGGAAGATTATAGCTATAAAGGCCAATATAAATAGGCAAAGAAAAGGGAGGGAGAGGGAGCTATACCAGGAATTACTAGAGCTAGAAAATAAGGCCAAAATACAAAACAGCCCCAAATTGAAGGAAAAAATCATACAAACACGAGGAGAAATAAACACCATAGAACAACAAAACACAATTAGGCAGTTGAAAAAAATGAAATGCTTTTATTTTGATCAAGGAAACAAAGCTGGTAAAGCGCTGGCGAGATTAGTACAGATTAAAAGAAATAAAAGCACAATAACAAGCATTAAAACACAGCAGGGAGACATCAGTAACAAGCTAGAACACATCCAGGAAGCCTTCGTACACTTCTATGAGCAGCTCTACCAAACAGAGAACCCAGACCCTGTAAAGATAAAAGATTTCCTCAGTAAAATAAAACTTCCAACATTTAACAGGACCCAAATGCAATACCTCAACTCACCGTTCACGGTGAAGGAACTTAACAGCACCATTAAGGGAATGGCCAGGAATAAGACACCTGGTCCGGATGGATACCCGGCAGAATTCTATCAAAAATATAAGGAAATAATAACCCCACGTTTAGTAAAAATATTTAATTTAATAAAGGGAAAAAAAGAACTCCCAGGCTCTTTTTATGAAGCACAGGTGACCCTAATCCCAAAGCCAGACAGAGACCACAATTTGTGTGAAAATTATCGCCCAATATCACTACTAAATGTGGACTTCAAAATACTTACCAAAACAATGGCGACTAGGTTGGCAGGGATTATATCCACGGTAATTCACCAAGACCAGGTAGGATTTATCCCGAACAGGCTAGGATCGGATAACATTAGAAAGACAGTCAATATTATGTACCATTTAATGAGAACAAAAACCCCAGCAATTATTATATCAGCTGATGCAGAGAAAGCCTTTGATCGCATAGAAATGAGTTGTACCCTCAAAATCATGGAAAAAATGGGAATGGGAGGGGACTTTATAACATGGCTAACAGCTATATACTCACAACCAAAGGCTAGAATAGGAATTAATGGAAACAGCACCCGGCAATTCACATTAAATAGGGGAACGAGACAGGGTTGTCCCTTATCTCCATTATTATTTAACCTGACACTAGAGCCACTTGCCTGTGCAATCAGGCAGAACACACAGATAAAAGGGATCCAAATAGGAAAACAGGAAGCCAAAGTGGCATTATTTGCAGACGACATGCTGCTCTATATCGCAGAGCCACAGAAATCCATACCAGAATTACTGAACACGATAAAGGAATTTAGCCCAATTTCTGGCTATAAAATAAATATACAAAAATCCATAGCCATGATCTATGCCCCGAACACAGAGGAATACCAAAAAATAAAAGAATTGCAACCTTTTGTAGAGGCAAAAGACAAAATAAAATACTTAGGGATACAACTAACAAGGGACCCCAAAGATTTATATAAAGCAAACTATCAAGAAGCGTTAGAGCAGATTAAAAAAGACAAAGAAAAGTGGACCAATCTAACAGCCTCATGGATAGGGAGAATAAACATCTACAAAATGAAACTGTTACCAAAAATTCTATATAGAATAATATCCCTCCCCATTAGAACACCAAAGACATTTTGCCAGCAACATGACAAGATCATGCTAGAGTTTGTATGGAACAACAAAAAAGCAAGAATTAAGAAGGAAACTTTACAAAGGCCCAAAGAAATGGGGGGAGTAAACATGCCAAATATTAACCTTTACCTGAAAGCGGCGTCTCTTAGAGCCATCAAAGAATGGTACACAAGCCAGGAAGGCACGCACTGGGCAAACCTAGAAAAGGAAATATTAAAAGTTAACAAATTTGAACAAGTGGTAGCAGATACAGGGAAAAGAAACAGCAAGGAATGGAAAGCACATCCTTTTGCAGGCACAGTAATAACGGCATGGGAAACAGTAAGAAGAAAGGCAGGGATACACAAAATAGCAAGCCCCGTGACACTGATAGAGAATGCAAGCATGGTTAGTAAAGGGATAGCACCACAGATCAGAAAACAACTAAAAGAGAAAGAAATAACCAAGGTTTCACAATTATTCAGAGGGGACCAGTTCATGTCAAAAGAAGACATGCAAAGGTTACTACAAAATCAGATAGACACCCTGCAATACTACCAATTAAGGGGGGAATGCAACCAAGAAAATTTAATCCCACACTATACCAGACCCCCAAAATCAATTGAGCTAGCATTGTTCTCCAAAGGGACAAATAAAGGGATAGTATCAAGAGTACATAAGGCATTACAACAAGAATGGTATAAAGAGGAACCAAAATACTTAGAAAAATGGGAAAGACTCCTGGGAATGAAATGGGAGAAGGGGCAGAAACAAACTATAATACAACACATGGTAGGATGTTCAGGGTCACTGGAGGTAAGAGAACCAATTATTAAAACGATAATGTTCTACTACCTTGATCCAAGCAGAATGCTCAGGATACGAGGGGAGGGATCAGATCAATGTCGAAGGGGATGTGGTCAAAGGGCAACCTACCTCCACGTCTGGTGGGACTGCCCAAAGATCAAAGAATTCTGGTCCAAGGTCTGGAACTATATGCAGAAAATAACCAGAGTGACTATTCCACTCAAACCAGAGACAGCACTACTAGGGTTATACCCACAGACAGCATTAATGAGACAAAAAAGACCCACCTGCATAACGTTGATGGGAGCAGCAATAAAATTGATTCTGCAATTCTGGATAGAAGAACAAACACCAGGAACCCAGGTGTGGATGAATAACTTATGGTACCTTTTCTCAATGGAGAAAGTGGTCGCCACTCAAAAAGACAAAACAAAAGATTTCAATGCGAAATGGTTCCAATGCTTGGAACCCATGCAAAAACCTGACTCTGAAGAAGAGCAACGAGCCTACTTGTTTGACTACCTGATATGACTGGGAAAAGATAAAGGGACACTTAAGATGTTACTTGGACTAAAAGTTGTACAAAACTAGAGTAAAGATGGCGGGGGAGGGAGGGAAGGGAGGGGGGGAGGTGGTAAATGAATAAGAACCGAAGAACGAATGTAAAACAGAGAACTACAATGTAATAACTGAACTTTGGGGGCCTGGGGGGAATGGAAAATCTTTAATAAAAATCTTTAAATTAAAAAAAAAAAGTAATTACATCTGTTTGCAGCTGCCGAGTGAACACTATTGAAGTGGAGCAGTTACTCCAATTAAGTTAAATATCCGTAGTTACTTCAGTTTAAAACTGTTTATTGGAATTAGGGCTGAAACGAGATCTCGCAAATGTCAGTAATCTTGTCAAAATCCAGGTTCTCAATATCGGATTGGATGAATTGAGAACTTCTTGGTACTCAGCAATGTCTAGATCGAGATTTCAATTTTCGTTTTACTGATGATTTGCTTACCAGGATCCCATCATACTGTTTACCGCTTTGTTGTAGTGTTTACTGCTTTACTGTAAAATTCTAATTCTGGCAGAATACCGATGTCAGTTGTCACTGCATTCTATTCTTTCTTTTTTGTCAACAATTGGGAAGGGACAGTTCTGATTGGCAAGGCAACCAATTCTGTTTCCAGGGCCAATTCAGAATTGTACAGCATGGAACAATTCTGATTGGCTTCCAGTGACCATTGGCTATTTTAGTGTCATTTTCCCCTCTTTTGCTGGTGACTTTGCAGTTGCTGCTAGGGACAAATGCGTGCATAGTACGTGCAAGTCTTCTATCTTTCTGGTATATACCATGGAACTTCTACATAGTATTTCTATATTTCTATGCACAGTGGGGGATGTAATAGACAATGGCAACAGAAGGAGAGGGGGGAGGAAGTGAGAGACTAGAGAAGGAAATGTAACCCCACTTTCTCTACTCTGTGAGCCTCCTTGTTAGGAGGGGGAAATTATGAGGCCTGGATTCTCCCAAAGAGGATTCTTTTTAAGTGGTGCCTCCAGTTGACGAAAATCCCTAATGTAAAGGGAGAGAAAGGTTTCATCAACAAACATAACAACCCTCAGGGGAAACCCAAAACAGATCAGACCCAGACCCTCTTCAAAGCTTTCAATAAGGGGAATACACACAGGTAAATTGGAAAAGGAAAGGGTAAGGGTTTATTACAATATGACAATAATCAGGGTATTAAAAGGGCCAAACAGGATCAATTAATTAGGGAGAAAAATGGGAACAAAGCAATGGTTATTCAAGAGGGTACAATTTAACTCAGCACCTCTACATCAATTTAATTCAGTCTTGTCTTTCTTGGCTCTGATCACAGTTCAATCTCTCTTTCTCACTGTGAATCTCTCTCCGTTCTGGTTTCCTTCTCCTCTCTTCTCCTCAGATGTCCCTCTGTGTTGGCACCAGCTCCTACTAGGGGTGGGACCCCGGGCCCAATACCGGCTACCGGATTTACCGGTTACCGGTTTCCCGAAAACCGGATTCCCGGTTTAAATCCGGTATACCGGTACCGGATTTATTGCATTGGTTTCAATGGGGCGCTGTGTCCCCATTGAAACCAATGAAATAAATTAAAATAAATTCCCTCCCC
>QEPC01010142.1:454848-550280 GCA_003113815.1 Sphenodon punctatus
TTACTTTTCCTTGGTTCCCGGTGGGGGTCCGTTTGACCACGCTTCCTGGGACATTCCCCCGGCTAGCCCGGGAAGCGTGGTTGAAATTGACCTCATGTGGGTATTGAGCGTGATGAACATCTGGCGCGCGCCGTACAGACGTTCAGGGCCCTTTGGCCTCACCGGGGGCTTGAGCGTGGTTCACTGTGGTTGAGCATGATCTCGTAACATCTGAAAATACCCCATGTTTCAGGGCTGCATAGGGTACCAATACAGGTTAAAGGGTGGTTAGCGTCATGTCTGTTTTCGCCCATAGTCCCTCATTACTGCTGTGTACCATTTTCTTTCTGCACTAGCCACTACTGCATTTTATAAATCCATATCTGTATCTGTTTCTCTAACCTTCTTTTGCATTTCTCCTTACCTTTGCACCACACCCACCCACCCCTCAATCTTTTCCCCTTCTCCAGTCTCTCACTTTCCCCCTCCTTCTGTTGCCATTGTCTAATACATCCCCCACTGTGCTTTGCCGATCTTCAGCTCCACTCACACCTTTCTTTCTAGTGCTTATTCACTCACTACCTTCCTGTATCTTTTAATGTACCCCACCCTCCCTTTGCACTCTTCACCTTTGTACTGCTTATCTCTCCCTGTTCTCACCTTCTGTTACTATGGTTCATTTATCATCCTTCTCTTCTACCCCCCCCCGCCCCCCCGTTACATGATATATAGTCACTGTACTTTTCTCAGATCTTCAGTGCTGACTCTTACTTGCCTGAGGAATGATCCTGTGAGGTCCGAAAGCTTGCACATGTCCACCAACAATAGTTGATCCAATAAAAGATATAATTCAAACGACTTTGTCTCTACCTTTGTCATGCAGGACCAAGACGGCAACATTGCTCTCTCTGGATACCTAATAGTGTAATAAATACAAAATATTATAGTTGAACTAAAGACTGTTTGTTCCAGATTGTAAATGCAATGATCAGTTCTGAATCCAGAGCACAACCTTCCAATGCTCCCACCCAGGAAAGCTAAGAGTTCTCCTTGACTTTACGATGGGTCCAGGTAAAAGATCTTTTGGATTCTGTTCTGTACTGCAACCCACTGCTGTTTTCTTCATTCTACTTTTTCCCCAATATGTACCTGTCATCATCCATGATTTGTTCAGAATGTTTCACAATTGTTAATTGGCTGCCCTAGTGCACACATCACTAACATGTACACTAGTGCTTGCCTACAGAACTGCAATTTTCAAAAGATGCACTTGCGTCACTTGCTTTGAAATGGCAGTTGTATGCCAGACCTGGCTTATGATTCCAGAAACATGTTCAACAAATCCTAGAACTATGGAAAAGACCATGAGGCTCATTGAGGCCAACCGCCTTCTTGGTGCAGGATCTGCCATGCTTAGATCACCCCAGACATATGTTCATCCACCTTCTTAGAAATATCCAATGATGGAGAATCCACAACTTCTCTAGTCATCCCGGTCCATTGCCTGACTGTCCTTACAATCAAGAATATTTCCCTGAGGTTCAATCTAAATCTTCCTTCTTGCTGCATGTACCCATTTCTCCTTGTCCTGCCCTCCCTTGCAAGAGAGAACAATTGTTCTCTATCTTCTTTATGGCAGCCTTTCAAATATTTGTAGACTGTTAGCATATCCTTCCTCAATCTTCTTTTCTCTAAGCTAAACATACCCAAATCCTTCAGTCTCTCTTCATAGGATTTGTGTCCCAAACCGTTCATCATCTTTGTTCTCTTCTGAACACCCACCAACTTTTCTGTGTCATCCTTAAAATGGGGTACCCCAAACTGAATGCAGTACTCCAGCTGGGCAACTCTTGCCTAACCAGCAAGAGCAAATAGTGCTTCTCATGGTGCTGTGATCCTTGTTGGGTCGGCCAGGGCCTGGAGGCAGTGAGGCCTTCCAGGAGGGGGGCCAAAGGACTAAGACCTTGCAGGAGAGGGGTTCAAAGGCACAGGCCAATGAGCAGGTATAATACCAGAATCTGGAGCTGATGCCAGGTCAGTAGGCATGGGGATCTGTTCAGTGAGCAAGCTCAGTGTTGAGGGTAATCCAGGCTGAAGTCTGGTACTGATTCATGGGTCGGTAACTGGAGAATCAGTCCTGGAGAAAGGAGTCTAGGTGATAGGGCAGGAATGGGGCTGGAAAACAAGCTGAAGGGAGACTGGGTAGTAATAGGGGAGCTGGGGAAAAGGTAAGCTGAGCAAGAGCATGAGTTTGGGCAAGCACCACATGTCGCAGGCAATTGTTGAGCTGCTCTGTGGGAGCTGCAACCCAGATGTTAGTGGGCTTTGTATTTTAGACTTAAATGGAAGCATTTTACTGGTCTAATTTGTTATTTCACTGGTCTGTCACTTTGGGTTCAAGTCCATGAAGTAAGCTCCATGTTCTCAGGCTGGCATGGGAGTGGTGCTTGCAGGAAGCCCATGAATTCACTATTGCTAATCCTATTGCATCACTACTCATTATTACATCACTGTTATGCATTCTGCCAGCAGAAGCCTCCCAGACCAGCTGAACTGAGGAGAGGACTTTTATTGCTTGCTAGGGTAACTTTAGAAAGGCTGTTATGTTACCTGGTCCCCAGGCAGCATCTGAATAGCCACCATGACTGTTTGGTGGCCAGGACTGAGAGGATAGACTTGGGGCTGTTTCTGTCATTTATATTTTTATTGGAAGGAGGAATGGGGAGGGAGAGAGGGATGTTGGGGCAATCACAGACCCTTGCTGAGTTTTTGTTTGTTGGGAAGTGGACACATCCACTCTGTGGGGGGCACAGGCTGAATGAGAGGATTAGATGGGGTGGTGGGAGGCAGACAAGGAGTACCCCCATGTGAGAGGCAGGCATGTAGGAACTGGTGAGATGGGGTGTGGAGGATTGGAGTTTGGGGAGCGTATATAATGTGATTTATTTATATTTGTTTAATTTGTTGTCTTTGGGTAAAAGCAGATGTGACAGTGGCCTGCTTTGGCCCAGGACCCACCAATATGTCTGTTTACGTGCCACCAGATGTTAGCCCAGGACTGCTCTGGGGCAGTAGGTGGCTAGCTCAGACTGCATCCTCAGAAAATCTCCAAAGATGCAGTCCGGGCTAAGGGCTGCTAATGCAGGCTAGCACATGTGTTCAGTCCCACCATACCTATCTTAGGGCAGGGGTCACCATGGCTGTCCAGAATGGTGGGGGTCTGGGCGCAGGGCAGGGCTGGGGCCAGCCGCTTGCACATTTGTTTAGCTCCCCGAAGCTGTGTGGGCAGCAGGAAGGCTCTCTCACAGTGGGCACGTTTGTTTGGTGATCCGTCCTCGGCTGTGTGCGTTGGCTATGGTTTCCCACACTGGGCCAGAGAGCTGCCGCGCCACCTGCATGTCTGTTTTTACTCTTTGTCATTGAGTTGCCTTGAGCCTTTTGGATAGAGTGGGATATAAATCATAAATAATCATTAGCAATAATAATTAGTTCTCCATGGATTCTGTTCAGGTACTACAGTGACGGGTGGCAGTAGATTGATTGATTGATTAGGGGCAGGATTGAGATGCATTGGCAGAACAATTTGCATAGACTTAGCTGGAATAACAAAAAAGTTGTTAGGTGTGATTGAGGGGTGGGGATGAGTCTGTTGGACAGAGCACGAAAAATCAATCTGTCCAATTAATCTTTAAAAATGCAAAGCAATTAACCGTGTATGTATTTCTGCATCTCACGCCCTAATATTCCTGTCCCTCACTGTGTCCTGGAGCCCAGGTGTGCTTTGACAGACCCGGCGTGGCTACCTCAGTCTTTATCTTCATGGCATCAGATGGCAGCACCCCAGGCGATGACCACAAGCCAACTGTGACTGTGTACCTGAGTGACATTAATGGGCGCAATCACTCTCTTGGTGAGTGTGCACACAAGCAGTGGGGTCAATCGCTTCTACCACTCCGCTTTTCCTTTGGCAGCAGCGTCCCATTCTTCCTTCTCTCCTTTGCCATTTTTCCCTTGGAGTAGTGGGAGGAGTCCAAGGAAGACTGAAGTTCTTGAGGACATCAGTGGGAGGTTAATAAGGCTGGTAGTATAACTGGATGCAAAGAAGGGTTAGACTAGAGCTGAAATGGGCAGTATATTTATTATTTGTGGGTATTATTCACATTTTGGGGTAGCAGTCTTGAATATCTGAATAATATCCTTGACTGAAATGAGTATTTACACATTTATTTTGTTTATTTATTTATTATTAAAATGTATATGCCGCCCCCTCCTGCTATAAGCATCTTGGGGCAGCTAACAACATTTAAAAATACATAACAACTAAAAAGCAGATAAATCCCCAGATTAAAACAACCCATTCCCCCTAACCCAACCCACCCACCCCATCTCCCTCGGTAAAGGCCCGGCGGAACAGCCAGGTCTTACACTGTCTATGGAAAGAAGGGAGGTCGGTGGTCAACCTGACTTCCAATGGGAAGGAGTTCCACAGCCGCGGTGCAGCCACAGAAAACGCCCTCCTCATCGTTAACACCCGGGAAACCCGGGGGACCTCAAGGAGGGCGCCACAGGGGCTGACCCAGAATCCGGAGGGTGAGGCGGTCCTGCAGGTAGGTGGGACCCAGGCTGCTTCGGGGAGTATTCTATTTCAGTTTTTTTGTTTTGGGTGTGTAGGGCTGAGTTAGATTGTTATTTAGATTTCTCCTTTTTTATATTTTGGTTATGTCATTTTTGGCAATTGCACATGCACAGCAGTGCTAATATTGCTGAAGTGACATAACTGAGAAACCAAAATTACTGAACCAATTCCCCCAAAGACCTGAAAAAAAGCAACACAAAATAACTGAAACAGATACCTGATGGGATTAAAATGGGTAGCAGTTATTACCTGTTTTGCCATTTCGATTTGTCAAATACTCATTTCAGCTAAACCCAAAATTAAACACTTTTGTTTTGGGTGCGCCACAAGAATGCTGAAGGAGTTCTGCCACAGGGTTCCCTCATAGGAAAGGAGAAAATCTGCTAGGGAGAAAATACCATATTTCCAGAACTAAGTCTCTCCCACCACCATTTTTATATTTTGAATTTTTGGTGCCTCACTGGAATCCTAGCCCCTTTCTGGAGCACACTGCTCCACATCACTCTTATGAAGGCTAAGATCACCAACTCGCCAGAGCAGATGAAGGTGGATTTGTTGACTCAGGCTCTTCTACTCCTCTCTGCTTAGATTATTTCTTTATCCTAGTCTTCAGAGCACTGACTCCTCCTTCAGCTTGTTTGCCCTATCCTAGCTCCTATGTAGCCAGAGGGGGCTTTGCAGAGAACCTGTACTTCCAAAATGCCATGTCACTGCCTTGTTCCTTCAGGGGAACCACTTGGCAGTTGTTTGATGGGAATTGGGTAGATTCTCACCTGTCGCATAACATAGATCCAGCTAAAAATAGTAGAGGCTGGCTGATGGCTTTACGCTTTTGTTACTTCCTCTCCTATAGGAACACATGAGCTCCTGTGTCAACAGAACCCATTAGTCATCAACGTGACCCACAATCTGAGTTTCCACTTTCATCACATCACCTCGGCGCTGTTCAACTTCTCCTCCCGACGTGTGGGCATCTCTGCTGTGGCCTTACGGACGCTGTCCCAGCACAGCAGCACCTCCACCCCTAACTGCTACTTGGAGCATGAAGTGCAAGATCGCCAGAGACACAGGTATCAGTATTGCTAAGGCTCTTCCATGGTGATGCCAGGCCAGGGGTGATCCTGCACTAGGGACCTCACTTCCAGAGCAGCACTGGGACTGCTGTTCCTACTAAGCTAAGCACAACCAGGAAGAGATTCCAGGGTGGCTCAGTTCCTAGAGCTGCTATCTTCATATAGTTTCAACATCAGCTGGGCAAACAGTACAGAAGTCTGTGGTGGTGCCGCTGTTTAGGAGAATCTAGTTTTAGAGAGCTCCCACATGGACAGGAGTGTGAGTGCCAGACCTGAGGTACCACTCATGGTGTAGGAACCTGTGACAGGTTCACCCCACTTTGCTCCCTGTATGAGGGTCTGTGCTCAATTTCCTCCAGAATCGGGCAGCAAACTCACTGTTCTCCGTAAAATGGCTTTTATTTTATAGTCTCACTCTCTTTTATATCCCTATTCACTGCAGGGCTCCACCCAGGGCTCCTGCCTGACAGTGGACGTCAGTGTACAAACTTAAACAAGTGCATAGAACTCCACACAAATCCCCATGCGTTGCTCCAGGGATTCTCTCTCAGTCTTAATTCCTCTGCCTTAATATAACTCCTTCCCTCCAGTCTTCCTTGGTGATCCTCTCAGCTAGACTCCCAGTCCAGCCTCAAATTTAGGACTTCTAGTCACCTACCAGCCCCCAACCAACCACATACCCCATTTAACTCTAGCATCCCCACCTGGGTTGCTCACACCCTTTGAGTGTCTGGGAGCCAGGCAATCCGGGTCAGAGGTTTCTTGGAGCAGGTGTAGCTGAGGCACTCCAGCTCATACTGCTACAGAGTCATACAGCCCAACCAAGGGCTGACTGATGAGATTATTTTCAGCAACTATACTAAATGGGAGGTTGGTGGGGGAGTTGTTTTGAAGACTGTTATGGTAAAGGAGACCAGTCAGCACCCATCTGGCCTGCAACAATTTCTCCTGTTTCCCCAGCAGGTATTGCTTGCGGTGGGTGGGTGCACGAAACTGGACAGCCCTGGTTTAGAAACTGAGCAAATAATCTTATCCTGGGATATGGAGCAGGGACCCATTCCCACCCTCTGGATTCTGATTCTATCACAGTGTTGCTGGCTGCAATAGCATATGGGAACCTACCACAGCAGTTTTGACTTGCAATCTATTACATGCAAAACTATGACATTTTCTGAGGCAAAGATTGGTGGTTGTTCTCTTCCCCAAGGAAATGATATTTGAATGCTTAAAAACAATCATTTAATGAGGTTTGATTTGCTATCTAAATGTGGCAAGGAGGGACATGCTTCTCTTGTGTTAAGAAAATATTTGCTGTGGTGTGTGTGGATGTGTGTTTTATTAGGGCATGAAATTTTAAGCGCCTGGGAGCCATTGGTGCTTAAAAAACTGAGGCTGGTGACTGGTTCAGGGGTGTAGCGGGGCAAAAACGGTTTAATATCAGGATAAAGTCTGCTGATTGCATTTTTTAAATTATTTTTTTGCTTCTGGAGTTTGATCTGATATTTCATGCCCTGGTTTTATATCACATCCTTATAAATACTATCATAATTGAACATTATTAATCATGCAAAGTCAAGAGCACAAAAATGAGGAAATGCCAGTATTAAGGTTGCTTTGCAGCCTTAACTCTGCCCCTCTTGTGTCCATTCTGTGCACTAAACAAAGCACATTGCGTGTTGCATTCTGATGCATATAGTGACCTCTCTCCAGGACAGCACTTATGCATGTGATTAACTTTAAAGGCAGGAGTAATCCCACTTGCTTCAGTGGAATTACTCACGTGCTTAAAATTAGGCATAGGATTAAGTGCTGTGCTGAATCAGAGCCAGAGCACTCAGCACCATGCAGGATGGAATCCAAGTGTTAAACTCAATGTGCTGTTTGGCAGCTACTGCTGGGACATAGGACTGAAAGTTCCAAAGCTGGCTTTGTCACCTGCAGCACTCTCATGAAAGAAAGAAAGAAAGAAAGAAAGAAAGAAAGAAAGAAAGATTGGCGGGAGCACAACTGATGCTTCTCTTTCCAGATGTGTTTTGGTTCACTTCCACTCTAACCACAGACCATCCTGGACCTGCGCCAAGCAGCTCTGCTGGGAAGGGAAGTCTCCTTTCTCTGGGTTCCATGCTAGATTCCTGGAATACCTCTGCACTGAGCTCTCATCCCAGCCCTCCTGAACTGCTCACCTGCCGTGTTTCATGAGCAGCTTCTTCTGTGCTACTTGTACATTGGTGCCCTCTGTGATGTATACACTGCTTGGTTAGTGTATGTTTGTGCAGAATCAGTCTCACAATCTCTTACTTAAGCAGGAGTCATCGTCACACGAAGCTTTATTTTTCAGTTCTTCATACATCAGAGGTGTGAACCCTTCCTCCCTGACTCCCAGCACCCTTCCAGCACCATTCCCTTTGGTCTGAGATTCAGGACCCTGGCTAGCTCCCGGGCTGTGCTGCTTCACAGGGAGATCCTGTCTCTTCAGCAGCTCCCTCCGGATTGCCTCTGCTCTGCAGCCATCTCCTGTTATATCCCTCATAGGGGTGGGGCCACGGTGATGGGCAGGCTAGCCTTAAAGGGGCCACAGTCTACTTCATCACAGACCTCCCCTCCCCAGGAGCCTCACCCCTCTGGGTGCTCCTCACCTTCCTGGGCATTGTATCCCACCATACAGTACCCCCATGTCCTGGCCACCTGCTCCGTTTGCCAGAGACAACTCAATACCAGAGTTCAGTCCACCAAAAGTCCTTTCACTGGAACTGCAGCCCCCCTTCTTTCTGGGCACCAGGTATCTGCTGTCCAGCATCAATGCACTCCGTGCCATTCTGTTCCATGAGCGACGTCCTAACAATATCTGGCAAAGTTCTCTGGTCAACCAAGAGTAACAATCTTGCCTCAGTCCAAATGACCCCACCAGGGGAAACAGATACACTCCAAAATAAAGGGAGAGGAAAAGGAAAGAAAAACAAGATATCACCCTACCCCCGCTGTAGGTCACTATCTTTCCTCTTGAGCATAAGTTTACTCTTCCTGTACTCACTTTTTCACAGCGCTTTCACCTATAGTAGGGCAGTCCCTGTCTTATCCCTAGAAACCTCTCCAATTTGTCCATAACCCCGTAGGGAGTCCCTGAAGGGGAGCCCTCCTTCCCCCCCAGCAGCTTCTCCATTTTGGCTTCCTTCCTCCAAGTCTGCCCTTGAGTCCACCCCAGAGGGGTGAGGGCTTATCACCCGCAAAAGATAATTTGCATTCTGATTGTCCTTAACCGCCCTGTGCAGCACCTGGAATGCATATGGCTGGAGTGACAGATACCATCATATTATCCAAGGGTTAGTGTCCTTGATGGAATTAATCCATCAGAGCAGGGCATGGTCTGTAACTAGCAGGAAGAGGCCACCGATGAGGTAGTAATGTAGGGCATCAACTGCCCACTTTATGGCCAGAGCATCTTTCTCTATTATGAAGTAGGCCTTTCCCCAGAGAAACAATTTCCAGTTCAGATACAAGATGTGGTGCTCTTCTCCACTGAACTCCTGCGAGAGGACTGCTTCTAGACCCATATCAGAAGCATCAGTTTGCAGGATAAATTGTTTTGAAAATTCCAGGTTAAATAAAAAGGGTTCTTGACATAGGCATTCCTTTAAGCTTTGGAAAGATGTCTCACATGACTCTGACCACTGGATCTGTTTGGACTAATTGCCCTATAACAGATCAGTGAGGGGGGCTGTAATGGTAGCAAACTCTGGAATAAAGCTGCGATAATAAGTGATTACACCCACAAATTGGTGAACTTGTCTCTTTGTTGCTGGAATTAAACTGGTTGTTATGGCTTTCATTTTGGATACTAAAGGCTATATTTTCCCACCTCCTACCACATACCCCAAGTAAGTAACCTGGCGTTCCTCAGTTCTGCACTTGGCGGGATTAGCAGTGAGCCCGGTCTCTTTTACAGAGCAAAGTACTGCCTCCAGATGTTGTAGATGTATTTCCCAGTCTGGGCTATGCACCATGATGTCATCTATATAAGGCTTATGTGCTCTCAGTACCTGATTCATCAGCCTTTGGAATGTCACAGCTGCCTCAAGTAATCCAAAAGGCATTGTGCAAAATTGGTATATTCCAAATGGGGTATAAAAGGCAGCCGTCTTATGGAATTCTACAGTTAGGGGTAATTGCCAATATCCTTTAGTAAGGTTGAGGGTAGACAGATACTGGGCTGCCCCTAAGCAGGGTTACCCCATGCCAAGGGTAGATGGGGGTAAGCATCAAACTTGGACACTGCACTTACATTCCTAAAATCAATGCAGAAATTGATGGAGCCATCTGGTTTGGAAACCAGCACTATAGAACTCCAACATTCACTATGAGTCTTCCACTACCTCCAAATGCCTCGTGTTTTTCAGTTCTCCTGTACTGTCCCCCACAGTTTATGGGGAGAAGGCATGGGTTTTCCTGCATCTTCTGCCCTGGAAGGGTATCTATGTGATATACTATGTCACCTCGAGACTGGACTACTGCAACTCTACGTGGGGCTGCCCTTGTTCCTGGTTCGGAGGCTGCAGCTAGTGCAGAATGCGGCAGCCTGGCTCCTTTAGGGGATGGGCCATCGGGAACACATAACACCTGTGCTCCAGACTCTGCACTAGCTGCCAATAGCGAGCTGAGCCAGGTTCAAGGTCTTGGTATTGATCTATAAGGCCCTTCACAGTCTGGGCCCCTCGTACCTCAGGAACTGCCTTGCCCTCCGCGCCCCAGAGCGGCTCCTTCGCTCTGACGGGGGTACCTTCCTGGAGCTCCCCCATGTTAGGCGGGGGGCCACAATGGAGAGGGCATTCTCCGTGGCCAGGCCACGCCTTTGGAATTCCCTCCTGGAGGAAACTCACCTGGCCCCAAGCCTGTTAACATTCTGGTGAATTTGCAAAACCTGGCTGTTCGCCCAGGCCTTTGTGGAGGGGGGGGGGTTATCCCCCTCCACCCTTATTTATTGTATTAATTAACTTATATGTTCCTTTGCCCTGTTTTAATTGTTGCAATTTTAGGGATGTTTTTAAATGTTTTATACTTGTATTTTTTATTTTTTTGAGGGTGTTAGCTGCCCTGAGCTGTTTCAGGAGGGGCAGGGTAAAAATATGATTAAATAAATAAATAAATAATAATAATTATTATTATTATTAACAAACATTTATATAGCGCAAGCAGTGTACCTGGCACTTTACAACGTAATAAAATAGACATGGTCCCTGCCCCTAGGACTTACAATCTGAGAGACAGGAGCTGGGGGAGAGACATAGGAAGATGCGAGGTCTCAGGTGCACATACATGGATTGGTTATGATGAGAATGACAGCAGGCAGGTCCATGTGGCAAGGATAAGGGTAAACAGACCATAGGTATAGGAAATAGTGACTCAGCAGGATAAAGAGTCAGACAGAGCAGAGCGAAAGAGGTGAGTTTTAAGGAGAGATTTGAAGGTATGAAGGGAGGGGGCAAGGCGGATGTGGACAGGGAGGGAGTTCCAGGCATGGGGGGCAGCAAGTGAGAAGGGACGAAGGCGCTTAGGGGAGCAGGGAAGGCGTGGAAGGGTGAGAGAAGGGACAGAGGAGGAGCGAAGTGCACGGGCTGGAGTATGGAGGGCGATAAGTGCAGAGAGGTAGGGGGGAGCAAGGTTGTGAAGAGCTTTATAGGTGAAGACTAGGAGCTTGTGCAGGATTCGTTCAGGAAGGGGAAGCCAGTGAAGCGAAGAGAGGAGGGGCTGCACATGGTCGAAGCGACTGGCGAGGTAGATGACCCTGGCAGCAGAGTTTTGGACAGAGATGAGGGGAGAAAGGTGAGACCGGGGAAGGCCAGTGAGAAGGAGGTTACAGTAATCGAGGCGAGAGATGACCAGAGCATGAACAAGAGTTTTGGCAGACGAGACAGAGAGAAAAGGGCGAATCTTAGCAATGTTATGGAGGGAGAAGCGACAGGATTTAGCAACAGAGTCAATGTAGGGTTTAAAAGAAAGGGCTGAGTCAAAGATGAAGCCTAGGCTACGGGCTTGGGGGACAGGCAGGATGGTGACTCCATCAATAGTTATTGACAGTGAGGAAGGAGAGGAAGGATGAGGGGGGAAGATAAGGAGTTCAGTTTTAGCCATGTTGAGTTTGAGTTGACGTTGAGACATCCAGGTAGAGATGTCAGAGAGACAGTTGATGAGACGAGCTTGAACAGAGGGAGAGAGAGAGGGAGTAGAGAGATAGAGTTGAGTGTCATCAGCATAGAGGTGGTATTGGAAGCCATGGGAGGCAATGAGTTTGCCTAAGGATGAGTTATAGATCGAGAAGAGGAGAGGGCCAAGAACAGAGCCTTGAGGAACACCAACTGAGAGGGGGAAGGAGGAGGAGGTGGAGTATATAAATAAATAATAAATGAATAAATAAATATATGAAGCCGCTTGTGTCAGTCATATGCAGATGAGGGGTTTGCTGCCACCAATATGCTGACGACACCCAGCTGTATCTTTCATTTTTGTCCGACCCAGGCTCTGCTGCCTCATTGCTTTCTCAGTGTCTGGCAGCTGTGGGGGATTGGATGAGGTCGAGCCGATTGAAACTCAGTCCTGGTAAGACAGAGGCGATGCTGGTGGTGGTGGGGTCGGTGATTTGGGGGAGGAGGTTGCCTTCATTATTGGGAGTATTCATCCTCCATTGGTTCTATCTGTGTAGAAACAGGGATGCTTCTGGATTCACTGCTACACCTGGACTCCCAGGTGGTGACTGTGGCCAAGGGCGCCTTTCGCCAATTACATCTGGTGAAGAAGATCCACTTATATGCAGTGGCAGCTGGTGTTTTTTGAGGCAGGTGGGGCAGTGGGTGGGTTGAACCTACTGCTGGCGGCTTTGCCGCCAGCGGGCCGCTGAGTCTAGGGGTGGAGCCAACGGCAGCGGTAAGCCAGTGGCATGGCTTAACCCAGCAGCAAGGAGTTCCCAGGGTTAACATTGGATGGACGTTACCTTAGTTAATGCTGGGAACTCCTTGCTGCTGTGTGAAGCACTCTCACTGGGGGATAGAGAGTCCTCTTACTGAGGTCCCATCCACTCTCTCTTTCCCACCAGGTTCAAATTAACCATAGCAGGTTACAAAAATAGATTACATTGCCATCGCCTACCTTTATCCTGAATCCTCGATTTTCATGGCATCCATTTCATTCAGAATGAAAGGGAAGAGAAGGACAACAGAGGAGAAGTAGGAGGGAAAGGGTTTGGTTTTGGTGCACAAGAAGAGTAAGGGGAAGAGATGGGTTCAGCGGGGAACAGAGGAAAGGGGTCTCCTTGTTGTCTTCAGTCTTCTCTTCTGCCATGCTCCTATCTACTTTCTCCTCTGTTCACAAGGAGAGCAGTTGCAGGCCTGTATAGCAACCAAACACTCCCCATACAAACCAGCATCTCCGGTACTAACACTGTATTCCCAGCAGCCAAATGCCTGTCCAAGCAAACAGGCCTTTTTAAAAAGTTTGGCCAGTTTCAGGGCTGCATTGCCACCAAACCAAGCACATCGAGATCAGCATTCCCAATACCTACACTGTTTCCCTGTCAGTCAAATGCCTGTCCAAGCACACAGGCCTTTTTTTAAAGTTTGGCCAGTTACAGGCCTCTGTTGCCACCAAACCAGCCCCATCAAAATTTAAACAATGCATTTCTGTTTCTGTTTCTCAACAAAAATCACACAGTCACAAGCAGAGAGGCCAGAAATGACTTTCCAGCAGGGCGCAGCAGTGAAACAGTGAAGGGACCATTTAAAAAAAAGAGTAGCCATGACCAGTAGAATCACAAATTTACAAAACATCCCTCTGCTCATGCTTGGGAGGGAAAAAGGAAAGGAAAGCTGCAGTGCATCATGCAAACACAGAGCAAGCAAAGCAAACCATCTTAAGGCAACAATGTTAAGTGCAGTCCTTAGCACACCATAAAAGCAGCAGTGGGGATTTCCATTTGTTCCCCAAAACATGCTACACAGCTCTGTTGCAATGTAAGAGGTAATTTCTGCTGCAACTAAACACGGAGCATTCATGCAAGGACTATCCATTAGTGAAAAAGTCTACCACAATATCCCACCAAACTGCAAAGGGCAGGGCCATTTTAAAATGCAAGGAACATTTCACTAAAGATTAGAAACCCTTCCATCCAAGCCCCTAGGTCCCCCACCTGTAAAACAGAAGCAAACAGTTTACATCAAAACCAGCCAAGAATGAGACCAATTTTAACCAAACGTAGCCATGGCCAGTGGGGGCACCAGAAAATGGCCACAACCTTTGCACATGCTTGAGGGGTTTGGGAGAGGAGCAGGAGAAACTAGCAGTGCACATGCAAACAGGAACACAGAACAAGCAAAAGCAAACCAGATCTTAAACCAACTGAACCATATTATGTGAAGTCTTAGCACACCACAAAAGCAGCAGCAAGAAATTCCAGATCTTAAACCAACTGAACCATATTATGTGAAGTCTTAGCACACCACAAAAGCAGCAGCAAGGAATTCCACTTGTCCCCAAAAACATGCTTCACTGTTACAGCTCTGTTGAAGCCCCATTTCCTCCAGCAGCCCCCTTAACCCCAGCCCCATTTTCATCAGTCTCCCAGAAGCCCCATTCTCNTGAGGAAGGAGAGGAAGGATGAGGGGGGAAGATAAGGAGTTCAGTTTTAGCCATGTTGAGTTTGAGTTGACGTTGAGACATCCAGGTAGAGATGTCAGAGAGACAGTTGATGAGACGAGCTTGAACAGAGGGAGAGAGAGAGGGAGTAGAGAGATAGAGTTGAGTGTCATCAGCATAGAGGTGGTATTGGAAGCCATGGGAGGCAATGAGTTTGCCTAAGGATGAGTTATAGATCGAGAAGAGGAGAGGGCCAAGAACAGAGCCTTGAGGAACACCAACTGAGAGGGGGAAGGAGGAGGAGGTGGAGTATATAAATAAATAATAAATGAATAAATAAATATATGAAGCCGCTTGTGTCAGTCATATGCAGATGAGGGGTTTGCTGCCACCAATATGCTGACGACACCCAGCTGTATCTTTCATTTTTGTCCGACCCAGGCTCTGCTGCCTCATTGCTTTCTCAGTGTCTGGCAGCTGTGGGGGATTGGATGAGGTCGAGCCGATTGAAACTCAGTCCTGGTAAGACAGAGGCGATGCTGGTGGTGGTGGGGTCGGTGATTTGGGGGAGGAGGTTGCCTTCATTATTGGGAGTATTCATCCTCCATTGGTTCTATCTGTGTAGAAACAGGGATGCTTCTGGATTCACTGCTACACCTGGACTCCCAGGTGGTGACTGTGGCCAAGGGCGCCTTTCGCCAATTACATCTGGTGAAGAAGATCCACTTATATGCAGTGGCAGCTGGTGTTTTTTGAGGCAGGTGGGGCAGTGGGTGGGTTGAACCTACTGCTGGCGGCTTTGCCGCCAGCGGGCCGCTGAGTCTAGGGGTGGAGCCAACGGCAGCGGTAAGCCAGTGGCATGGCTTAACCCAGCAGCAAGGAGTTCCCAGGGTTAACATTGGATGGACGTTACCTTAGTTAATGCTGGGAACTCCTTGCTGCTGTGTGAAGCACTCTCACTGGGGGATAGAGAGTCCTCTTACTGAGGTCCCATCCACTCTCTCTTTCCCACCAGGTTCAAATTAACCATAGCAGGTTACAAAAATAGATTACATTGCCATCGCCTACCTTTATCCTGAATCCTCGATTTTCATGGCATCCATTTCATTCAGAATGAAAGGGAAGAGAAGGACAACAGAGGAGAAGTAGGAGGGAAAGGGTTTGGTTTTGGTGCACAAGAAGAGTAAGGGGAAGAGATGGGTTCAGCGGGGAACAGAGGAAAGGGGTCTCCTTGTTGTCTTCAGTCTTCTCTTCTGCCATGCTCCTATCTACTTTCTCCTCTGTTCACAAGGAGAGCAGTTGCAGGCCTGTATAGCAACCAAACACTCCCCATACAAACCAGCATCTCCGGTACTAACACTGTATTCCCAGCAGCCAAATGCCTGTCCAAGCAAACAGGCCTTTTTAAAAAGTTTGGCCAGTTTCAGGGCTGCATTGCCACCAAACCAAGCACATCGAGATCAGCATTCCCAATACCTACACTGTTTCCCTGTCAGTCAAATGCCTGTCCAAGCACACAGGCCTTTTTTTAAAGTTTGGCCAGTTACAGGCCTCTGTTGCCACCAAACCAGCCCCATCAAAATTTAAACAATGCATTTCTGTTTCTGTTTCTCAACAAAAATCACACAGTCACAAGCAGAGAGGCCAGAAATGACTTTCCAGCAGGGCGCAGCAGTGAAACAGTGAAGGGACCATTTAAAAAAAAGAGTAGCCATGACCAGTAGAATCACAAATTTACAAAACATCCCTCTGCTCATGCTTGGGAGGGAAAAAGGAAAGGAAAGCTGCAGTGCATCATGCAAACACAGAGCAAGCAAAGCAAACCATCTTAAGGCAACAATGTTAAGTGCAGTCCTTAGCACACCATAAAAGCAGCAGTGGGGATTTCCATTTGTTCCCCAAAACATGCTACACAGCTCTGTTGCAATGTAAGAGGTAATTTCTGCTGCAACTAAACACGGAGCATTCATGCAAGGACTATCCATTAGTGAAAAAGTCTACCACAATATCCCACCAAACTGCAAAGGGCAGGGCCATTTTAAAATGCAAGGAACATTTCACTAAAGATTAGAAACCCTTCCATCCAAGCCCCTAGGTCCCCCACCTGTAAAACAGAAGCAAACAGTTTACATCAAAACCAGCCAAGAATGAGACCAATTTTAACCAAACGTAGCCATGGCCAGTGGGGGCACCAGAAAATGGCCACAACCTTTGCACATGCTTGAGGGGTTTGGGAGAGGAGCAGGAGAAACTAGCAGTGCACATGCAAACAGGAACACAGAACAAGCAAAAGCAAACCAGATCTTAAACCAACTGAACCATATTATGTGAAGTCTTAGCACACCACAAAAGCAGCAGCAAGGAATTCCACTTGTCCCCAAAAACATGCTTCACTGTTACAGCTCTGTTGAAGCCCCATTTCCTCCAGCAGCCCCCTTAACCCCAGCCCCATTTTCATCAGTCTCCCAGAAGCCCCATTCTCACTCCCCCAAGCAGCCCCCAGAAGCCCCATTCTCACTCTCCCCCAAGCAGCCCCCAGAAGCCTTATTCTGTTCCCCCCAAATAGCCCCCCGAAGCCCCATTCTCTCCCCCCCAAACAGCCCCCAAGGCCTCTTTTTCATCAGTGTTTCCCCACAAAATAACAAAAAATAACTAACTCACCAATGGGGATGTGTCTGTTGCAGGTCCAGCAGCAGCAGTAGCGTAGGGTAACAAGGCCACAAACAAGCCAGGCCAGCCAGCACACTCTCTCCACCAAAATGGCACAGATCACCAGAATGCCAAAGAAGGCAAGCTCTCTTTTAACCCCACCCTAGGGGGTGGGGTACAGACAGGCAGCCTGAGCCCTCAACAGCAGCAGCTGTGCACAGGTACACACTGCCTGGACGTTTGAGTCTCCAGTCCAGAGAGAGTCTTCCACAGCAGCCCATAGGGCTCTGTGGAACACTTCCCCCACTGGTGGGAAACATTCAGGCAGCATGGGCTCTAAGCCCAGCTGTCCAAATTGTTTTTGTAAATTTTTGTCCCTTAAGGGACTCCTTAGAGCAGGCTCAGCAGGAAGCACAGGCCTCCACCCCCTCAGCTCCTGCCTGCACATGTGTCCAGGGAGGCACAACAACAACAACACTGAGCACTCAGCTGATTGCTGAACTGGAGGACTCAGAGCAAGTCTGGAGCGGGTTGCTGGTTACCCACCCCCACCCCCCTCCATGCCTTTGGGACTCAGGTGAGGGTGTTTTTTTTCTTTCTTTTTAAAAGCATGAAGAGTGTGCGGAGGGGAATCAGGCCAGGAGGGGCAATGCCCCTGGTGCCCTGCAATGCGCACTGCCCCTGTCTCAGACTCTGACTTCACCACGGTTATCCATGTATTCGTCACCTCGAGGCTAGACTACTGCATTGTGCTCTATGTGAGGCTGCCCATGGTGATATTTCGAAAGCTACAGCAAGTGCAAAATGTGGCAGCCTGCCTGCTTTCAGGGGCAGGTCGCAGGGAGCACATTACACCAATGCTCCAGACATTGCATTAGCTGCCCATTGTCTTCCAGGTCCGATTGAATGTGCTGGTGCTAACCTTTAAAGCCCTTCACAGTTTGGGCCCTGCTTACCTGAGGGATTGCCTCATCCCCTGGGCTCCAGGGCGGCCCTTGCAGTCATCCGGGAGCGCTGTCCTGGAGTTTCCAAGATATCGACGTGTCCGAATGGATTGGAGGGCATTCTTGGTGGCTGCGCCATCGCTTTGGAATTCCCTTAGGTTCGCCTTAGCCCAGATCTCCTTGCCTTCCAACGAAACTGTAAGACCTGGCTTTTCTGGCAGGCATTTGATGGGGGATGGGGAGAGAGAGGGTTGGGTTAGTTGGAGTGGGGGGAGGAGGGGATTACTTTTATACACTGAAATGTTATGTATATTTTTATGTATGCTCTTTTATATTTATATTTCATTATTTTTGATATTGTGTTTTTATAATGTGTATTATGGAACCCGTCTCGAGTCACCTTTGGCGAGAAGGGCAGAGTAGGAATGAAAAATAAATAAATAAATGCATCATAAATTCATGAATAGTCCCTCCAGAATATAGCTGAATGGTTGTTTCTCAGATGGAGCTGCCCAAGCATCGACCTTTTTGCTACAAGGCACAATATCGAGCTAGAACACTTCTTCACCAAAGGCGTGGCAGATCCACGTGCAATTACAGACACATTTCTTTATGACTGGTCACGACTTGCTACATGTCTCTCCCGCGTTCCGTTTGAATCCGAAGGTCCTGAACAGAGTTCGCTCCCAGTGGACACATGTAATACTCATCGCTCCAAAATGGCCAAGATAATTTAGTTCTTAACCCTGCTGGACCTAGCCATGGACAATCAGGGCCGGCCTCAGGGTTTGTGAGGCCATGTGCAAAGTCTTGGTGAAGGGCCTAATTTGCATAATTAGGCCCCACCTAATTATGCAAATGTGTAAATTTAAATAAAATGTATTCCCTCTGGACAGGAAGGATTCCTATTCTCCACCACTCCAAGCAACCATGGAGAAGCATGACCTTCCCATGCTTCTTCCCCCCCCCCCGCCCCCCAACTTGCCACCCCTTGGCTGACTTACGCGCTCAGCCGAGTGACCATAAACATGCATGGCCTCCCAATGCTTCCACCACCACCACCACCTTCCCAGCCAAGCGTCTACCACCACTCCCCAGAAGTGGTTCCATTGCAGGGGCAGCCGGGCAGACAGTGAGGCAGGCACAGAGAGACTGACTGCGTCCACTGCCTTACTGGAGGAGGGGGTGAGTTTAGCCAGCCTGGCCTCCAGGGCCTGTTGCTTCTTGCTGCCGGTGCCACCTGTGCCTTGTGCACGCATACGGTGCGACCAGTCCAGAGGTGCTGCTATCAAACACACCCGACACCCAAAATGCAGCTAGCCTATTAAGTGAATTATGCCATGAAAAAAACCAGTTCAGTTGTGCCCCCATAGTTCACGCTGCCCCCACCCCATAAGATGTATTTTTAGATGTATTTTATATTTGTGTTTGGGTTTTTTTGTTTGTAATCTGCCCCGAGCTGTTTTAGGAGGGGCGGGGTAGAAATTTGACTAAATAAATAAATAAATAAATAAATAACCAGTTCATTTGCACACACACACACCCATATAATCAATTCATGCTGTCCCCCCACCCATAACAATTTAATTTGTGCCCCCAGGGCAGCGTGAATTGATTATATGGGGGGCGCAAATGAACTGGTTATGGGGTGCAGGTTTAAAGACAGTATTCCTGTTAGCAATAACTTCATTAAGAAAAGTTAGTGAAATAGCAGCCATAATAATTTCAGAACCATATTTGCAGATTTATTTTCCAAGATAGAATATATATTGCTTTACATCCCAAATTCCTACCTAAGACAGTATAAGTAAGACAGTTGTGAGAATGTGGCCCTTTTTATACAGGCCTCTCCCACCCATGAACACGCAGATTTCTGTGTGTTCAAGGGTGGGGGGAACCCCGTGTGAATGACACGGTGCATGTGCCCATGGTGAGTGGGGGTACGTGCACACCCACCTAACGCACATCCCCACTCACCCCCACCCCCACTTGTCCCCACGCACAGAGCAACCAGGGGAAACGGTGGTTACTCCATGGGTATGGATGAGTGGGGGGTGAGCAGGGATGCATGTGCAGTTGTGTGCATGCCCCACCCATGCATCGGCGCACCCACAGACCCCCCCCATCTGGCAGAGCCATGTTAAAATAGCATGTGAGGAACCACTCGAAGAGCAGAAGGTTGCTACCTTGTGAACAAGGTTCTTTGAGATGGCTCCGAACATTCTCACAACACCCACCCTTCCAGCCCCGCATGGAATTTTTTTCTTATATTTCTAGAAAGGGTTGGAAGGAACTGTCATTCAGAGGGGGAGAGTCATTATACTAGAAGAGCTCGAGACCATCATGTGGTCTGTTGTTTGAATAGGATGAGCATGCACGACCCAGTTGTGAGAATGTTGCAAGCCATCTCGAAGAACCTTCTTTACAAGGTAACAACCTTCTGATCACTCACATGGGGAGGAGTTGTTTGTAAAAAAACAGCTTTATCTCCCAGTCCCATGTCGCTGCTGCTGCTGCTGCTGGAGCACTCCTAGCAGGCAAAGGCAGCTGAGGAATGGGGACCGGAGCCAGGGAGGGGAGGCAGAAGAATTTATTAGGGAAGAAGCTGGCTGCAGCCTGCTGTTCAGCCATGCAAGCGCAGTGCCCCAGCTGGCTCCAGGGCCATGTGCATCCACACATGTGGCACATGCCTGGGGCCGGCCCTGTGGACAATTGGGAGCCCTCATGCCTACCAGACCTCTTGTCTATGCACAGAGGGAAGATCCTATACCTGGAACTTTAATCCCTCCATCTCTCAGCATGTTTCCTCCAACCATAAATTCTCGGGAGGTTTCTTTACAGGTCAAGTTGATTCTTGACAATGCCTGATGCCCTTCCACTTGTTGATCATACCACTACAAATGGGAGTGATTTTTTACCTGGGCCACATCCCCTAACAATTCCTTCTGAGGTGTCTTTGTCACAAGTTCTCTCCTATTTACTGTTCCTCAAAGAGACAGGTCTCTCCTCCCTGAGAATGCATGCAGCAATCTTGGTGAACCATAATCTCTGTGAGGATCCTTTGACTAAGACCTTTTCCCAAGGTATAACTAACACATATCTACAGAAGAATAGAAGACCACCAGTGTGGGATCTCCAGCTTGTCTTGCTACAGTTAACAACACCTCCTTTTGAACCACTAGCAACAACCTCTCTCCAACACTTGTCACAAAAGTTCTTGGTGGCCATCACCTCCACTAGGAGGATAGGAGAGCTGGCTGCCCTCCAAGCATCCCCTCATACTTAGTGTTCCATACCCAAAAAGTTGTCTTGCGGCCCAACCTGCCTTAGACTTAAAGTGACTCATGTCTTCCACCTGAGTTAGGACAGTTCACTCCTGTCTTTTTACCAAAACTGCATACCACTACAGCAGAGGCTCAACTTCATACCCTAGATGTCAGAAGAGCATTGGACTTTTATCTTCAGAGAACAAAGGGCTTTCGAAAATCTGACTCGTTACCTATGTGGAATCTGAATCAGGTGCTCAAGTGTCTTACCAACGTTTTTCCAAATGGATTGTCTCTTGCATAACCTGTTGTTATGCCTTGGTGGGGAAGTTTCCTCCAGACCACATCAGAGTTCACTTTACGCAAGCTATGCCAATGACTACAGCTTCCTTCCATAATGTATCTCTAGTGGACATTTGCAAGGCCATTATGTAGTCCACAGATCACATATTTGTCAAGCACTATGTTCTGGACTTAGCAGCCAGGAAAGACACCCAGTTTGGAAGAGCTGTTTGTCAGTCCATATTTGACCAATGAAGCTTTTCCGACCCCATTCATTTGTTACTGCTACAAATTTCCCATTAGTTAGCATGAACAGAGCTCCACTCGAAGAAATAAAGGTTGCATACCTGTAACCGTGTTCTTCAAGATGAGACCTGTGCATCCTCATGACCCACCCGCGGTCCCCACATTATAGGAGCTTTACTATTCATCTGAGATGGCTTCAAGAACTGGGTGATAAGATGTCCCACCTCCTGTAACATTTGGAACATTTGCACACCCAATGGAAGTCATGCAGAGGAAGGTGAGGCACTTCTGCTAGTGAAGAAAGTCCAGAATGGGGGTTCTGTGCATGTGCAAAATCCATTAGTTAGGATTCACAAAGACAATCTTGAAGAATATGGTTACAAGTAGGGAACCTTTATTTCTGTAGAGGGTTTGACTGTCCAGAGGTCATGTGGCTAGGGAATCGGATGACCCCCTTTGCAATCTGCTTAACGAATAGTCTGTCTGCCTCTTGGCTGGATGAAGCTGTTATTACCCATTATTGTGAGTTGGTCTGCTCTTGCTTTGGTAATATAGTGAGCCCTGAGGAAAGGTGATTTGAAGTAACTTGTCCCGAGGGCTTTCTTTTTACCTTCTCTAGTTCGCTGAAACTTGGGCATCCAAAAATGGAGGCTTCAAAAATTAATGCTTTTGTACTCCTTGAGACTTACCTCAACTCTGCAGCAGCCAATCATATCCGATCTCACTGTACTATGTCTAGAGGGGCAGAATAGTCTGGGGGGGGTGTTTGTTCTTTATTTTAATTTTTTTTAAAGCCTGTTGTATTTCTGGAACAAAGAAGCACTGTATTAAAAAAAACCCTAATAACACATTGAGTATATATACATCTGGGGTCTGTGGGAAATTACTCCATAAAAGGTCAGGAATATAAAATCTTAGCAGGTTCAGAGACTTAACAATAAACTGTAACAGATCAACCCCCTGGCATTCCAGTAAAGAACTAAATTGATTGCTTGCTAACACACACACCCATCCACACACAGAGGCAGCATGTACGTAGGCATATTACTAAAAATAACCAGAAACACCCCACACTCAAAGCAGGTTGGGAAAAGAGATTTCATAGCTTCAGCCTAGCAACTTTCATTGCCAACATTATAATAAAAAAGCAAAAGTTTTATATTTCTAGATTCTTTTTCACCCTCTAGTCTCCCGGATTATGTTATAGTCCATCAAGACAATAAAGAGACTGCTAATTAAATGCAATAATCACTGGCGTCAGGGCCGGTCCCAGGCATGTGCCATATGTGCAGCCACACATGGCCCCGTGGTCAGCTGGGGTCCCCACGCTTGCCTGGCTGGGCAGCAGGCTGCAGCCAGCTTCTCCCCCAATAAGTTCTTCTGCCTCCCCTCCCTGGCTCTGGTCCCCATTCCTCACCTGCCTCTGCCTGCTAGTAGTGCTGCAGCAGCAGGACACATGGACACTGATCTGACTGGGAGATAAAGCTGTTTGTTTATAAACAACTCCCCATGTGAGTGATCAGAAGGATGTTGCCTTGTAAAGAAGGTTCTTCAAGATGGCTCCCAACATTCTCACAACTGGGTTGTGCATGGCATGCTCACCCTATTCAAATAATAGATCACGTGATGGTCTCGAGCTCCTTTAGTATAAAAAGCACTCGCCCCCGCAGAATGACAGTTCCTTCCAGTCCTTTCTAGGAATATAAGAAAATTCCATGTGGGGCTGGAAGGGTGGGTGTTGTGAGAATATTAGGAGCCATCCTGAAGAACCTTATTTACAAGGCAGCAACCTTCTGTTCTTCTTCAAGTGGCTCCACACAGGTCATTTTTACATGACTCCGCCGGGTGGGGGGTTCTTGGGCATGCCAGTACATGGGCGGGGCATGCACATGGCCACACACACATCCCCCACTCACCCCCCACTCATCCGCACCCACGGAGTAACCGCCATTTCCCTCGGTAGCTCCATGCATGGGGACGAGTGGGGCTGCGTATTAGGCAGGCGTGCACACGCACCCCAGCTCACCGTGGGCACGTGCGCCACGTCATTCACACGGGACTCTCCCACCTATGAATGCACAGAAATCTGCTTGTTTGTGTCTGGGAGAGGCCCATGTAAAAAGGGTCACATTCTCACAACTGTCTTACTTATACTGTCTTAGGTAGGAATTTGGGATGTAAAGCAATATATATTCTATCTTGGAAAATCTGCAAATATGGTTCTGAGATTATTATGGCTGCTATTTCACTAACTCTTCTTAATGAAGTTATTGCTAACAGGAATACTGTCTTTAAACCTGCTCCCCATAACCAGTTCATTTGCACACACACCCCATATAATAAATTCACACTGCCCCGGGGGGTGCAAATGAACTGGTTATGGGTGGGTGGGTGGGCATATGAATTGATTATATAGGGGGTGGAGGCGCAAATGAACTGGTTATGGGGTGAGGGCAATGTGAATGGATTATGGGGGCACAGCTGAACTGGTTATACATATGTCTCTTTTCATGGCATAATGCACTTAATAGGCTGGCTGCATTTTGGGTGTCTGGTGTGTTTGATAGCAGTGCCTCTGGACCGGTCGTACCGCGTGCGTGCACAAGGCACAGGCAGCACTGGCAGCAAGAAGCAACTGGCCCTGGGGGCCAGACTGGCTAAGCTCCCCCCCTCTCCCTCAGTAAGGCAGCGGATGCAGTCAGCCTCTCTGTGCCTGCCTCACTGCCCGCCCAGCTGCCCCTGCAGGAGTCGTTGTAGACACTCGGCTGGGGAGGTAGGTGGGGGGGAAGCATTGGGGGGCCATACTTGTCTATGGTCGCTTGGCTGAGCGCCAGGTAAGACAGCCAAGGGGTGCCAAAGTGGGGGCGGGGGGGAGAAGCATGGGGAGGCCATGCTTCTCCATGGCTGCTTGGAGGGGTGGAGAATGGGAATTCTTCCTGTCCAGAGGGAGTAAATTTTATGTAAATTTACACATTTGCATAATTAGGTGGTGCCTAATTATGCAAATTAGGCCCCACACCAAGATTTCGCACATGGCCTCACAAACCCTGGGGCCGGCCCTGACTGGCGTGGAATACGGTATTTTATGTGCACTGGCAATTCTGCATTGCTGTTCTTAGGAATGAGGATATGAACTTGAGGAAGCCTCTCCAGCTGAAACTGCAAGAGAAGGTTCAGGAAGTCTTTATCAGATTCAGAATACAGAAACTGCTTATGGGATCCTTGATGATAACTGCTGTCAAGATACTGAGCTACACCTCTTGTAAAATACGGCATTCCCACAGCACCCCCTAGTTGTATGTTGATGCATTGGGTAAAAGCAGCCCTGTTGCAATGGCATAGCTATAATGGAGAGAGCTGGTGCAGCTGTGCCAGGATCCACACACATGGGAGACCCCTTTCCCCCTGGTGTTAGGAGCGGCACAAGGATATCTGCTGCCCTAGGCAGCCTGAGGCAACTGCTGTTCTCTGAAACTTGCTGTCCTAGGTGGTCCTGCCCCCCACCCCTGCTGAACTCCACGGCTGGATCAGGAGTGGTGTGCAGGAGAAGCAGGGCTGCAAGTTCAAGAGGGCAGCTTTCCACCCTCCCATGCCCTGATCTGGCTGCACACTTCAGCAGTGACTGGGTGGAGTGGCGAGAAGGCACCCCCTTGAACTTGCTGCCCAGGTGGTCCCATTCCCCCGGCCCTGTCCAGCCATTGCAGCTTTGGATTGGGGGGAGGGGGGCAGACATGCCTAGGGCAGCATCAAAGGAGCAGCTCTCCCCTCATTGCTGTTGCAGACTGCAGTTGGATTGGAGGAAAGGGCGATATGGCAAATTCAAGGGGATGGCTCTACCCCACACCCCAGTCCAGTTGCAGAGCTTGGTGGTGGCTGGATCGGGGGTGGGAGAGATGCCCGCTTGAACTTTCTGCCCTAGGCGGCAGCCTGTACTGCCCATATGGTAGTGCCGGCCCAGCCTGGTGTAGCTGCATTCCCTGCCCTTGGGAAGGAGGGCTGGTAAGTGTGCCCACTCTGCACCAGGGCCCATTCCAACCTAGCTACACTTCTGGCCTGCCATGCAGTTGCCAGATTGTTCTTGGATAAAGAAAGATACTTTGTGTGGCACACCAGTCACATTTATTGCCTTAACTTGCAGATGCAAACACTGGGGCAGTGCTTACCCCACTGCAGATGTACAAGGTGGGGAGAAAGGGAGAAATGCTGTTTTATCAGCCATGAGCAGCACACCATTCTGGGGCTAGCCTGTCATATTAATGGGAACCACCAAGAACCAATGGGGAAATAGAATTAGGACTTGGTGGAAAACCAGCTGGAGTCTTTCCATGGAATTTTGAATATAGGGTATTTTCAGACGTTACGAGATCACAGTGAACCACAGTGAATACCCACCTGTGGTCAATGTGTCTCGAACGTCTGTTTGGTGGCCGCCAGATGTTCGCCATGGTCAATACCTGCATGGGGTCAATTTGAACCACGCTTCCCGGGCTAGCGGGGGGAATGTCCTGGGAAGCGTGGTCAAAGAGATCCCCAGCGGGGACCAACAAAAAGTAACGTCTGGCCAGGCGCCATGGCCCGGGATCACTGGCGGGATCCCGGGCCGTGGTGAATTCGGCCGGACACTGCGGCCGCATTTGCCCCGCCGCCCACCCGTCTCCCCAGAGGGCGGGCGGCGTGGAGTGGAGAGGGGGCGGGGCCGTGTGGCCGCACGTTGTGCCATGCAGCCCCGCCCCCTCCCAGATTCCCCACCGGGATCCCCCGGCACGTCTGATATGACGTGACGGGGTGACCCCGGCGGGGAATGAATTGGGTGATTTTGGTACGGGGCCAACGGGCCCCGTAACGTCTGAAATCACCCATAGATAGGGCTTGATCCTGCACCCACTGAAGTGAATGGAGAAATCCTATTGACACGGATGATGCAGGACCAAGTTCTTGCTCCTATAGGATTTACAACACTCACACGACACTGCATTGAGAGAACTGAAGTCCCTTACTGTCAAGTGCTGAGAAAACTATTCTTCCTTCCTTTGGGACTGTAAAACTAGACCCCCAAACTAGACTCTCCTGTTTTCTTTGATACGGGCTGTATATCCAATTGGGAAATTTGTTTTAATAAAAAATAAAACCATTTTATTTTTAGCCCATTTTCAAGTTTATTGGTGCTGGCTGGGAAATGCCTTGGCAAATTTGTGAATGAAGCACTATGGAAATATAATCTGTATTGTATTCTGCTTTGATTATTTCCTTCTCCTAACCAGATGTTTTTACAGATTAGAGAGCAGTCTGGTTTTGGTGGTGGTAAAGAGGATTTTATTGCTGTGGTTGCCTTTCTCAGCAGCAAGGAAAGAATTGCAGCTCTTAGGTGGCTTCCTAGCTTTCTGGCCCGTGGGTGTTATTTTAACTGAAGCAATGTGGCCATTGCAGTGATGGACCTTTTTAGTTTACTGCACCCGTTCCAAAGCTGGTATAGCCTCCATGAGAGATGTGCCCCATCTACATGCTATTGTTACTAACCTCTCTGAATTTTTAGGATGCTCGGAACCTGAATCTGAAGCCCATTTCTGCACTGGATTGAGCCAAAGCTTGGATCTGAACAACATTGAGATTTAAATCCATATCCCAGCTTAGAGGTTTGGATCCAGTTCTTCTTGAAAGAATCAGAAGTTCAGCTCATCAGATTATGCCCCCACCCCCACAACTGGGGATGCTTTTATGAACCCCAATCTTGAAACCTCCCTTTCACTTTAGTAGGTGAATTGGTTTTTAAAAAAACACCAACTGCATTTTTTGACCAGTGAGAATGTTTTGGTTAAAAATTTTCATTCCAGTCAATTTTTTTCACTTTTTAATGGCTTTTTGGGTGGATAGGGCAGCCAAAAGATTAACATTATTTTCTGAAAACTGAGCAAAAAGATTTTTAAAACAAATTTCTACCAAAAAAATAATATTTTTTAACCAGCACTTGAGAATGTTTTCTAGGATTGGATGTCTAATTCCATTTAGCAAATTCCATTTCTGCCTCTCAGTCTGCTGCCAGGTGCTGGTCTTTAGGCAATAATGATTGCTGCATAAGCCATTTCTTGGGGATTAATGATCAGTTGGTAGGATTCAACAGCCGAAGCTATGCCACATGGGTCCTTCATTTCAGTCATCTGTTCATTTGCTTCCTGGAGCGCCCGTTACCAATATCCATAATATAAATTATGCATACGAGAGATGAATGGAAGACCGCCTTTAGAACTCAATATGGACATTTCGAATACCTCATGATGCCCTTCAGTTTGGCCAATACTTCTGCTACCTTCCAGCATTTTATTAACGACATCTTCAGGGATATATTGGACCAGTTCATGGTCGCATATCTTGATGATATCTTGATTTATTATTCCTCTACAGTCAAGGAACACGTACAACACATACAAATAGTGTTATCATGACTCCAACAGCATAGCTATATTGTAAGGTTGATAAATGTTCATTCCATCGACATACGGTACATTTCCATGGGTTCATTATTACACAAAACAACTACAAAACAACTATGGGTTCCCAACGGTAATCCTCTTATCCAATCAGCCACAAAACCAAATACAAAAAAAGCAAAAAAAGATAAGAGGAATAATTTATATATCTCTAATATGATATAATGGACAGTAAATCAGCCCAATGATAACCACTCTGCTGTTGAAAGATTTTCTAATCACATGTTCCACTATAAAAAGCCATCCACTAAAAATATAATAAACAATATAAATCTCATCAATCCAAACTGTAATTATTAAAATAACATCATGTCAATTAGACTACAAAGTTATTTCGATTTAAAAATCCAAATACAATAATGGTGGACAATCCCACTATGTACAAGAAAAGATTTTGGCTCAAAATGAGGCACAAAGCAAACATGTTTCGGGGTGACCCCCTTCTTCAGTTCTATAGAATCTTAAATCACATACAGGACACTAAGAGAAGAAAATTCAAAGACGTATGAATCATTGAGAGTGGGAGAAGGTAGATAATTAAGATAAGGCTGATATTTCCATTTCTAATTCACCAGTACCCCTACCAGTCATCACCATCATACCTTAAGCTTCCATATATCACCTCTCCAAACATGAGGGAGGTAAATAAGAAGATTTGTGATTTTCTCACTGAAGCTCTTCTTGAGTCATCCACTGCATACGAACAAATTCATTAAAACAAAATGCTGATAATCCCTCTACTTCATATAATTCAATGAATTATCAAACTCTATTTATCTCCACACATATACCAACCTTCTCCCAACTTTCATCTCCGTGCCAAATACACATACAATGAGCTACCACTTTCCCTGGAGACTTGTTAAGTGTGAATTACACAGCCCTGCCTTACAGCCCTTGAGTAGATTCCCCAATGTGAATGATCCAGCTGTAAATCACATGAAAGCAATTTCAAAGTCAATCAATAAATCAATATGTAGTTGCAACCCTTTCTTCTTCAGGAGATTCGTTCAGCTGTGAATCACTCTGGAACACTCTCAAAGTCAACCAGTTATTCAGTGTGTAGATACAATTTTCTCCTCTCCAAATCCTGTATTGCAGCTTGGAGAATCATCTTCAAAATGGGTAATTTCAGACGTGATGGGTCCGGAAGCCCACCACGCTGAACCACGGACCAGGATCCGTTTCGGATCCCGGTCGGGAATCAGGCCATCCATCCTTTAGACGTGCCAGCCTGATTCTGGAGGGGGATCAGGGATGGGCGAGGCTGCACGAGGAGGAGGCGGGGCTGCGCAGCACGATGTGCTGCCGCACAGCCCCGCCCCCCTATGCTTCCCTGGCCGCCCGCGCTCCAGGAGATGGGCAGGCGCAGCGGCCAATTTGGCCGCTGCGCCTGATCCCGTCCCATGGTCGGGACCACGATCCAGACTGGCTGAAGGTAACAGACATTATTTCAGCCGATCCCGGATTGTGGTCACTGTGATCACAGTTGGGGCCCGATCCCACCATGATTCTGGACCTCCAGGTGGCCGGAGGTCTAGAATCATGGTCATTGTGATTCCCGCCGGAGGTTCACGGGTGAACTTCTGGCGAAATGCATAACAGACGTTACGGGACAAACGGCCACAACACGGGATTCACTGTGATTGACCGTGGTCTCGTAATGGCTGAAATTACCCAATGTCTCATTCAATGTTCTATTCTCCTAAATCTCTCCAGAAGTTGAATCTTCCAAATACTGTTGTATACAATTCTTATCAATATAATTAATGCACACTTCTACGCATATTGATATATACACAACCCTGATCTCAATGACAAATAAAACTAGCAGAGTGGATACCTTGTATTTCAAATAACATCAATACTATGAACTATATATTATATACTATATATCTAAACAATTAAAAAATATAAATAATAAATAAACTAGAAAATAATAATTACCAATACAAAAATAAAAATAATCTATAAAGAAATCCCGAAGGAAATCCAAAAGAAAACAGGTCATAGCGAGCAATTATAGGTCTACCTTGCGTGATTTATTTGGATCAGATAGTAATGAGATTTCAGATGTGGAAGTGAAATTTAGACCTAAATCTATTTTCCTTCCACCAAGTAGGAACCCTAGAATTCAGGTTTTTGAGTAACTGATAGAAAAGGAAGTTACAGCTATAGAAAGAAAACCCATGATGATAAGGCAAAATTTAAGTAGGTTTGAAAGGATGGCTTTGGATAATCTGAGCAAGGATCCTACCATTATTATAAAACCAGCAGGTAAGGGAGGTACTATTGTGATTTTTGATAAACAGGTCTATTTGGATGAGGTATATAAATAATTGGATAATAAGTCTAATTATATGCCAGTGAATAAAATATTCCTGGAAAGGATACAGGAAGATATTGAGATAACACTCTATGATGAATTACTCTTGGGCCAATTGTCCCAAGTTGAGTATAATTTTTTGCTAGAGAGAGTGAAAATAGAATACCATTATTTTATATTTTGCCCAAGATCCATAAAAGCCTGCAGGATCCACCAGGTAGACCAATTGTATCTGGTAATGGATCGATGCTTGAACCACTCTCGCAGTTTTTAGATCATTATTTGAAACCATTTGTGTCTGCTGCCTTCATTTGTTAGGGATTCTCAGGACTTTTTAGACATTTTGGATGATTTAGATTGTGATATGGTCAACGATCGGATTATCTTAGTGACTATGGATGTGTCATCGTTATATACTAATATTCCCCAGGATGGAGCCCTGAAGATTATTGAGGAGACACTTGAATGGAGGGATGAAAATTATCCCAATTCTGCCTTCCTCATGCAGCTGGCAGAATTTGTTCTAACTAGGAGTTATTTCATGTTTGATAAAAAAATATATCATCAAATTAGTGGGGTAGCGATGGGATGTACTGTGGCACCACAAGTGGCCAATTTATTTATGGGTCACTTTGAGAATCAATATATTACAATCAGAGTAAGAACTGCTATGATTTCATTTTTCTATATAGAGGGTACATAGATGACCTTTTTTCGTATGGATTGGGACTGTAGAAGAATTGCACAATATCCATGACTACCTTAATGGTGGTAGTGAGAATATTAAATTTGACTTGAAATTTAGCTCTCAATATATTAATTTGTTTGTATATAATGATTGAGCATGGACAAGGCAGTATTGTTACTAATGTATATAAAAAGCACAGATGTAAACTCATACTTACATTTTTCCAGTAATCATCCTAAATATATGAAGGAAAAGCTTCCTTATAGCTTACTCATTAGGATTAGAAGGAACTGTATCTTAGTCTATCTTCTTTCAACATGCAAATGAATGTTTAGCCAATTTAAGAGAGAGAGGATATCCGGAGAAGATACTAAGGAAACATTTCTTCATAGTTATGCAATTGTCTAGAGAATTTTTACTTACACCTAAACCTAAGCATTCAGAAAATAGGATAGTATGCCCTCTCACGTTTGGACTGGGCTCGGAAGAAATCAAAAGAGCCATGGTGGGTAATTTCAGACGTGACGGGCCTCTCAGACCGCCACACTGAATCACGGACCGGGATCCATTTCGGACACCGGTCAGGAATCAACCCAGCTGTCCTTTAGACGTGTCGGGCTGATTCTCTCTGGGGATCGGGGAGAGGGCGGGGCTGTGCGGCGCAAAGTGCGGCCGCAAAGCCTCCCCCCCCACGCTCCCTCAGCCGCCCGCCCTCTGTGTGACGGGCGGGCGCAGCGACTAATCCGGCTACTGTGCCTGATTTTGGATCATGGACAGGACCATGATGCAGGATGGGTCAAATGTAACAGGCGTTACATTTGGACAATCACGGAACATAGTTGCGCTAACCATGATTTCGGGGATGGTGCCTGCACCATCCCCAGAATCATGATTTAAATGATTCCCACTGGAGGTTCACTGGGGTGAACATCTGACGGGAATCATTTACACGTTACGGGACTTGTGTGGGTGACCGTGGTCCCGTAACGTCTGAAATTACCCACTGAAATACTGGCACATAGTAAGTATTATACCAGGATGCCAGCTGAAATCTGTATGTGCCATGAAAAAACCCAAATCCATTAGGGATCTAGTGATTCATACAGACTTGTCAAGGCAACAGAGAGGAGACTATGAATGGGAGGAGTATAGACCTTCTTTATGGCATCATATACCATCAGCCATTGGTCATTTTAGATGTAATTGTTCAGTTTGTCGCCTCAGCCTGTCTATAAAAGAGTTCAGTAATCATGGAACAGGAAGGAAATTTGAATTACAGCACTTCTCTACTTGTAGGACAGCATCAGTTGTTTATTTAATATTATGTCCATGTAACAAAGTGTATGTGGGATACATGTCAATGTCACGGGGGAAGGGGGATCTCAGAAGGGGGTTCTCCCAGGTCACCGAATCCCTCCCTCTGGAACTGCGGGCACATACACACACGCTCGAGCTCCTGCTTGGAAGGATTCTATCGGGGGGTAAATGCCCGTCAGGATAGTATGTGGATCACGAGGGCTCAAGGAGGCAAGATTCCTATCATCATTGGGCGCCAAGCATGCATAGGGAGCTTCAGGCCAATGTACAAGCACTCTCCAAATATAACCCACACCAGGGGTTGGGAACAGGAGAGACTTCATGATTCTAGTGGGGGAAACCAGGGCAGGGGGTCCGGGCACAAGGGGAAAGGGGAAAAAGGGATGCACACAGGAGAAGGAGAGGAGAGGGGGGGGGGGGGGGGGGGGAGAGTTCTCTTGCGCTCTCACTCACCCTCACCTCACACACTTATGGAACACGGGGATCAACACTCTTACTTAACCCTAATAAACAAGTATCCCAATGCGAAGCAAGCACAACAATCACTCTTCACTTAGCTTTCTCTCAGGCCAGTCTCTTCTCTGAAATCACCAGCGCTGACTGAACTGCGGCGCTGGTATTTGTCCTGGCAATCCCGCCCCCTGTGTGAACCTGGAGGCGCGCCGAGCGGCATGCAGGGGGCGAGGCTCTAGCCGTGCTGTCAGCTGGGCCAGTCCCGCCGTCCCGTGGTGGGAGTGGCGAGCCTCCAGCATCTGCGGTGCTGGGGGCGGGGTTTCAGGGGCGGCGCCCCTGGCAGCCCCGGCGGTGGGCACTGACAGTCAAGGACTTTGAAAGTGAGAATAATGGAACATCTTACCAACATTAGAAGACATAAGATCAATGAACCTTTGGTAGATCACTTTTATTACCAAGGGACATAAGGAACAGGATTTGAAATTCCTGGCAATAGAAAAAGTACCCCAGAGGCATGAACACATTAAGGAGCTTCAAAGGAGGGAAGTTTATTGGATATATAGATTGAGAACACTACAACAAGAGGGTCTAAATGAGGAAAATCCTTGGGCTGTTTGCCTATAAATTGCTTGCTATGACCTGTTTTCCTTTGGGTTTCCTTTGGGATTTTTTTATCAATTATTTTTATGTTTGTATTGATAATTATTATTATCTAGTTTATTTATTATTTATATTTTTAATTGTGTAGATATACAGTATATATTATATAGTTCATGGTATTGATGTTATTTGAAATACAAGGTATCCACTTTGCTAGTTTTATTTGTCATTGAGATCATGTTTTGTGTATATATCAATATGCATAGAAGTGTGCATTAATTATATTGATAAGAATTGTATACAACAGTATTTGGAAGATGCAACTTCTGGAGAGATTTAGGAGATTAGAAGATTGAATGAGACATTTTTGAGGATGATTCTCCAAGCTGCAATACAGGATTTGGAGAGGAGAAAATTGTATCTACACACTGAATAACTGGTTGACTTTGAGAGTGTTCCAGAGTGATTCACAGCTGAACGAATCTCCTGAAGAAGAAAGGGTTACAACTACATATTGATTTACTGATTGACTTTGAAACTGCTTTCATGTGATTTACAGCTGGATCATTCACATTGGGGAATCTACTCAAGGGCTGTAAGGCAGGGCTGTGTAATTCACACTTAACAAGTCTCTAGGGAAAGTGGTAGCTCATTGTATGTATATTTGGCACGGAGATGAAAGTTGGGAGAAGGTTGGTATATGTGTGGAGATAAATAGAGTTTGATAATTCATTGAATTATATGAAGTAGAGGAATTATCAGAATTTTGTTTTAATGAATTTGTTCGTATGCAGTGGATGACTCAAGAAGAGCTCCATTGAGAAAATCACAAATCTTCTTATTTACCTCCCTCATGTTTGGAGAGGTGATATATGGAAGCTTAAGGTATGATGGTGATGACTGGTAGGGGTACTGGTGAATTAGAAATGGAAATATCAGCCTTATCTTAATTATCTACCTTCTCCCACTCTCAATGATTCATACGTCTTTGAATTTTCTTCTCTTACAGTGTCCTGTATGTGATTTAAGATTCTATAGAACTGAAGAAGGGGGTCACCCCGAAACGTGTTTGCTTTGTGCCTCATTTTGAGCCAAAATCTTTTCTTGTACATAGTGGGATTGTCCACCATTATTGTATTTGGATTTTTAAATCGAAATAACCTTGTAGTCTAATTGACATGATGTTATTTTAATAATTACAGTTTGGATTGATGAGATTTATATTGTTTATTATATTTTTAGTGGATGGCTTTTTATAGTGGAACATGTGATTAGAAAATCTTTCAACAACAGAGTGGTTATCATTGGGCTGATTCACTGTCCATTATATTATATTAGAGAGATATAAATTATCCCTCTTAACCTTTTTTTTGCTTTTTCGTTCATTATTACACCTCAAGAAATTCAAATGGACCCCAGTAAGGTCCAAACTATACAGGATTGGCCTCCCCCACAGGAGCCTCATGAAGCCCCTTCAACAGTTTTTAGGAATCACACATAGTTATCACCAGTATATTCCTGGATATGCTGACCTAACCATGCCTTTGACCTTGTTGCTGAAAAAGGGACAAATCTCTGAATGGACTGATCAACAACAAAGGGCCTTTGAGCAGTTGAAGAAGGCATTCCTACAGGCCCCTTTATTGCAACACCTTGACTTCACAAAGCCCTTTTTAGTTGAGACAGATGCATCTAGCATGTCTATTGGAGCTGTCCTGTTCCGATCCATCAAGGGGATCCAGATGAACCTCCCCTGTGCATTCTATTCCAGACAGCTATCTAATACAGAGTGCAACTATACCATATTGGACAAAGAACTCTTGACTATCAGAATGGCATTTAAAAATTGACGGAATTACCTAGAAGGAGCATTACATCCTGTGTTGGTATTGACCAATCATAAGAATTTGACTTATTTACAAACAGCGCACATACTCAATTGTCGTCATGCACGATGGGCCTTGTTTTTTGCTCATTTTGTTTTTCAGATTCAGTACCACCCAGGACGTAATAACATGCTAGCAGATGCCCTGTCTCCCTGATATGAAAGCACGGAGCCACCTGCAGAAAAAGGCGAGTTCATGCTGTATAGACAGGTATTTGCAGCTGCAAGTATTTCCCTTTCAAAATTTCAATGTCTCTCTATCACAGACCCATTGGTGTCCAAACATCCACAGCTTGGCACTGTCCCAAAGGTGTTTACGGCACATGAGAAAATTGTGGTTCCTTACAAGATACAATGGCACCTCCTATGAGCCCACCATGATGCCCCCTTAGCTGGACACCCAGGGAGACAACGTACCTTAGAGTTGCTTTCCCATCACTTTTGGTGGCCGTCAATACGACAAGATGTGAAGGCCTATGTTCACAGATGTTCAATTTGTACTAGTACCAAGATTCCCCGAGTACGGCCAGCAGAACTCTTACAATTAGCTCCATTGCCCCACGGACCATGGTAGCATATTTCTATGAATTTCATAGTTGATCTACCAGCATCCCAGGACTATTCCACTATTTTAGTGGTAATCGATCAATTTACCAAACTTGGACATTTTGTAGCCTGCAAAGGATTGCCGACCGCCCCACAGACCACCCTTCTTGTGCTCCATCATGTGATAAAGCTACATGACCTTCCCAGGGAAATTATTTCAGACCAGGGATCACAATTCATTGCCCATTTCTGGAAGACCCTTTTTTCTTGCCTTGGAGTCAAAGTATCCCCAATGACCACCTGTCGTTCCCAAGCCAATGGACAAGCAGAGCGCCTGAATCAGGACTTAGAACAATACCTTCGCTGCTACATCAACTACTTACAAGATGACTGGTACGTTTATCTCCCTATGGCAGAGTTCACTTATAATAATACCCTTAATGTCACTCTCAGATCATCGCCCTTTTTTGTTACCTACGGATTCACCTCCGTCTTTGTTTTCCTGAACTCCCGTCCTGTACAGTCCCAGAAGCAGGAGTTCTTGCCCTACAATTACATCAAGCGCATACTCATGCAGCTGCAATGCTACAAGTCACCCGTCAATCTTACAAATGTCACGCTGATCAGTTCCGATGTCCTGCACCCATCCTATGCCCCGGAGACTTGGTTTGGATTGACCATCACTACTGTCAATTCATGGGTCCCCTTTCCTATTGTGTGACATGTGAACGACGTCGCGTATAAGGTAAAATTACCCTCCTCACATACGCTTGCACCCTACTTTTCACGTGTCCCTCTTGAAACGTGCTCACCCCCTCTCTTTCCTGCTCGATGTCCTCCGCCCCCTGCTGTGTCTGGGAATGGACAACTGAAATTCAAAGTCTGTGCCATCCTTCACTCCAAACTGCTCCATGGCCGCCTCTACTATTTGATCGATTGGAAGGATTATGATGTGTCCCAAAGGTCTTGAGAATCATCCACGGATATTCATACCCCTCACCTAGTGAGCCGTTTTCACTTGTTGCACCCTGCCAAAACAGGCCCCCATCTGCTGTGTCGCCGTTGGCCTTGGGGCAGGTACTGTCAGGGCCTGCGGGGGGTGCAGATGGACATGGGAGTGTGGACCCCGGCACCTGGCTCACTCTGGGACTCCGATATCGCCGCTGGTGGTGGCGTGGGGTCCTCGGCGGGTGGCGCAGGGAGAACCCTGGAGACAGGAAGCACCTCGGCTGAGCCTGGGGGCCGGGGCCGGAAGAAGGCCCTGACGCCGCAGTTCCAGCTCGGCCGATTCAATTGGCCCCGTGGCGCATGGGTGGCATCGTGGAGTTGCCTGGGGACCCAAGACGTTCCGCGCACCTACGTGAAGCAGTGGGGCGGGCCTCACAGGGATAAAATGCAGCAGGGAACAGATTGCCTTGCCGGTGATCAGCTATCCTGTTCAGAAACTGGCCTCGTGAGTTAAGTGAAACATGATTCTAGTGATTGGGAAGACTGGTGTGGTGAGTAAGTGTTGGTGCATGTATAGAAACCGTGAGCATGAACCTGTTTGTGTGGGACTCCCTTAGAGTGAGCAGGTGTATGTCTGCAAGACTTCCCTTTCCCCCCTGTGAGAGAACTGTCCCCCTTGTCCTGGTAGCAAGCCCTATCCCTTCCTCTTCCTGTGTGTTCCTTGGGTCCCTGAACCCCTGCCTACTTACCTGTCCTCACTCCCTAATCCCTGCAAGTGTGGTGCATAGCCCTTCCCTTCCTTGGCACAGGGAATGCTGATCTTGTCCTGTGATGATCTTGCCTGCTTCATTAAGAAACTAAGGGCACTCTAAGATCCTGAGGACCCTTTTCCAAGTGGGTGAGACCCCTGCAGCGACCCCTGTTGGCGTGAGTGTTGGTGGTGCCCCATCCCTAACAAAGGAAGAGAATTGGGGCTGAAAGACCAAGGCAAAATGTGGGTGCATGGAGCCAAATTTTAAATAAGCACAATATGTGAGACTGTACAATGTCTTTACTGCTTACAAGGCACGCAAGTTAAGGTGGAAGCCTTAACTTGCCATTTCCATGCTTTTTGGAGCATGAGTGAATTTGTAAGAGCCTTAACTCCTCTCTTAAACCAAAGATATTTTGATCTAAGAACAGCATAATAGTCTCAAAACATCTTTGCATCACCATTGCAGGGCAGCACAATAATCTGATGGTAAGCTTTTGAGGTAGTTTCACAGCATGACTTGTCGAAGCACCCCCCAATCAAGACTCAGACAACAATATTGGGTTAAACTTGGCCACACTCTTTATTAAAAACCAATCACAATGAAATAACAACGGCCGGTGGGGGCAATTGCACCAAGCAATTTGGGTCCAGTATGCTAACTAATCTTATAAATTCTTAACTCCTGTACTGACCTGGATGTGCCTTCCAGTGTCAGTACCCTTGATTCAAACAGTCCGTTCCTTCGACAGGTCACTGCAAATGGCCGAAAGGAGGGACAAACCCAGCTGCGGGCATGAGTAAGGAGTCTCGTGCCTGCAGGGTGTGAGGACAGTGCTTGTCCCTACCCACCCTGCTAATCCACTGCTCCCAGGGCGTGACCCCAGTGCATGCTGTGCCCCGCATTACACCTGAGGTCACCTCCCCATCTCTTAAGGAGATGACTCAACATTTAAACTTATGCCTATTTAACCTATAATAGCATACTGGACCCCTGCCACAAAGGAGTGATTGTAAAATACACTCCGACCCCCACCGCCTAGGTCAACAAAGATTCCAAATGCCCAGAAAGGGCGTCCAAATATATGCTGTTCCCATACTGGGACAAGTGGACACCATCCTGCCGATAGAGTTGAGGTCGTGTACGTACTATTTCCTGGTGCTTAATGACGGTTCCATCCAAGGCTATAACCCATTTTCCTATCTCCCTATTAACTACCTTTCTGGTTTTATCTATCCTACCTGGTTTCTCTGCCCCCGTCCAATTAATTCTGGGCAACCAATTTGTCCAAATTATGTGCACTCCCTCAAATTTATTTTTGATCACTAGCAAATCCCTTTTAATTTGAATTATCAAATTTACCCCAGTTCTATTGACTAAATCATTTTCTCCCAAATGTATCACTAGGATGTGTGGTATTGGGAAATTCCTCGTTTCCAACAACAGCGGAAGCAGTTGGTTCCACCGCATGCCACTCCGCCCTCTCCACCAAAACCGGGCACGTGTCGCCAAACCAAGATGCAATCCCCAGGGGGTCTGCGAGGCAGCTTTACTGGCCCAACGCACCAGGCTATGGCCCACGATGCACACCTCTCTTCGTTCAGCTATCGTAGATCTGCATCCTAACAACAAACAATGAGCATATTAGTTATTAATTCTCACATATTTCTTGTAAGCTCTTGACCGCCACCTGCCTACCGCCTTGATGGCTTCCTCAGGTAGACCCGCTGCAGCTGCGGCTGTGGCCGCCCCAATCCTGAATGAATGAGATCCAAAATCCCGGGCAGGCAAACCCAACCGCTGCAGTGCTGTTCGTAAAACTGCTGTAAATTGGTGACTGGTCAAATTGCTTCCTTGTTTGTGTATAAACAGGTAACCCGGGGACTGCGGACGCCTGTCGAGGTAACATTTTAACTGGGTCACCGGGCATATGGCTCGGATGCCGCTCTTGAACAATTCGACCTTGTGTCCCTTGCCCCTCTGATCAGTCTTGGAACGCCTCAGCCATAATGTTACCCACCCAGGGGTCCAGTCAACGTCCTCTACTGCCATTGCTCGATCAGAGGCATCCATGTATGACGAACTAACCACCTCACTTATGCGGAATCCGCCAAAATATGCTACAACGTATACTGCGGTAAACAAATGGACCTCAAATACATCATAACATATCGCTGGAAGGACCCCTACTAGTCTGACCAAAATGGGAGTCGTGATCGGCGCTCTACTGCGCATCAATGGGGTCGGCATCCGAGACCATGCCTCGAACATCCGTTTTAGATAGAAACCATTATCTGGAGGAGGGTAGCCCCTTAACCTATTGGCGAATTTCAGTGCAGCAACCTTTCCGGCAATAGTGCTGACTGCCAGCCCGCTATCCTTCAGTGTCATTACAAACTGTATTACTTCCGGTTCAGTGATGGGGAACCCAGTCCCCCATCCCTTCCTCACCCTGAAGGATTGGAACTCGCTGACAGCCTTATCATAAGCCCTCTGGGTTCTAGGAGCAAGGGAACCCTGCACAATTTCCCGTAGTTTTAACTGCCAAGGCTCCATACCTCTGCTGGTAAGGGATCCGGGGCAATTCTGGCTTCTGGTGCCAACTCCCGGAAGCGGTTCATCTGGAACCGAGAAAGGGCATCAGCTACCCCGTTATCGATTCCTGGAACGTGTCTTGCCTTAAACAGTATGTTATTTTTTAAGCACCTCATCACAAGGGTCCGGATAAGGCTCATCACCCTCTCTGATCGTGATGAGAGAGTGTTGAGTATATGCACCACCGCTTGGTTGTCACACCAGAATAGGACCACACGATTAGCAAACTGCTCCGACCACAGCAGTACTGCTACCACTATGGGGAACAATTCGAGAAACGTGAGGTCCCTGGTGACACCTCTGGCATGCCATTCCTCCGGCCAAGGTGCTGCACACCATCGTGTCCTAAAGTACACACCAAATCCTTGCCCCCCAGCTGCATCTGAATGTACCTGCAACTGTGCCTGAATTAACCATTTTTGTCTCCAAAAACTGACCCCATTATACTCTTCCAGGAACTGCAGCCATACTCCCATGTCCAGCCTCATCTCCCGTGTAACTCGTATCCAGTGATGGGGCGCAGGATTGCCCCTCAATTTGGTGTACAGCCTAGATAGAAAGGCCCTCCCTGGCGCCACCACCCGACACGCAAAATTTAGGCTTCCAATCAGTGATTGTAATGTTCTGACCGTGATCTTATGGGCCGCCAAACATTCTGCTATCTTTCTTTTCAATTCTTCTAATTTTTCCCAAGGCAACCGCGAAGTTGCCATCACTGTGTCAAGTTCTATCCCCAGATAAGTGAGTATTGTTGTTGGGCCCTCTGTTTTCTCTGTGGCTAACGGGATGCCCAAATCACGGGCCACTTCCTGAAACACCCGCAAGGCAGTGGCACATTCGTCCACCGCCGGACGGCCCATTATCAAGAAATCGTCCAGGTATTTTGTAACGTCACCCGCTTTCAATCTTTGCCTGAAAACCCATTCAAGCAAGGAACTAAATCGTTCGAATGCTGAACAGGAAATCGAGCAGCCCATTGGCATGGCTCGGTCATAGTAATACATCCCTTCGAATTGGAAACCCAATAAATGACAACTGCTCGGATGGACCGGTAGCAGGCGAAAGGCTGACTTAACGTCACACTTCGCTAAAAGAGCTCCCTTGCCCATAGCCTTTACCTTTTCAACTGCTACATCAAATGATGCATACCTGACTGTTGTTAACTCCTTGGGTATTGCATCATTCACCGAGTTTCCTCGAGGGTATGACAGGTGGTGTATTAACCGGTACTCACCAATTGCCTTCTTAGGCACTATACCCAACGGGGAGACTACCAGGTTGGACATGGGAGGCTGACTAAATGGTCCCATAACCCGACCTTCTTCCACCTCCCTCTTTATTTTGTTACGTACGACATCTTCCAGACCTTGCACTGATTTTAAATTGCTCACTCTACCTCGGCTTGTCACCACCCCAGCTGGTATAAGGAATCCTTGTTTAAACCCTTGAACTATATAAGCCACCTCATTTACGTCAGGATGACCCTTGAGTACAGCTTCCAGGCTCTCAGTTCTGACTGGAGTCGGACCCCTTAACAGGCCGGGATCCAGCCGTGGTTCCCTGTCCGCCTTTACCGTTACTAGGACCTTGTCCTGACCTACCTCCCCCCCATTTCTGTTTGGGGCGAAAACACGTGGTTCCTGGGTGCCCACCTCTGCAATTCCAACACACATGCCGAAATTTACATGTTCCACGATTGCACCGGCCCGTCTTGTTATATGCCCAGCACGGGCCGGATCCCCCTTGAAACCCCTTACGACTATCGGAACGAAATGGGTCATTCGCCGGTGCTACACCACCCCGCACCAAAGGGTGGCCACTATCTGCCCGGGGAGCATTGGTGGCATCAATCATGCACTCCAACCATAGGTCAGGTGCATGAGCATCCCACCGGAGTCCTGGCGTGTTGGCTGCCCTGTGACGAAACGCTTCGTCATAACGTAGCCAAGCTCCTGCTGGCCCCGTGCCATATGCCCTCCGCACTCCTTCCCCCACCAGCCGCGACATGTCCCCCCGACTTGTCCCTGCCGCTGCTGAGGGCTTGCTTTTATTTGACTTCTTCTTTGCTTTCCCCATCTTCACGTGGCAGGCTAAAGCAATCCAGCAGCAATTGGTTCTTGCTGCTGACTCTTTGCCTCCACGCTGCAAACTGCCGCTCTCTGCGGCTCTCCGTAGGTTTGCCCCGCCTAAAAGGGGCGTGCCTCCAACTCCCCGTACAGCGCGTTTGCGCACGCGCGCTTGGGGAAGGCTGCCCGACAGCCTCAGTTCCATTCCGCAGCGGAGCCTTCTAACAGGCAACCGCTGCGCGGCCCCATCTGAGTCTCTTCTCCACGAGGCTGGGGGAGGGGGCCCGACAATTAGCCCGTCGCCGCCATTTTAGCGGCGAAGGGGCCTTTGCAATTTAGCTATGTGGCAAAGCAGATGCAGTGGTTGTATTGGTGCAAGTCAGTTCTGCCATCAGCCTGGCTTTTCTCCCACCTGTTTGATGTCTTTACTCTGTTTGCCTTTATTTCCCTACTGGATTTCGTTCATGCTGTAAAATCCAGTACACTGCTCTGGTGTGAGATAAAGAAGGGCTAAAGACTAAAGGACTTAAGCCAGCATCCTTTTGGTAGACTGCTGAAAATGTCTAATTTCGAGCATTGCCTTCTTTGTTAGTGTTAGACTGGGAACACATTGATGTGCAGAAATAAGAAGAACCCCAAACTTTAGCCTCATACACATGCTTTCACAGAGCCTATATGGGTACAAATCCACTCAAAACACTCATGCCTCTGGAATGGTTACGCTGAATAAGAGCTCATATAAATGCTGGTGGAGGAGTGTGTGTGTGTGTGTGAGTTTGTGAGTGTGCACGTGTGTGTTGGAAAAGCAGTTATGGAGTGGTTGTACAACCACACTGAAAAGGAAGGGAGGGGAAGGGAGCTCTGCAATTGGTACCAGATGCCCTCAGAAACTAAATGACCTGACAAACGTTGTGCTCATAAAACAAACTCTTTAAAAAGGAAGCAAATGGAAACACAAGCTAGTGAAAGAATTTGCAGCAGCTGCCTCAAAACCATTTCTCACTTCATAAACAGATCTGTGCAGAAAAGGCAGCTTTTTTTGTAGTCCTTTCCCTGGCCACTTCCCTACACACGCCCCCAATCCTGAATGGGCTGTTCCATGCTGGTCTCCATGGCAATGCTGGCTAACAGGACTTGGCAGAAGTCAATAATGAGCTCTGTTCATTCTGCACATACATCGGAAGCATTTTTTTGGTGACTGGTCCCAGTGGATGTTTGTATAAGGTGGCAGAGCCAGTTCTTTCCACATAGTTAGTGCAGAGCTGATTTCTCCGAGGGTGCTACCTTGGGCTATGGGCCTCTCATCTCTCACTAGCCAAACAGGGTCTATCTAGGTCAATATTTGGATAGGAAACTTCCAGGGAAGAAAACCCAGCTGTTCTAGGAGGAGATGTTGATACCTCAGTAGGAGGCGCTCTTCCCTATGACGTGATGTCTGCATACTGCTCTGCTTGGAGGCGCTTCTTTTTGTGTAAGCCATAAAGCCAAGGCACTAACTGCTTGTGACAAATAAATATCCTCTGGCACATTTTGGAAAGAATTAGGGTGTTGTCTGCAGCTGTTCCATCAATGGGTGGTTCGATGTGTTCCGTTAGTCACAGGTGAAATCAACCTGGTAATGCTTGTTACAATGCCATCCCGTGGTGGCACAGCAGGAACATGTACCTGCTGTGCCACCACAGGATGGCATTGTAACAAGCATTACCAGGTTGATTTCACCTGTGACTAAACAAATGTTCCTGCTGTGCCATGTTTATGCTGCCACCCTATGGGCTCTGGCCAACAAGTGAAACCCATTGGGTGGCAGCATAAATGGGTGAAGTCTAAAAAGCCCCGTGGCCAAGACTCTCTGCTGGTGAAACTGACAACCCAAAGCTCCCTGCTGCAATACAAAACTCCACTGGTGAAAAAAGACTGGGCAAAGCCCATTTATGGTGAAGCCCACTTTGATAAAAAAAATAATTAAATATGAGAACTAGAGTGAATTAACTTGCTGTGTATCTGAATAAGAAATTCCCTTTTTATCCTTGGATGTTCAGCAGCCTAGGGAATGTGTGTAACGGAGCAGTCCTGTGGGGCTGCTGCCCCTTTAAGAAGGGGGCTGAGGAGGTCTGACAGAGGGCAAAGCACGCCCAAGGGGGTGGCAGAGCCAACCCCATAGCTGAGGAACAGCCTGTGGGGCAAACAGGCTGAGAAACCCTGGGACAGAGTGGGCAGGTTAGTGGCCGTTTAAGGCTCAGTAGAGGAAGCCTGGCCACGCCCACTCTGCCTGTACATTTATTTTTTATTTATTTATAAAAGATTTCTATCCCGCCTCTCCAGCCCACAGGGCAGCTCGGGGTGGCGAACAACAATTCAAACACTAAAACAATTCACATTTAAAAATCCCATATGCATAAAAAGACACAACAACAACATCCCCCAAAACCACCCACCCTACCCCCACCCCCTTGCCAAAAGCCTGATGAAACAGCCAGGTCTTATACAAACGTCAAAATGACAGGAGGGTGGGGACCAACCAAGCCTCTTCCGAGAGCGAGTTCCACAGCACAGGGACAGCCACTGAAAAAGATCTCACATCAGTGGCCACCCATCTCACCCAGGGAACCTTCAAAAAGGCTCCCCTGGATGATCTCAAGGGTTGCACGGGCACATGGGGAGTGAGGCGATCCCGCAGATAAGCAGGACCCAGGCCGTGAAGGGCTTTAAAGGTCAAAACCAGCAACTTGAACCTAGCCCGGTGCTTTATAGGCAGCCAGTGCAGAGCCTGGAGCACAGATGTCATGTGCTCACTGCGGCGCGCCCCAGTAAGGAGACGTGCCGTGGCATTCTGCACCAGCTGCAGCCTCTGGACCAGCTTCTTGGGCAGCTCCATGTAGAGCACATTGCAGTAATCCAGCTTCGAGGTGATGAAGGCAGGTATGACGGTGGCGAGGTCAGAGTCTGAGAGATATGGCCGAAGCCGCCAGACAAAATGTAACTGCCGAAACGCACTCCTCGCCACGGCCGCAACCTGAGATTCCAGGCTGAGCTGTGAATCAAGGAGCATGCCCAGACTCCGTACCTGAGAGACCATGGGAGGGTGAAACCCACCCCCCCACCCCCCAACAAGAGGAGATTCAACCACTCCCAGGCCCCTCAGGCCCTCACCCACCAACATCACCTCCGTCTTGTCAGGATTCAACTACAGATTGCTCAACCTCATCCAAGCCCCCACAGCCGACAGGCACTGGGAAAATAAAGAGATTGCATGGCCTGGGTCGATGGAAAAAGAGAGGTAGAGCTGAGTGTCATCGGCATATTGATGACACTGCATACCCTGAAACCCTCTCACGATCTCCCCTAATGGCTGCATATAGATGTTAATCAAGAGGGGGGACACATGAGGTCCCGTGGGGAAGACGTACACTCCCCCAAGACCACCCGGTGAGTTCTCCTGGCCAGAAATGAACGAAACCAGTCCAAGACCATCCTGCCAATCCCGGCATGGTCCCGCGGGTGAGTCACCAACACCTCATGATCAACTGTGTCAAACGCAACCAAAAGGTCTAGCAGGACCAGTAAGGTCTGACGACCCTGGTCCAACGCCAGACGGAGATCATCAACCAAGGCCACCAATGCAGTCTCCGTACCATACCCAGGCCAAAACCCAGACTGAGAGGGGTGAAGGAAACCTGTGCAGTCCAGATGTTCCTGGAGCTTCCGTGCCACAGCCCGTTCAATAACATTCCCTAAAAAGGGAAGGTTAGAGACCGCCCGATAACTGGCAGGAGCATCAGTGTCAAGAGATGGTTCCTTGAGTAGGGGCCTAACCACAGCCTCCTTCACGCATTCAGGCACCCTGCCCTCCTGAAGGGAGGCACTAACCACCCACATAAGGAGAGCAAGGCTGCGAGGAAGAGAGTCTCTGCCAGAGAGACGAAGGAGCAACATCCACCTGGACAAGCCTTCCTCCTCTACACTATCCAGGGTGCTGAAGGCTGGAGAATCAGAGGGACCCAGGCAAGTGGGAGAGGCTGTGCCCAGGAGGGAGCCTCTTGCCTGGGGAAGGCTTGGCCAGAGCCAGGGGCTTTGAGGCCTTGCTGGATGGACTTTGGGGGTTGATATTGTGGTGCTCCTGTGTCTGAGAGAAATGGACCTGGGCCTGCAGGGTGGAGGCGACTGAGCTGGCAGCTCCAGGGACTTTGTACACTGGTTGTGTCCAATAAAGGATTGTGGACTAATACCCTCTGGACTGTGTGGTGTGTCCTGAGAGGGTACCCCCTTTCTTTAAGAGGGGGATTCAGCCGAGGTTCGAGGCTGAAACGGCATAGCAGGGGGTGAGCTAATTCCCCAGAGTGCAACACCAGCGCCCCGTGTGGCCCTGGGACACCCCCTGCTACAATGTGTCCCCTACTTTCCTGCCCCTCCAATTTCTTTCTTGCTTCTGGGAATCAAATCTTTGAAGGAAACCTTGGACTAACCATTAACACTTGGCTTTGAGCATCAAAACTTCCATTAAAAGAATGGGAGGGGGGAAGCTGAAGGGAAGAGTTTGGCTCAGCACAGCTTGTCGGCATTCTATTGGGTGCTTAGACTCCTGCTAGCCAATAGAATACTGAACATCTACCCCTCCATCCTGATCTTCCCCCTCCCATCTAGAAAGGACTTCCAGAGGGGAGGGGGGAAAGCTGAAAGGAAAAGGTGAGCTTGGCATAGCTTTTCAACGTTCTATCGGGTGCTCAAACTCCTGTTAGCCAAGAGAATGCTGGGATATCAGCTACGTCTGCCCCCACCCTCCTGCTCTCTCCACTCCCATTCCTGAAAATGTGGGATCGGGAACTTTCCCCACTGAGACAGCTGCCAGGCTCAGACAAGGTAAGAAAGCTGGGCACGGAACAGCGTGGCTTCCTCTTCCCTTTAATATCTACAGGCTGGTGATGGGGAGTGAGAAATCTCACGATACTGTAAATCAGGGTTGAGAAGACATCTGTGAGATCTTGACACTAATTCTCAATTCTTACAAGATTTTCACAGGAATAAAATCTATTCTCATTTCAGCCCTAGTCAGGAGAGAGACTATGTGGTTACGTGCATTGAACTGAATTGTATAGAATTCCTTCAGGTGAGTAACTGAGAAAGTTCAGAGCTGCAAGGTAAATACTCTGGTGAGGCAGGATCTCCAGTTCCTCCTCCCCCTGCTGGTGAAATTATATATATATATAGAGAGAGAGAGAGACTCAGTGCTTGACCGCCAATCAAACTCAGGTTGGTACTGCAGCAACATGGGGAATTTGGTGCTTTCCACTTTCAAAAAACAGGAAAACTCTTAGTTAAAAAACTTTGGTTTAAGAGAGGAGTTAAGGCTCTTACAAATTCAGCCATGCTCCAAAAAGCATGGAAATAGTAAGTTAAGGCTCCTACCTTGGTGTGATATTGCACACCATGTAAGTAGAGCTGAGGCAAGAATGACTGTTCCTGTACCGTGGGGAGCGTTTGTCACTATTCATTGGTATTTCTTCACTATCCATCTAATCCACACTTCTGCTGTTGTCGAGATTGAGGTCTGTGATTGTCCACCATGTTTTGGTATTTTTGGTCGTTTTCAGTAATTTTCTATATTTTGGGTATTTTCTGTCAGTTAGTATTGGTATTTTCATCAGTTTCCAGCATTGTACAACAGTTTCCGCCATCAGAATACAGAAAAGAAGGACTAGCCCTTGAAATACACCAATCAAAACACAGTTTACAAGGAGTCAAAACAAGGACCAATAGAGAAATGATGACAGTTATGTACTGCACTTGTGATCGGATGCAAGCAAACATAAGCAGCATGTAAGGAATGTTACATGGTGTGTGGCTGCTCCTGCTTAGGAAGAGTTACCAGAAGTACCAAACAATGGCAATTATCAAATGAGAACTAGAAAAATAGTGGAAAAGTTGGTAAGTTTCCTTATCATGTGCGCACAGGTGAATGGTCTGTTTCCAACAGAAATAGCTTTTGCTGCGATTGCTCGATTCAGTACTACCTGTAAGCAGTAAAGATGTTGTACAGTCTCACACATTGTGCTCGCTTACAACTTAAAGTAAAAACAAACATTACGTTGGCCCGCTCTGGCCTGGACCTCACCTGTACGTCTGCTATGGCGCTGACAGATGTTGGTCTGCTTCTGCCCTGGGGCAGGTAGGTGGCTAGCCCAGAATGTGACCTCCAGAAAATCTCTGTGGTGAAAGCCAGGGCAATGGGCCACCCAAGCAGGCCAATCCGGACTATCACGCGTTAGGCCCCGCCTAATCCCAGCATGGGACAAGATATGCCAGGATCACAGAGCCATAGAGACTAGAATGGTCAATGAAGTGGCTGTACCTCAATGCCTCACCCATTGAGAACAACCTGGCACCCTTAAAGGGAATGGCAGCAAAGGCAACACTGTGTTGGCTAGAACCATTTGCCACAGAACCTGCTGGCCAGCGCCCATGGAACACTGCCACACCAGTGCCCCAGAGTGAAGGATGGAGCAGCAGGAGGAGGGATGGGCTGGTAAGTCCGCACATGCCGGGGAGAGGAGGGGTGGAACCGCAGCTGTCCCATGGTAATCACAAGTTATATGTGGTGCATCCCTAGCATCCTGTTCACAGGCACTCACCCACCCACCCTACAGACAACTGCAGCATTGCAGGGACAGAGGGACCCTGCTGACCCACAAGCAGGCCCCGCACCCAATTGCCAAAAGAGGGTACCCTGGACATATGAGAAGATCTGGGGCTTCATCAGCCTCTGGGGGACAACAAGGTGCAGCATGACCTGTGCATCTTGCACCAGAATGAGCGGGTGTATCAGTAATTCACCACCCAGATGGCGGAGGCTGGCTACCACTGGGATGTGAGCCAGTGCCGGCAGCAGGCCAAGGATCTGCGGAGGGGCTTCAAGGAAATCAAAGACAACAACTTCAGGTCAGGGCGGGGGCCCAAAACCCTGCTGTACATGGACCTCCCCTTGAACGCTTCCTCCTCATGGACCGTTCCGTCATGGTCCTGTGTATTGCCAGTACTGGGACCTCCCAAGGCCACCGCCAGGTGGACAGCCCACCACCAGTGATCGACCGTGAAGCACCCACTCATTCTAGGAGCAGCCCCTTCGAGGAGTAGGCTGGTCCTTCCAGGACACAGTGTGTCCGGACACACCCCCTACACCCAGGTAGTCTTTGACTCAGAAGACTTTGAACCCCCCTCGGCCATCATCACCTATCCCCTCGACCTGAAGAGCCAGCAACTGGACACAGAAGAGCAGGAGGTGGTGGCAGCAGGGACGGGAACCTGAAGCCTGAGGGGAGCAGTAAGTGAATGCACCAGAGAGGGCTGGGGAGGGGGGAGAGGGGGGAGAAAGGTGAACCAGTCATAGGTCAGAGGGGTCAGGATGAGTGAGTGAGGTTTAATGGCACAGCAGCTGTCAGGTGATATTTCATCAAACAAAAGGTGAGGAACAAAGGCAATTGGGGAAAAAAAGTAAAATTCACAGCAAGGCTAAAAACAAGTTAAAACTAGACATGCCTCAAAAGAGAAGCTAAAAACTATGGAGCCAACCAATAACAGTTTTAAAAGATGTGACTGACACAGTAAACAGAAAGGTCAGGTAATGACAGGCACCAACATGACTCCCGTTACATGCTGTGTTCACAGGTGTCCAGGAGGCTGGGAGGGAGGGGAAGGGGGTGTAAACAAGCCATAGAACAGAGGGTTTGGATAATGCCTGACATTAACATGGCTCCTGTTATGTCCTGTGCTCAAAGGTGTACAGGAGGCTATGGGGCAAGTATCGGAGGAGGCCTGGGATGCAGAGGCACTCCCTGGGGAAGATAGGCACTGCAAGCAGATGGGAGGACATCACGGCAGGCTGGGGTGGGGGGTGGGCCACAGGGGACACAGTGGGAGCTGAGAAAACAGGCATAAGGGACTGGAGTAAAACACCGGACCAGGAAGGCCCCTCAACAACAGCTTTCTTTTCCCATCTGCCACAGATTCGCCAGAAGGACTTGCTGCACCAGACAGATCAGGACCAGGTGCCCAGTGGATGTGGGGCCACCAGGCACGGGTCCAGCTGCACAGGGAGGATATGGCCCAGCAGCTGCTGGACTAGACCCTGTGCTGGGCAGCTGAGATCCGAGACTCCACCAACGGGCTGGTAGAGGCACACCGGCGTTCCCTGTGGCAGATTATCATCCAGCACAGAGGGCTATAAGGGATGCTGAGGGTTGCAATGAATGCCAGATGGAGAGGTGGGCCTGGGACCACCACCTGCTGTAGACGAGGGACTTGCAGGGTTCCATGGAAAGGGAGGGCCTTGAGCCAAGGGAAATCCTGTATCAATCCCTTGGGATGCAGCCGGCCCTCCTACACCATGTGGCCTCTGTTCATTCCTCTATTATCGCTGCACTGGGGTGGGCCCCATTTCCAGACCTCCCGCTGGAGGCCCTGCCACATCCCCACCTGGATCTCGTACGCTCAGGTGGGTCTAACAACAGCCAGGCCTGTGGACATGGGGCCCAGGCTCCATTTACCTGCACCTGCTTGGGAACACCTGCAGCCCCATCCCACCACCAGCCGCTTGGGTACCCCACGACCAGCTGTAGTGATCCCTCCTGTTAACGTGGCCACCCAGAGGGGAAGGAGAAGGAGACAACATCCACAGCTGGACCAGCTCCCAAGAGAACACGTGTGTGTGTGTGTGTGTGTGTGTGTGTGAGGGCCAGAAGAGGCAGAGGCGGGGGGGCAGACAATGAGGATTATATGTTTTTGTTTAACACATTATTACCACAGTGAATAAAACTGATTTGTGTTACATCCTGTCTCCAGTCATTCCTTCCTGGCTACTGCTGTGTTACAATGGGGCAATGTCTATAACTGAATGGGAAGGGTGACGTCTGTGTGGTAGGTTTATGGGTGTGAGAAGGGGGAGTAGGAAATGGTTCAAGGCAGTTGGGGGTGTGGCGGTGGGGCTTGGAGGTGAGTGCATGGGTGTGTGGGTGTGTGTGTGTGTGTGTGTACATAGGTGTGTGTGTGCACACACTTTGGGACTTGGGAGTGTGTATGCATGGGGGTTTAGTATGTGTGCATGGGTGTGCGTGCATAGGGGTTTGAGGTTTAGTGTGGAGGGGTTGGAGTATGGGGGTAACTCAAGGGTGCTGAAATGAAAGGGTCCAGAGGAGGCAATAGGTTGCAGCAGGAGTTGATGCTTGTCACCCATTCTGCCCCCCCCCCATTCCGAGTGCTTGCACCAGCCCAGTGACTACTCCATAGGATGTAGCGACTATCCCCCATAATTCCCCCTCAGTGCAATAGGCTTCCTGTAAATGGTGTTGGGGGGAATATTATGCTATCAGCTCATCACTACCAGCTATCCTACTAAACCAGATCACACACTCCAACAATTACTCTGATGTACAGTTGTAGTCAGGCCCTCCTTTGCCAACTCCATGGGGTGTATGCTGCCCGGGGCAGGAGGGCCCATTCCTACAGGAGCCACCTCCGTGAAGAGGTAGGGCAAGGAACGCCCCAGTTATAAGGCTCTCCAAAAATCCCCACCATCCCAAGATTCTGCCATTGGAGGTAGAGATTGTCCAGACTGGAAGAGAATAATGTTTCCAAGGCCTGACTCTGCCTGATCTTTAGAAGTCACGTGGAGCAGGAGGCGGATGAGAGCAAAGGGTAGCGTGCTGAAGTTGGGCCCTGGGGTCATGCACTTGCAAAGGGAAGTGACCCTGAGCTCCAACTGCCCTCCCTCTACCATCCATGCCTGAGAAGCCCATGTCCTGAAGGTGCTGCTTTAGGCAGGGTGCCAGGGAATGCACCACAGGGGAGCCTGCCCCAGAGTGCACAGTATGTCCCATGGGGGGCTGGGGAGGAATCATTTGGGGAGGAATCTCTTGTGGGTGCTGCCTGGATCCAAGAGATTGGAGGCTCCATTGCTGGGAATCATGTCCAGGTGAGAGCTGACAGTACCAGCCGTCCATCCTCCCATCCCTCAGGGTCACTGGGTAATCTGGTCAGAGGCGCAGTAAAGGGGTCCCAGAATGGCGGCTGTGGGGTTCAAATCCCTCCTATATTTAAAGGCAGATGGTAGCCCCTCCGTCCCAGATGGTGAGCTAGCTGCAAGATCTCTGGGCAGTGCGAGGGGAGCACTGGTACTCAATGTGTGAGCAAATCGACCCCATGAATGGTGCTTCACAGACAGCGCCTCGTCCCCCATCCTGGCAGAATAACAGGTTGCCCCTTCTCTTTCCTCGCCCAAGAGGGGGATATCCCTGCCCCTGGGGCCCTCCCCCCAACTTCAGGGCTTGACCAAAGGGCATACAGTGCCCATGGGGAATGGAGAGACATGCCCCATCCCCATGACTCCTCCTAGACCCCAACCCCTCCCTGCAGTCAACCTGGCCCAGTTCTCCCTTCAGCAGAGATCTCTCCTCCCTGTGTGCATATACCCTCAAGAGTCACTCCCTCCCAGATGTTAGAGCATACATTGAGCAGGTATCCATAGTACATACAGCACAACACCATGCCTCACTAACGGTGCAACATGTAACCCATGTATTGTTTGTGAACATATAGCTATCTGAATACATACACGCCTCCCTACTGCCTCAATCCGTCTCTGTGAGGCCCCAATATTGGCCTCTATTATTATCGGTTTTAATGTGTTTTATTTGGTGTTTTAATAGGTTTTATATTATATTTGTATGTTGTCAACCACCCCAGGCTGCCATTGAGCAGGAAGGGGTAGTACAGAAGAAATATTAATAAATATAAATAAATATCTTTTCAGATACATATATATGTATATATGTCCATCTATTTACATATCTACATTGTCCCTGCAGGCAATATGCCTGCACAAGGCATCCTGGATCCTCCTGGCATATCAGGTCTCACGGGGGTCATTCATCTGCCTGTAGAAGGGCACAGGGCTGGGGGCAGTACAACAGGAAAAGGATAATCCAAGGCAGCACCATTCATCTCTCAGATGTTGTGGAGCAAGTTGCTACAACCATCAGGGGGGGCATCTTCATCTTGAATTCTATCCTTCCATGGATCTCCACTGCTGCTTGAGGAGACCACAAGCCTGTTCCACATCCTTCCTAGAATATTATGCTATTGGCCCATCGCTATGAGGTATCCCACCAGACCAGCAATGGATCTCCACCGCTGCTTGAGGAGACCAAAAGCCTGTTCCACAATCTTCCTAGAGGAACTCTCAGCTACTGGCTGAAATGGATCTGGGCAGGAGAGCAAGCTACAGGATAAGCCTTCACAAGCCACCTTGTCGGGGAATAGGCCAGGTCCCCCAGGATGACAGGCGACATGAGCATGCCTGAGCAGCTGGCGGACACATATGAAACACCCACAGTCATCCACAACTGCCTGCAGGACCATGGATTGGTAATTCAGGCAGTTTATGTACTCGTCCCAGCTGTTGGGGGGGGGGAGGGGAGGGAGGATGGAGCATAGCAATGTGTGTTCCACTGATTTCTCTAGAGCAATGGGGAGCCTCCTCCCCCCCCCCAAGCCCTCTATCACCTGATTTGAGTCGACTAGTTGCACCACCCTGTCAAGGAGCAGGGTCTCAATGGCTTCACAGAACTCTAACATATGGCACCCACTGTGGATGTCCCAACACTGAACTGCTGGGTAACGGAGCAGCAAGAGTCCAGGGTGGTGAGGGTCCAGATCACAATGGTGACTCTCTGCTCCACAGGGATGGAAATCTTCATTGGTCTCTGCTTCCTCTCCATCTGTGGATGGAGGATGTCAGCTATGTGGAAGGCAAGGTGGCGGGGCATCCTCTCCAACTTGGCATCTCCCCAGGTGTCATGGACCCCCACCCACCACTCCATTGTCCTGGGCAGGACCCACATGAACTGGGCGATTGGCATTGCCTGGCAAAGGACAGTTATCACCGCAGCAATGTCTCCAGACAAGTAACAGGAGGCCCGTTCCAGCTTCCCTTCAATCGCCCACATTGCTGCCAGGGAGACATAGAGCTGCCATAGCAGAACTATCGCCCTGTGTCAGCCCATGCGGGCACCTCTTAAGCAGCTGTGCTGAAACACCCTGGTCTGAATGCCACAGACGATCTCGCGGCTATTGGTGATGTGCTGGTGCTGGGTGGCGCAAACCATCAGGATTTTACAGTCCTATACCTCTGCACACATCAGGAGCACCTGAAAGGCAGCAAGCTGCTCACCCTCCAGTTTTATATTAGATGGCCCTGGAGCCTCCAGACACAGAATCAGAGCTTCCGAGGTGTTTGGTTGCTGCTTGAAAGCACCAGTCTGCCTTCACTTGGCTGGTTGCATGCCTAGCTAATGGCTTGGACAGTCCATGTAGAGATGAGAGTCTAATTCTGACCCCAGTCAGGGGGCAATGCCCTGTACATTTTTCTCCGATGCAGCTAGTGGCCAATGGTGGATCAAAGCATCCCTCCAGGGTGGGGGTGTGTGTAGAGAGAACCTATATGGAATGTTCCAGCACAGCTGATCTGGTTATGCTATCAACACGGGGGGAGGACCATTCTGTAACGACCCGGCATTTCTTGCTGCTCTGTATCTTGTGACCAATGAGGGGGCACGGCCTCTCCCATGCAGGTGGTTTGGGAACAGGGGGTTCCCACAGCCCCCGTACAAACGTGGCCAGGTGTGAAGATCGCCCCTACACACTCAAGGTTCCTGTATGTGAATTGCTCTGTGGGAGCTGCACTCTGTTACTTGGCACGGCCACTGTTATTTCTTTATCTCATGACCTTGGCACATTGTTCCCTATTGTTTTCAACAGTGTGTGCCACTGTTGTGACACATTCTGGCCCCCCGGTTCCTTCTGTTTATGTGATTCTGGAGTGGGCTTCCATGTCTGTTGACCAGGGCCATCCCTTGTGCAGGGGCCTCGGGAATGGGGCTTGGAGGAATCAGGATGTGGGGGTAATCCTGTCCCTGGGCGGTCATTTGGCTTAGGGGTGATGTAGAGCAGCTGCTTGTCGATCCGTTTTCCAAGGATGCAGGCTATGACTTTCTGAGACGCTATATGCAATTGTTGGGTCATTCTGTGGACAGGACAGAGTGTGCGCAGTGGACAGATGAGCTCAGCTTCTGGGTCTTGGGGCCTGCTGGTCTGCCTGTCCTTGGAGTGATAGTACTGTGGGATGTGATGGAGAGCATGACTTTGCAGGAGATATGTGAGCTACCAGAGTTTTGCCTGTGCCTTGCTGAGGAGGGCCCCTTCTGGTGTTCTCCTTCACCAGTGCTCTGCAGCAAACTAGGGGATATGAGCAGCCCTGGCATGAGTGCCATAATCAGATGCTGCAGCAGAGCCTCCTTGCAGGGCCAGCTGGGGCTCCCTACTTTCAGGAGGAGCCAACCACAGCCAAATTCTGGGCCCTGCACATGGTCTGGGGACAACCGGATGTCCAGCTCGCTCTGGCCAACGGAGATTCTTCTGAACCCCACTACTTGGTGGCTCTGCATCTGCAGGCACATGGCTACTAGAGTGGCATGTATCAATGGGGGTTGTATGCAGAGGGAGCTGGGTTTCCCAACTCCCCACCCCTGCCCTGCAGCTTTAACCCCATTTGGAACTTTGCTCTTTGGACTTTTTTTCTCCCTTGTGTGTGTGCACAATCTCCCTGTTGGAAGGGGGTGTAGCAGGATGCGGTTTCCAGGGCTAAGTCCCTTCAGGATACGACCCTGGGACTCATGAATCCTTGGGGAATTCAAGGATCAATTCAACTGGGGAATTCACCTTGTTCGCTACTCAGTCACTCACCTCTTCAGCAGCTTGGAGAGAGCAGAGGTGCCATGGCTAGCCTCGGCTCCAGTTCAGTCTGGAATTCAGGACCTTTGCCAAAGCTCCTGCTGGAGAGCCAGCAGAGCGCCTCTCAGGTCTGCTGCCAGATCCAGACTGAATGTCTGTCTGCAGGCTGCCTCATATCCTGCAGTGGGCAGGGCTAGCCCTCCATTTTGTCAAGCCTTAAAGGGCCAATGTTCTCCCACTCTCAATTTAGCTCTCAGCCTATATTATCTGTCTCAGTTGGGCTGGTTTGTGCCTAGCCGTTATCCAGCCCATAAACTGGTGCATGCTCTACAGGGCTGACTGTGCCATGCCCATACCAGCCCTTCAGCTGGCGTTCTCTGCCCTCTTAAAGGGGCAGCAGCCCCATCCCGCTGCTTCCTTGCGCAGGGGGCTTGTCCAGCCCTGCCCCCCGACTGCAGCGACCCCGTTGGAACTTTGCTCTCTGGACTTCTGTGCGAGTGATGTCTATGGGTGTGTGTGTGTGTGCGCACACCCTCCACCCTGCCCCCTGGCTGCAGTGACTGCTGGAACTTTGCTCTCTGGAATCATGAGAGACTCTTGAGGAAATTAAAGTCATGGGATAGTTGGAAGTGTCCTATTGTGGATTGGTAACTTGTTAAAGGATAGGAAACAAAGGGTAGGACTAAACTGTCAGTTTTTAGCAATGGAGGGAAGTAAATAGTGGAGTGCCCAAGGATCTATACTAAGACTGGTGTTGTTTAATGTATTCATTAATGATATGGAAAAGGGAGTAAGGAGTGTAGTGATCAAATATGCAGATGACACAAAGTTATTCCACGTAGTTAAAACACGGGTGAAGAATTGCAGGAGGATCTTGCAAGACAGGGTGACTAGACATCTAAATGGCAGATGAAATTGAATTCGGACAAGTGCAAAGTGTTTGGACATTGGATTACTTTTCCCTAACTATACGTACACAATGCTGGGTTCTAAATTAGGAGTTACCACTCGGGAAAAGGACCTTGGAGTCATTGTGGACAATGCATTGAAATCCTCAGCACACAGATGTCTGTCTGTGTGTGTGTGTGTGTGCACGCACACCCTCCTTCCCCCAGCTGCAGTGGCCCTATTGGACCTTTGCACTCTGGGCTGCTGGTATGAGTTATCTCTGTGGGAGGGACGGGGGTTCCTCATCCACTGCTCCCCAGCTGGCATGAGCCCCTAGGAACTGTGTCCTGTGGCCTATCTGCATGACTCATCTGTGACCCACATCTATTTTTACCCTTAGCCTCCATGCACCCACACTTCGCCTTGGTCTTTCAGCCCCAATGCTGTTACCCTGCAGATTGGGCCAACACTGAAGCTTGGGGAAGCAGGGGCTGGGTGGAATGACAGGGGGGCAAACTGCCCCTTCTTTCCCTGTGTACTTTCATTTGGTTTGGGAAGAATGGAAAGAATATGGACAGCAGAAGCTATTAGTAGTTTGCATCCAGAATGATTGGAGTCAGACTCCATTAAATATTTGGATTAGAAACATTAGAGAGGTGCTAGCTTTGCTGTTTCCTGTCTTGATGATGTCCCTAGTTTGTGATACTGAGGCTGTGCTGTGGTTGGGTAATATCAGAGAAGGACTCCTCCCCAAAGCTGTGTTGAGGTAGTACAGACCGCACTGATATTTATTTGTTTAAGAGTCTCGGAGCAAGAGGGCAAATGCAGGTGTCTGAAGTGCAGATCTAGAAGGTTTGCTGTACCCGCTGCTAAGGAAAAAAACCACTTTGAAAGAGATGTGTCCTCACCAGGACTTCAAGCCAGGAGGCTTCAGGGAGCACAGGAGAAATGGTGTAGGAGTGCCTGAAATAGGGTGTGTTCACAATTATTTGTCGAGAGTGACTAGTCATTTCCACCTTTATTCTACTGGAAACGCAGTTCTTCTGAGGTGAGAATTTGCCATCTTGTACAATGGTACATTAAAACTGTGTGGCAAGAAAGGACGTTCCAAAATAAACAGCTATACTGAGTCCAAGGGATGGATTTTTTTGAGTATTGAGCAAAGGGGAGTAAGGAATGAAGCAGAGTTGAGGCATTTTTACACGCTCCAGGTTTTTTTTAAGTCCGGGTTCTGCAAAGTTGTGTGCGGGGGGTGGGATGGGGGTAAGGTTAGTTGCTCACCCTTCCCCCTCCCAGAAGTTGCCTGGGCACCATGGCTGGTCAATTCCCGCATGTTTTGAGAAACTAAGTCCTCATCAGGGACTTATAAGTCTAGGTCTCAAAACCTGCAGGAGTTGCCCAGCACCACTGTTTACAATGGCACCCGGACGACTTCCAGGAGAGAGGGATGTGTCTAAACCCTACCCCCACCCCCCCAACGTGAGTTTGCAGAAGCTGAACTTTGAAGTCGGGAGAAAGCTGGAAGTGTGTAAAACCGCCCTTAGTAGAGAAGCAGGGGAATCTGAATGTAAGCAGCAGTATTACCATCAGATCACCAACACCCACAACCACAATACAGTATAGTACCTCATGACATAAGAAAGCTAATATTTCCCTGCCCTTAATCACCTGTGCAGTGAGCAGATACACTTGAGCTGCTGCCTGAGAAAAGACAAAGGAGCTTTAAAAGAAGGCGAAATTGTGGCCACAGTGCAGACAGAAATAAAGCACATAATATTGGGTCAGGGAGGAGATTGCTGTCCTCAGCTTCAGTGTTGCCCCCAACCTGCAGAGGAAGCAGATTGAGGCTGAAAGACCTGGGCTGCTTTTAGACAACACACATTTGCACATGATTGTTAAAAAATGTGCTTGTTTTAATGCTCGTTTAAACACCTAAACCTGCCATGAACGTGTAAAAGCCCAAACCGTTTTGAATGTGGTTTTTAAATAATGTGCATTTTTAAAAACCGGTTTTGGCATCCTCCCCGATCATCAAAGTTGCTCAAAACCGGTTTTTAAAAATGTGCATTATTTAAAAACCACATTCAAAACAGTTTGGGCTTTTACACGCTCACGGCAAATACACATTTTTAAAAGGTTTAGGTGTTTAAACAAGCATTAAAACAAGCACATTTTTTAACAATCATGCGCAAATGTGTCTCCTCTAAAAGCGGCCCAAGGCCAAACCGTGGGTGCATGGAACCTAAAATGTAAGCGAGCACAATATGTGAGACTGTACAACGTTTTTACTGCTTACATGGTGCACAAGTTAAGGCAGGATCCTTAACTTACAATTTCCAGACTTTTCAGGGTATGAGTGAATTTGTAAGAGCCTTAGCTCTTCTCTTAATCTGAAAGATTTTTGATCTAAGAATTATTCCCAAGGTCCCTCTCCTTTTTCCTTCCCTTTTCTTTATTACATGAAATCAACTTTTTTATCACAAGAAATAAATACTTGTTTGTCTTAACATAAGAGCATGCTTTGGCCAGCCAACTCATGCTAATTTTCTTATGTGGCCTGCAGGAAAGGGTATGAAGTCCACACCGTCCCAGCTCACCCACCTCCTCCTATCCAGCTCATACCAAGAGGTTTGAGTGAGACAGAGAAAAAGAGGAAGTGTTACAGCTCCGGTTCCCTGCAGCTGCCTGATTTGCCATCTAGAGTACCCTTTGTTTCCACCATCTCTTCACTCTTTCTTCCCTCTTGTTTCTTCCCTCCTCTCATTAGCCCTTCCCGTTTCCATCCCTGCAACAACATAGGGGAAATGGGCGTGGGAAGGTGCAGGAGACAGCAAGTCTGGAGTTGTGCCTGCCCCACTGGTGAATTGCTTTTAGAACAATCCTCCTGACTGAGCTACTTGACTCATGAAGAAGCCATTGGGGGGGGGGGAGAGACTGTCAAGAACCCATCAGGAGTTGTAGTTGGTGCCTCTCTTCTGTTGCAATAAGTAGCAGTTGGCTTTTCATGTGTTCCAAGAGCCTTTGCAGAACACCTATTGAGGAGCCATGATGTATTTGATTAAGTCATATACAGTTAGCATCAGTGGAACCAGAGCTCATGGAGGAGCTGTGCTCAGCCATTATGAAAGCTCTCTCCTTGTCACAACTTTTGCCATAAGAATCATGGTCTTGTCCAACAAGCAGTCTCAGGCCATAATCCCGCAATCAGATTCAGATGGGCAGACCCATGTGGCCATGCAGAGTGCCAGTGATTACGGTGGCACCCTATATAGGCAAAAGAATATACCCAGGTGGTCAAACTGTGGCTTGGAAACCACATGCTGCTCTTAGAGAATTCAAATGTGGCTTTAGACCAGGGCTGGTCTCAGGCCTGCAATGGCTTAATGATCCCATGTCTTATTTCATTGCACCTGCCTCTCAGCAACTGAATCACTGCTGCTCATCAGAATTTCAGCAGCCAGAGCTGCAGAGCCCCAGGTCAACCAGCCAATCACAAAGCTGGAGGGGTGTGTGTGTGTGTGTCTTGTGGCTCTGTCATGAGTCTCTTGGAGTTGGAAACTTATTATTCTGTGTATGGTAATGCCTAACTACCCCACAGAGCTTGTTCCTGTACATACTATAGTAAGATACAGACCCTGCACTGCAGAACTCAGGGTCTAGAGGGAGAGGCCAGACAAAGGGGAACAGAGAGCAGAGGCACAGAGAGCAGAAGTGACTTCTCTAGTGTCCAACATGGCACATGCCATGGCAGAGTCAGGAAGAGAGAACCCAGGTCCCCTGCCTTCAAATCCAATGCCTGTCCCATCCACAAAATCCCACTGACTCTGTGCACACCGTAACACCTTCTTGTTACTATGGGCAGAGACCCATGTTCCCTGCATTTCCCCCATTGACAACAAGAAGGACATTGACAAACTGGAGCAGGTTCATAGGAGGGCAACAAAGACAATATAGGATCTGGAAAGCAAGTCTTATGAGGAAAGGTAGAATGAACTGAGTATGTTTAGCCTAATGAAAAGAAGATTAAGGGGAGACATGATAGCAATCTTTATCTAAAAGCTTGCCACACAGAAGATGCAAAGGAAGTGTTCTTCATTGCTACAGAGATCAGAACTAGAAATAATGGACCCAAATTAGAGGAAAGTAGATTTTGGCTAAATATCAGGGGGGAAACTTCCTAATAGAAAGAACTATGTGGCACTGGAACAAGTTGCCTAAGGAGGTCATAGGCTTTCCATCACTGGAGGTTTTCAAAAAGAAGCTGGAGAGCCATCTATTAGGAATGTTGTAGCCGTAGTCATCCTGCATCCAAGCAGGGGGTTGGACTAGATGACCTTTGAGATACCTTCCAACTCTTTGATTCTATGACATAAACCTACCCCTTATGGAGTGCGGTGACACTTCATGGTGGTGGGGCTAAATTGGGAAGGGGATGGTAAAGTCGCTGTGGCCTGCCCCCTTTCTGACATGGTCACCCCCTGCTGTCCCTGGAAACCCCGTTTTCTCTGAGTTATTGGGGGCACGTCTAACTCACCCAGAGAAATCAGGGTTTCCCCCAGAACCTGGAGAGACTAGTTTAAATCCCTGAGTCTCCAGCCAAAACCCAGAGATGCGGCAACCCTAAATACAAAGTTGGCTACTGTCCCAGAGACACTGCTGCAAGGCCCAATGCTCCACCGTTAAGGATTCAGTTTAGCTCTTTCATACCACTCTGGCTATGGTGTATGTGCAGACGGCTTTCTTGGTAGGACAGCAGCAAGATTAGACTGACAGAAGGTTCCCTGTGTTAAAACATTTGCAGTCTCAGGTGGGCAAAGGCATGCTGCAACTCTAGGCAACTGCCAGGGTGGCAGTGGGATGTGTAGTGAACCTACCAGTCCTCAGTGACCAAATCAAGCCATGGCAAGAACAGAGTGATGTCTGAGTCTGAACATGCCGATGCTCTGTGGGGCTTTGGTGCCCAGGCCACTCCAGCCTTTTGCCGTGAGAGGGCATCTTTTCTTACAGGATAGGCCATGTGACATTAAGACTTTTTGATCCCTTTCTCCCATCTTGCTCTCCTCCACAGCTGCAGCCGTCATACTTGTGGGGAGCAAAGCAGTTGTGTACAGCCACTGCTGGATCATGCAGCCATCATGAACTGCACACCTGGTGGCCCAGGACACATGGAGTGCAACGTTACCTGTGAAAAGGGGTTTTTTCTCCATGTCAGCCATGGACAGGTTCTGAGCCCAGTACAGGTGAGTCGATAGAATTAAGAGAACAGTCTGGGCAGCCATCTGCTATCACCGATGGGGGTTCTGATGACTCTGCCAGTGCCCCACAGTCTGCTACTCCTGTGAGTTGTCCCATGATGATGGTCATCCAGTGAGCAAAATTAATTTCTGATGTAACTCCAGTGAAAGCCTTATTGTGTGTTTGTATTTACAGTAATTGAGCCCCATTCCTTCAATGGGTTCACCGCTGCAAAAAATCCCAACAACAATAGATAATACTATTACACCCCTAAGTACTAGTGTCCTGCAAATCTATGTGAATTGGGTTTGGAGCAGAGCTTAGCAGACAAGGGTCAACATCAGAATAGTCCCCGTAATGGGGTAGAGGAGTAGAGGACTCCGTAGCGGACACAGTAGAGGAGCAAAGGACCAAGTGACCTGTGGTGGAAGCCAGATGCCTCTGTCCATGCACTGTCCATGCTGTGCATACCCTGTAAACAGGACTCCTGGGTCCCCAGTCTGTCTCCAGACACCAGCAGTGATGGAGAGGATTTATTTATTTATTACACCAGCGGTGTTCCTGAACACATTGAGCACTGAACAGGCATAGTTCCTTGCCGTGTAGGGTTTATAATTTAGAATGGACAGGTGGAAAGGACTAGAGAGAGAGACAGGGAAACATACATGAAGCTAAGAAGTTGCAGGTATTTAGCTTAGTTATAAATGAGGACAGGCATCCTGAAGGATAGACAGTAGAAGGAGAAGCAGGAATGAGCAATCCATAGGGATGGTGAGCTAAAGAAACCTGACAGAAGAGGTAGGTTTTCAGGAGGGATTTGAAGGCTGGGAAGGAGAGAGCAGAGTACGTGTGTTGACTTGGGAGGGAGTGCCAGGTATAGGGGGCAACATAAAAGAGAATGGGGAATGGTTTAGGGAGAAGGAGACTTTGGGGTGGAGTGAGGAGGAGTGAAATTCCTGGAAGGGAATATAGTAAGTGGAAAACTGGCAGTGAGACAGGGCCATGGAGAGCCTTGAAGGTGAGGACAGGGAATTTGTGCTGGATGTAAAGCGGGAGAGGGAGCCAGTGAAGGGATGAGGGAAGAGGTTGAACTTGACCAGAGAAGTGGGTGAAATGGATGACCTACAGCAGCGTCTTGAACAGAAGTGAGAGGGTCAAGATGAGAGCAGTGAAGGTCAGTAAGAAGGAGGTTGCAGTAGTCAAGACGAGATGACTAGAGCATGGAGAAGAAGGATGAGAGTCTGAAGGGAACTTAGGGGAATATTTCCTTAGACTAAAGGTAACGCAGTGATGAAAGGAAGTGATTAACAGCAGTGGACAAGTCGGTAACTGACTATGTTTACCGAGGAGTTAGATGAGCACTTAAAGGAGAGAAGTATTAGAGAATGCACAAATTAGTCAGAGATGGATGGATCTAGTTGGGTGGCTTGCCCCTCCACCCCTTCTCTCCCAGAACATTATTAATCATACAGTCCTCCAGCTAATCCGTACGTGGGCTGGGATTGGATGGCAAGTCATGTAATACATACTCATGCGTTCAAGTGAAACAAAATGTTCTTTTTGCCTCTCAAAGCTAAACCCAAGCAAAATAAATCTGTGTGGTTTGACTTCTCTGCATTTGGCAGCCAAATGGGAAACATCTGGGCAGAGGAGATGGGTCCATGGCTGGGAGTTAGCAGAAGTACAAAGGTGGGTCAAGTGCTTCTGAAGGTAACGCAGTGATGAAAGGAAGTGACCAACAGCAGTGGACAAGTCTAACTGTAACTAAACATATTTCCTGAGGAGTTAGATGAGCACTTAAAGGAGAGGAGCATTAGAGAATGCACAAATTGTGCCACAGCTTTTCTGTAGGAGAGCTAGCCATAGAGGTCTCCATTATAGTAGGAGGGTTGGGTGGGTTGGGAACACTTGTGTTGTACTGCCAACAGGCATCTCTGTCTTACAGTCATCTACTTCAGCCTTGTCTTGACTAACCAAGCCCCTGGTATGCATACCTGACTAGTTAGAACTATCATTGCCCAGTACATCAGCTTCCCCCCCCCCCCACCGGCACAGCTATGTTGGGTTTGGGCACAGCATGGTACTCAACTGCATTTCTTTCAGTACTTCCTGGACAGGCAATTGTACCATACTGCCTCAGTGCTGGAGCTAGGGGGAAAGAGTTGTAGGTTTATATCACATGGTGCAATGCATTTGCTGGTGTAAATGGTCAGATTAATGTTACAGAAATACTAAACATCATGTTGAAGGTTCCAGTTACAACATATTTAAAACATAATTTCATCTTATGACATAGCCAGAGCAAGCTGCAATTGAACTCTCCCAAATAAGGCCATTAAGGACCCCTATGCAATACAGATCTTCAATGAGTTTATAGCCAGCTTGTAGCACAATAGACATCACAGACAGCATACGTCTGCTATGTCACAGCTCTGCTCCAGATCAGGGGTGCTACATGATTGTCAGGTGGTAGCTAGCTTCTAAGTTGTTTCTTTCTTTGTATAAAAAGGGCCAAGTACATATGTCTATGTAACCAGCCCTGTCACTTCCAAGGTGTCCAAGAGGGGAGACTAGAAGTCTAAATATTCTATAACACAGTACAAGGCAAATGCAATTTATTTACAAACACAAAGGATGCTATCTTCATTCCTTTGAATGAGGAAGAGCCCTTTGTTCAGAGGCAGACATATTAGCAGTTTGTGATAAGATTCTCATAACAGGGTGCAGTGCCCTGGAGTAAGTACCCACAGGATCAATGCCAAACAGTCACAATTTTTAGCAGATTATCTCACACCAAGTCTTTATTCTTTATACAACACTCTCTCAGTCTACAGACAATACCACCCCACCCAGGTAACAACCCCAAAGTCTTTCCCAGCCAGGCAGGGATCCCCTGGCTAGCACTCACAGCTTCCAGACCTCAGGTTCCTTCAGGTCAGTGCTCCAATATTCCCAGCTGCTCTTAGCAGGGTTTCAAACCTTGGTCAGCAGACCTAACTCCTCTGCATCCAGACACAGACTGACCTTCTTATCAGGCTGCCTCTTCTTATACTGACAGAGTGGGCATGGCTAAGCTCCAGTTTCTCCAGCCTTAAATGACCACTGACTGCCCACTCTGTATTACTCCCAGATTCTTACAGGGCTGGCTCTGCCAAGCCCTTCTCATTCAGTCACCGCCCAGCCTGCCCAGTCATCAGGCTGGCACCTTCTCCTTTTACAGGAGATTCTCCTTTTAAATTGTGCTCCCTACTACAATTTTTCTCCAAGGGAAAGACTCAGGCTTGCATCACCTAAGGATTGTATTGCATAAGGATAATATCCCATCACAGCCAACCTGCAGGAAGGGAGGAGCATCTGTCTCAAAACAAGTTTCTCCCTGCTATTCAGGAACCTGATGTGTCATTGCCCTTTAAACAATTCATGCTTGGTGAGTCTTTGGAATCTTATCAGAAAGTGCTAATCTCTTCGCCTCCCTATATCAAAGGGCTTTGTGCATCCAAACACTTAAGAGTTAAGTATCCATTCAGTTACAATGCAGTATGAGGCATGGTCCCAAATGCTGTGCTATAACGAGGTTGCACTGTACAACACATTCACCCTCTGATACTGCTGATGAGTGGTTTAGTTTTGCAGTACAGAAAGGCCCAAGGAATCAAACTGTGGCTGCGATCCACAAACCATTTCCCCACAGAGCCTCAAAGAGGTTACTCTGGAATAAGTGGATTGTGGCCTGTGTTTGTGAACCATGACATGGCTTCGGAACCAGGCATTAGGTAAGAATTCTGAGAAGTCAGCTGTTCCAAGCCGGCTGCAGACTTAGTATCATAACTAACCCGCATGCTCTTTTAGAGACTTAGCTATGGAATCTTGGGTTCTGTGGCCATTGTTTTCCCAGCAACAGGAGAGAGATGCCTTGTGTACTTCATGGCTAATTGAGCATGGTATCTCAATGGAGGAAGGCAGAGAATTCTCTTTCTTCTGGGAACCCAGGTCAGCTTTCATGCTGCCGTAGTTCCTCTTTAAACTGACTCTCATTACTACAAAAATCAGAAGCAGGCATTTTGTTCTCAGAAAGAGACTCTGCTGACCTGCCACTCTGGAGAGTGGGACAGATCTGTCACCTGCAACCCTGTCGACTGCGGAGTTCCTGACCAATCACATGTGTACTATGCTGAGTTCTCCTGCCCCAAGGGGACATCATTCCTGCAGCGTTGCTCTTTCTCCTGTATCAAGCCAGCTAAACTCCAAGGTATGGGGTTATCTTTAGAAATGTAATTGCTCCCTGAGTAGCACATACCTCCTTCCTATTGCTTAATGACTTGGGCTGCAATCCACAAACCATGTACTCTGGAGTAGCTTCAATGGAGCTACTCTGGAGTATGTGGTTTGAGGATCACGGCCGTGAGCAATCATCTCCCAGTGTTGATCTGATTATGCCAGCCAAGCAGGCTCTAGGAGGATTCTTGTGAAGCTGGTAGGAGCCCTGTTCTTGGACCCTCATCACTATGGTTCCTAGATCAGTGGCTGGATCTGCAACTCCACTGCTCCCCCTTTCCTCTGGCCTAGCCACTCCCCACCAAGGGTCCTCTCTGCAGTAGCCTTGCCATGCCTCGCAGCTTCCTGAGTGGCAGCCAGCCAGGGTAGAAGCCTTGCTTGTAGCAACAGCAAGCTGGGTAGAACATCATCTGTTTACTTCTGGTTCCTGGCCCTGCCTGATCTCTGCTCAGTCTTGCATCTGCTCTGTCCTTGCTCTGATTCCCTCCTGCCTTGACTCCTGCCTACACCCTGCTCTGTTCTGTGCCCATGCTGATCTGCATCCGCCCTGCTCTGATCTGCCTCTGTACCCCACTAACCTGAGTCTGGCCTTGATCCCACTCTAGCTCTCCCCAGCCCAGATCCTGTACCTACTCCTTGGTCCCAATCCTGACCCTATTCTTGCTCCCTGATAGCCACCCCTATGAGCTTCACCACATCCACATCTATTGGCTGCTTTCTGTCTGCCACACACATGCTCAGATACCCCGTTCTGCTTGCTTGGGGGTGGAGTAGGGGTGTCCTCTAACTTCTGCTGGACTGACCTGGAAGTGACCAGGAGCTGGAGTCGAATTGCAGCATACTAAAAAGAGAGACAAGTAGGCTCTGGGTCCAGTTGGTCTCGGACAGTCAGATGAGGTGCCAATAGAATGGCACTCAGGTGGGTGGGCATGTGTGAACATGTGGTGCTATGGCATAGCTGAATGTGGCCCTACAAGCCTAAAGCCACCACTTAATTCCCCAGGGATGTCTGGCATGATGGCTCCACAGTCTTGCTTTCCTCCCATCACTCACATTAGGCCACATTCCAATGAACAGCACTAAACTAAAGTAACTACTGTGATGTTACATCTAAGTAATAATTACTCCACTTCAGTAGCATTCACACTGCAGCTCTAAACCAAACCAGTAACTCTTTAGTCACCTCCTATGGTCATGGCACAACACAGTGATATTTGAAGGGATTTGCATAACCTTGATGCAAATGTATTAACACTACATTTATTTTGCTGTAACAAATGAAGGGGAGTACATATTCTTTTTCTGCTCCTCAATAACTTCGGTGTAGCGCTGTGTTTGTGTGAAGGCTTCAGAAGTAAAAGCAAAGTACAGGGCAATTACTTCAAAGTATCTGTTCATTGGAACGTTGCCAGTAGGAGAGCCAAGCCAAGAGGAATGAGAAGCCCTGTTCACTCTCCATTCAGGACCAATTGGGCTGGGAGACCAGTGTAATTTCCATGACAGTGCTGAGTGCTGGAAGTTTATGTGAGTTTCCACAAACGCGTTCACTCTAACATCACTTACAACAAATCATTTTCATGGGCGCCCAATTACAGAGATATTTATAGCTGAAATGTAGGGAAAGTTGTGCATCTTTTTATCGAGGGAACAAAATACGGTAAATTATGTCAGAATTTCCTGAGAATAGGTATGCAGGCAAATCCCAGTGCAAGTAGATCAGTGCATTTGGGCTAAATGCTGCTGTAACCCTTCCATTCACTTGGTCAAACTCTGGGTTATGCCACACCATGACCTGTGGGGCACTGAGGCCAGAATTTGACCCGATGTTTTAACTATTTGTCCTTGTTGCTAACGCATCCCCCGATAGACTCATTGCATATTCTGAGCAGGCTCTGCTTCTCTCACTTGGAGTTAGGAATGAGCCAGTGGCTGACCTGCCTGGAGGACGGGCTCTGGTCACTCCCAGAGGCCTACTGCAAGCTGGAATGTGATGCCCCTCGCGCTATCCCCAATGCCAGGCTGCTGATCCCCCGGTGCCTGCAGGGAAACCATGATGTGGGCTCTGTCTGCCTCTACAAGTGTAAGCCTGGATACCATGTAGCAGAGAGCATAGAGGGCAAGCCCAGGAAGTGAGTCTGAAATTCTTCTCTCACCAACTTTCCCCTTCCCTCATTCCTGTTGTCCTTTCAACCCTTGTATTTGTTCTTCAATGAGGTTGTGTGGTTGTTGTTGTTGTTGTTGTTTTAATAACTTTGTATTAAGTTTTGAACTATACAAAATAGACAAAAATTGAATGTTTATTGCATCTTCAAAATATCTAACATTTTATGATAATTAATGTTCCTGGTCATGATTTGTCATCATGAATAAACTTGAAAAAACATGAACGACATGTCATGAATAAACTTGAAAGAAGAAAGTTAGCTAGTAGTGAAGAGAGAAAACAAAATGGAACAGAGGAAAAAGTAAAAAGGAAGGGGAATGGGGAGGGAGAACTGTTATAAATAAATAATCTTTATTTTGCGTAGCCACAGGCTATTGCAAATCTTAATCAATATGAACAATACAGAAATAGGATAAAATAAACCAGAGTCAAAACTCCCGTACATAATACAACGTCATCCAGATCTTACGGTAACCAAGTATAAACAAAAGATAAGACAAGATAAAAAGGGGAGGGAGAACAGTGGTGAGATCAAATCACAAGCATTCAATTCAGTCATTTCCTAGAAGTCAGCCTGTCAGCTAGAGAACACATCCTGGGGGTTTCTGTTGTGGGATATTATGCTTCTCTCTTCTATTGTTGGGTGTTTTTTAATTTTCTGATTCTGGAGGAGAAACTTCTTACCTATAACTTATTAACTAATGCTCTGTTTAACCATAGGTTTTCAAAACTTTTATTAGGTTAATTTTACCAAAGCTGCTGCGTGAATAGAGCTCTTTGTATATACTGCTTTTAGACGAGCAGGTCGCCGTCGCGCAACCCGCTCGCACAATGTTTCACAATCCCGCAATGCGGGATTACAAGCGATGCCGGCCGGGGATTGTCAGGTATTTAATTCGCAGTCGGCAAAGAATGCGCGACCGCCTTCTATGTGCATGATCCCCGGCTGGCGTCTCGTGTAATCCTGCATTGCGGGACTTTGAAACTTCGCGCGAGCAGGTCACACAACGGTGACCCACTCGTCTAAAAGCAGCTTAGTTTGGCGAATGTCATTCTGTGTATTGCTTCTTCTGAGTGCATACAGTTCATAGCAGCTTCTTAGTGTTCACAAGCACATACTTTGGGAGCCTTTTGTTTGCTGCTAAAGCAAAATGTGTAAAATGACACTGGCTGTTCTGCCCATGTGCAAAATGGTGCCAGCTGTACTGTGCAAGTGCAAATGATGGTGGCTGTAATGGGCCAGTGCCATTTTGTGCATGTGCAGGATGACCAGCATCGTTTTGTGCAGGCACAAATGAACAAATGAAATTCCGATTGAAAATTGATCTATATCTTGGCCCCCCCATTGTAAAATGGGAATCAGAATGCTGAGCTGCCTACCTCACAGGGGCTTCACGAGACAGAGGATTGGAATATCAGTGGCAGGGGATCTAGCTACACCAGGGAGGGTGGCCTTCCTGGGCTCCAGTGCACACATACCACCTGTCCCTATAATAGCCATGTCTTTGTCATGAAGATTAATGAGATAATGGTTGCTGAGCACTGTGAGCATTGTAAAGCACCATATAAACAATGAACATTATTACTACCAAGAAAGCCTGCTGATCGAACTGATGGTTCTCTAACCATGCACACATTCTGAACATTAAACACCTGAGTGGTCCCACTGGCTTCTGTGGCAGCTTCTTCCGATCCCCTCTTCCATCACCGCCGGACACTGCAGAATCGCTCCTGCGACACCCACTGTCCTGATCTGCTGCAGTGACTGTTGCCACCTAGGATGCCTCCCCATATTTCCCTCGCTCCCTCACCCCCCTGCTGCTGGCTCTCCTGCTCCTCCCTCTCCCTCCTCCAACAACCTTTGTCCATCCGGCCTACCCCTTATTCTCGCCCGTGCCTATTCCCCCTCCTCCCCCTCCCCCCCTTACCCATTCCCTGCAAGCCCCCCTTCCCCCTATCCAAGTCCTGCAAACCCAGTCGCTCCGCATCCCCCAACCCACTTCTTCCTCGCCACCTTTCCCAATGCCTGCTAGTCGTTCCCCAAATACTTCGGTCTGCCCTCCTCTGCAGACTGCTGCAACTAACCTGATTGTAACCAAGCCAAGCACGTGCACCTGAGACTTCGCAGCCGCCTGAATGTTTGTTTGTTTTCTCCCCTGTCTCTCCCACTGTCCCCTCTCCCTGTCTCCCCCTCCTTGTCTTTTAGATTGTAAGCCATAGGCAGGGACCGCGTCTATTTCTATGTTCTGTAAAGCGCCAGGTACACGACTGGCGCTATACAAATGTTTATAATAATAATAATAATAATAATAATTAACAGGATCTCAATTAGGCTGCTTTTAGACATGTGTGCCCTGCTCACAGTGTGAAATCACGTGTGGTGAAAAAAGCCCGTGGGCGGGGTTTAGACATGATGTCACATGCATTCTTGCCACTCACACATTCTTTTAGATCCACGGACTAAATACCTCGATATCAAGGTACGCCTCGCTTGCAGATCAATATCAAGTCCACGGCTCTAAAAGAATGCGCGAGTGGCAATAATGCATGTGATGTCGCATCTAAAACCCGCACATGGGATTTTTACACCGCGTGTGATTTCAGACCGCGAGTGGGGTGTACATGTCTAAAAGTGGCCTAAGTGTTTGCAGGGTTCTCTGTGAGTTCACTTTGCTATCCGAAGAGCTGTCTTTCTAGTGAAAGAGAAAGCTCCCCCAAATTCCGACAGCTTGCTGTGATGACAGAGATCAGGTTGTTTTGACAGTGTCAGGGTGAAGTTGTGAATCCTGGTCATCTGGCTAAATGCCAACTCAGCTAATTCTATTTCTAACAAGAGAAGTTTGATCGGACTGCAGAAAACAGCCCTGGTGGTTCTGTAAGAAGCACTGCTCTTCATACTGAAGCATTAGCAGGGCCGACCTTAGGATTTGCGGGGCCCAGGGCGGGGAAGAAATGTGGGGCCCTTCTCCCGCTGGTGGCAAAGCTGCTGCTGGCCGGCGGGCCTAGCGACACTCCCCGGCTTAGGGAGTGCTCCGCGGCTCAGTCTGGGGGCGCTACCTGGGCCTGGGCTCAGGGACGGGTGGAGGTGGCACTCCCCTCCACCCATCCCCAAGCCCAGCCATTTTTCGGGGCACTTACCCCATCCGCCGCCGCTGACCTGGGCCCTACGTCAGGCCCTGTCTCTTATACACATCTAGATGTGTATAAGAGACAGATTTGAAGGCTGGGAAGGAGAGAGCAGAGTACGTGTGTTGACTTGGGAGGGAGTGCCAGGTATAGGGGGCAACATAAAAGAGAATGGGGAATGGNCGGGCTCGGCCACGGAATGAGAGAGAGGCAGAGGCCCTGCCTCTCCCTCACTCCTTGGCCCCCTCCGCTGCCTGTCTCAGCCAGGGAGTGAGAGAGAGGCGGAACCTCTGCCTCTCCCTCACTCTCTGGCCGAGACAAACAGTGGCCAGGAGCTGGGGGGCCCCAAGCTCAGCCCCCCCCCCAGGATCAGGGCCCAGGGCGACCACCCCAAACTGCCCCGTGGTAAGGCCAGCCCTGAGTCTAGCACAGTGAGAAGGAAATACTTCTGCTTTGTATTTTGGAGGGAGAGGTATTCAGCTCAGGTCCTGGTTAGTTGTTTGTACTCAGGGCTTAATTTATTGAAGGGCTTGCCAGGGCTCATCCCTGGCAGTTAAATTCAAGGGGTAGATGAGTCTCGAAAAATGTTCACAGTAGGAGTGTACACCCCTGAATGTGAAAGACCAGGAAAAGGCCAATATTGGCCATTTCAGGATTAGAAATGAAAACCAGACTAAAGCTAGATGGTTTACTTGGCTTTTGTTAATGACTTTTCTGCCCTGGTCCCTGTGTTGGCCATCATATAGATTAAATCATAAGGAACTCCTGTGTTATGTTCAGCTGTAGTGTGACAGGTTAGTCCAGCGGCTGGGTTGCTAGCCAGAGAACAGGGTTCATTTCCCTGCTCTGACAAGCTCTGGGGGCAAGGGGGCATGGCTTGTGAGGCAAGGGGCTGAGTTCTAGGGCATTGTTTGTGCCCGTATGTGTCTCCTCACCAAATTCCAAACTCAGGAATTATTCATACTGCTTCTATTAAATGCCAGTTAGGTACAGTTTCCTTGGTGGCAGTGGGGAAACCACAGTGAACATGGATCCCTGCCTAAAATGTGGTGCATTATTGCTGCCTCCCTGCGCATTATTGCTGGATTCATTCTTGCCATGATTAGGGTCAGGGAGTTGACTCTGTGGGTTTTGTGTTTTTGTTTTTTGCCTTCCCCTGCAGTGTGGGTGTGGCTCACTTTTTTCAGACATCTAGAATTTTCTAAGATTGTTCCCTGTTACTTCAGGGATTATTGCTATGTACTGGGAAATAGGTGCTGTATGCTACTCTGGTAGTGGATGAAGGATTATCTGTATGCATCTTTGTAAAGTGCTGTGAGTTGCGAGGAGCAAAACCATGAATGGTATTTGACACCAGTCTTTACAAACAGTGATAAGGGCATGTATAATTCAGGGAATGTGGTTGGTCTTGGCCTGTACGGTTGAATAATGCAGTGCTGATGAAAGGATTACAGGAATATTTATCTTAACACGGTGCTTCATCATAAAAACTCAATAAAACATACTAAAAAGGTTGTTTTGAGAAGTGTAATGGAATTTTTCATGAATACAGTCACAATTTTTTTGTAGTTAACCTCAAAATCACCCTTGCTTTCTGTACTGCAAAACAAACCAGAAGGCTGCAGTCTGCAGGGCCCCAAATTCCCAGAATTCAGCTGTGATCTCACAAACAAAGCCTCAAAATAGACCTAGGCTGTTAACACTGCTTTTGCTTTACAGTTCAGCGGGTAGCTCCACCCTGCATTTACCCTAGGGTTAGTGATTTCCATGAAAACACTATTCCTAGGGAAATATACAGGTAACTAGCATCTTTTCACTCAGGGAATCTCCAGTTTCTCCAGGTCAACCAGGGATGCCCATGGCTGACCCAGAGAATTGGAGCTTCCAGGGATGGGAGCTTACCAGAAGGCAGGTAAGCCTTTCTGACATGACCATGCCCCCTTCCTGGCATGGCCTCTCTTCTATGGACCACCATGATGTGACACTCAGAGCTCTGTAAACAGACGGGTGACACACACAGGATGAAGTAGCCTTCTCCTGTACAGAAATGAAAAGCCAACAGCCCTCTGAGAGAGAGTAGGAGTAACAGCAGACAGATAGGATAGGGTTAATAGAACACACTTTCCCTATCCTGTTGGTTCCAGAAAGGAAGGGGGTGAAGTCTAGGGGATAATCTTGTCCCATTGAAAAGGGTTGTATCCAAGGGAAGTGAATTCCAAAGAGGGTTCACCTGGGAGCTGCCACAAGTGTATTGACAATGTGACGAGAGCAAGCTACAGACAGCCTGTAAACAGAAGCTCTGAGCCCAGCCTGTGTGAGCTGTATTGTAACAGCTGAGCAGGGTAATAAGACCAAGTCCCTGTGGGCGGGAAGGAGGGTTCTGGGTGAGTTCTGGTCTAGGAAATGCTGGGAAGCTGAGAGGGAGCAGATAGAGCCTGACGCCTGAGAGCCAGGAAGCACGTGTGCTGGGAACAGCCCAGAAGTGTGGCCAGTTGGGCGGCTGGGGCTGAGAGTGGCCAGAGCAGCGTGAGCTGTGCATAGTGGTGAGAAGCCATGGAAAGGTTTAGTGCCGGTGTGGACCGATAGGAAGGCTGGGGCTCTCCTAAACTGACAAGGCAGCTGAATAATATAATAATAATAATCTTTATTTTTACATAGTGCCCCCCTGCCATGGCACTTGGAACACTTCACAAAGAACTAATTAACAACTTTTTAATCCTCACAACAGCCCTGTGAAGTAGGTTAGGCTGAGAGAATAATGCGACTAGCTCAAGGTCACCCAGTGAGTTTCTGGCTGAGACTTATATTTATTTCTATTTATTTCGGGGATTTATACCACGCCCCTCCTGCAAACCAGCCCGGGGCGGCTTACAACAATAAAACACAATAAAAACAGTTTAAAACATCCAATATAATAAAACAGGGCTAAAAAACAAATAAGATAATAAATAGTAGATAGTTGGGAAGCTAAAAACCCCTCACCCTACTTTCCCACCCTGTCGGCAGGCGGGGTCCGCGGCAGCGGCATCCCCGCCTGCCGACCCAGCCGGGGCTCTCTGTGGGTCAGCAGGTTCCGGCAGGGCAATCCTCGCTGACACGGCCAGTAACTCCGCCCCCAGCAGCTACACGGGGGCGGAGAGCAGGGCGTCCTGACGTGGCCACACCTCCGGCTCAGGCACAGCAGCTGGGGAATCCCCCGCCCTTGGTGCGTTGCTCTGAGCGCCTGCGGGCGCGTACAGGGGCAGGGCCTGGAGGTTAAAGTCCAGCGCTGCTTGCAGAGCAGCGCTGGTGATTCGGAAACCGGCCCCCCTTGCGAGTGGAGTTGTTTAGTTAGGAGACAGAACGAAGGACGAGAGTGATTGCCTTTCCCGCCCCGCCTGCCTGGAATCCCTCTACCTCTTCCCCACGGAGTGAGTGGTGAGTTACTGCGTGAACGTGTGCGTATTTGGTTGGAGCCTTACGCCCTTCCCCTGTCCCTGGGTCTGTCCCCATTCCCTGTGTGCGTGTACCTCCCGTTCTCTGTTCTGGGTTACCCCTTTACCACAGCACCTCACTACTGATCCCTTCCTCCCTCTACCCCCCCCGGGTGAGTGGAACAAGTGCGTGCCCTGCGGGGCTGGCCTTGGCAGTACGAAGTCTCTGGCACCCTATGATGATAGAGGCCTGTTCTCTCCTCGAGAGGTAAAGCCATCCACTATCCTGACGGACATTAGCAACCTCGGCTACACCTGCCAGAACCAAGTACGCTTCGGCATAAGTGAGAGTCTGTCTCCCCTTGGTGCAAGTGTGAATCTGCCCCCTCCCGGTGACAGAATCACCAGCCTCCATTGGCCCAGGTATGGGCTTTTGTCCTTATGGACGTAGCTAAAGAAATAGGTCACCTAGTCCAGGCAGTTCAATCCCTGGCCATGGAACTTAAGGATATTAGGGCGGAACAGGGAAATATTGCTATTGCCGTGACCCAATTACAGGCCGCGGCGGCCATACCCCCGATACCCCTTCCGGCGCCCACCATGGCTGTAGCACCCCCTCCTGTACCCATAGCCCCTATCACAGTACCTCGGGAGCCCAAGGCCCCCAAGGTGGAAAGATTTACTGGGAATAGGCGTATGTTTCAGAGCTTTTTGGCCCTCTGTCGCCTTACATTCACCCTACAACCGGCCACCTATGCTACGAATGCCGTAAAAGTAGCCTTCATTATTGGCAATTTGGGGGGTACACCCCTGGAGTGGGCCACTACATTACTGATTCGGAATAGCCCCTTGTTGACTGATTATGAGGCATTCCTAAAAGAATTTGCAAAAATATTTTACTATCCCCACCGTGTTCGAGATGCCAAGACTCTAATCCTAAATTTAAAACAATCTAAAGGTGGCATGTTAGACTACATTACGCAGTTTCAGTAACTAGCGCTGGAGCTCCGTTGGCCTAATGAGGTATTGCGGGTGCATTTACGGAGGGCTTTAGGGGAAGAAATGAAGGACCAGTTGTCCATCGTAGCCTTGCCCGATACCTGGGAGGCATTGGCCGACCTCACCTTGCAGATAGAAGATAGATTAAATGAACGTAAGCGAGAGCGTCGACAAGAGATGCGCCCCCCTATACTCCGGCCCTTCGTACCACAGAATGCCCCGTGGCTGCCAGATCCCGAACCCATGCATCTGGGGGCTTCCCAGGCCCCTATAACCAAGGAAGAGCGAGAAAGACGCCGGGTCTCCCGTTCATGCTTTTATTGCGGGGAACCATCCCACTTCATAGGTGAATGCCCGGCCTTACCCCCGCATCGACGAAGTTCAGGAAACGCGAAGGACCGAGACGGACTGGGGTCGTCTCGGTCCTAGCCCAATCCCACGTTATCCCCATACACCCTTGTCACCCCCATTTTCAGGTCCCAGTCACCCTGCAGGTATCAGAGCAGCGCTCTATGGTGTTCTGGGCCCTTCTAGATTCCGGGGCCTCAGGGAATTTTATAGACTCCCACCTTATTGAGCAACATCATATTCCGACCCAATCTAAAGCCCACCCTGAGCCCATACATTCCATTGATGGTTCTCCGCTAGTGTCCGGGCCCGTCACAGTGTGTACACCCCGCTTGCACTGCTCAATAGGGAATCATCAAGAGTACCTCATGCTTGATGTGGTATGCACGCCCACGTTTCGCATCGTTTTGGGGGCCCCCTGGCTTCAAAAACATGATCCCCAGATCATCTGGTCCACCCAACGAATAACCTTCTCCTCCCCCTTTTGTACCCATGAGTGCTTGCAAGCTCCTCCGTCGGCCCGCCCCCAGGCAGGGATGCTCCATTGCTGGACTACGATGGCAGGAACACTTCCGGCACCCTACGCAGATTTTCAAGATGTTTTCAGCAAGGAACAGGCGACTCAATTGCCTCCTCACCGAGCATACGACTGCCCTATTGAGCTCCTCCCAGGGAAGGAACCTCCGTTTGGGCGTATTTATGCCCTGGCCGGGCCAGAACTTCAGGTCCTACACCAGTATTTGGATGACAATCTTCGACAAGGGTTTATTCAGTATTCCCGATCACCCGCTGGGGCCCCCATTTTCTTTGTGGCCAAAAAGGATGGAGGATTGAGGCCATGTGTGGACTACCGAGGGCTTAATAGTATTACTGTTAAAAACAGATACCCACTCCCCTTAATACCTGAACTCCTTAATCGGCTTCAAGGAGCTCGAATTTTCACGAAGCTCGATCTCTGAGGGGCCTACAATCTCCTGAGGATCCGGCGGGGTGATGAATGGAAAACTGCTTTCCAGACGAGATATGGTTTGTTTGAATATCTAGTAATGCCGTTCGGATTGGCTAATGCTCCTGCCGCCTTTCATCATCTAATCAACGATATATTTCACGATAGCCTCGACCTTTATGTCATCGTGTATTTGGACGACATCTTAATTTACTCGGAGACCTTGGACCAACATGTTGGTCATGTTCGAGAAGTACTACATTGACTCCGGGTGAGCAAGTTATACTGTAAGCAAGAGAAGTGCTTCTTCCATCACGACACTGTGAGTTTTTTAGGCTTTATCCTTAGCCTAAAGAGAATCAGGATGGACCCTCAAAAGATTAAGGCTCTTCAAGAATGGCCTCCCCCCAAAACTGTTAAGGCGCTCCAACGCTTCCTAGGAAGCACGAATTACTATCGGTAATATATTCCGCATTAGGGCTGTAGCGAAATGTCGCAGCGGTAGCTATTTCCACCAGAAACAGCGTTTCCGCCATTAGTGGTATGGCGTGGCAGAGGCTTTCATTCCGCTAGTTTCATTCCGCTACTTCCGCAGTTCCACTAATTTCATTCAGCTACTTCCACAGGCTTCGCAAAATAGCGGAAACATGACATTTTCGCTACGTCCGCCATTCCGCCAGCACCACAAAATAGCAGAACAGTGGTTTTCCAACAGTTTCAGCAACTTTTCTGCAATTCTGCAATTTGCAGAATGCCGGTGGAATTAGCAGAATGTCTGCAAAAAAACCACGGTGTGGTGCGGGCAATTCCGAAATGGTGGAATGGAATCGCGGCGCAGTAACAGCTGCTGCCGCATCAGCCCTATTCCGCATTACGCCGACATCACCACACCCCTTACCCGATTACTAAAGAAAGACTACTGTTATGAGTGGGGACATTCCAGTTTTGAGCACCTGAAAAAGGCCTTTACGTCCGCGCCACTTCTCCAACACCCTGACTTTACTAAACCTTTTGTAGTTGAAGCCGGCGCCTCGGGGCAAGCCATTGGGGCAGTACTACTTCAAGCGGCCCCCGAACCAAACATCTTGTTACCATGCTCCTATTACTCCCATCAACTCACCCCAGCAGAACGGAACTATGCTGTCTTGGATCGGGAACTCCTCACGATCAAGACAGCTTTTGAGGTATGGCGACATTATTTGGAGGGAGCACAACACCCTGTTATGGTTATTACCAACCACAAAAACTTGACCTTCCTGCAAACCACTCACATTGCAAACGCTCGACACACACGATGGGCCTTGTTCTTTGCGCGTTTCGATTTTCGAATCCATTACTGTCTGGGAAAACTGAAAGTACTATCGAATGCTCTCTCTCGTTATCAAGAAGAACGGCCACCACCTACGAGAGCAGTCAGCCCTATACTCCAGCGGAAGAACTTCGCAGCGACCTATGTCGCTCTTGATGATATCCGACAGGCCACTCTCGCAGAACTTCCCCCTCCCACTGACCTAAATATACAAGTTAGACAAGGAATACAAGTCAACCGGGGATGCGTAGTAGTACCCCCATCTTGCCAGCCACAAATCCTGTGGGCCCATCACGATGCCCCAACTGCAGGGCATCCAGGGATCGAACGCAAACGGCAATTGATACAGCGTTCCTGTTGGTGGCCTACCTTATACCAAGATGTGCAGCGCTATGTTACCAGTTGCACCATGTGTGCACGTACCAAAGTTCCCCACCAGCTCCCCACTGGGTTGCTACAAGTCAATCCGCCCCTACAGGGGCCATGGCAACGTATCGGACTCAATTTCATTGTGGAATTACCACCCTCTCGAGGGTACACTGCCGTCCTCGTCGTGGTGGACCATTTTACAAAATATGCGCACTTCATCACCTGTAAGGGACTGCCCTCCGCCAAACGCACGGCGTTACTATTCATACGTCATATTCTTAAGCTCCATGGATGTCCGCTAGAAATGATTAGCGACCAAGGAACCCAATTTACTTCGCGCTTCTGGAAGGCCTTGTTCCATGACCTTCACGTATCGTTGAAACCGACTACAGCTTACCATCCACAGGCAAATGGGCAAATAGAGCGGGTGAACCAGAATCTAGAGCAATACTTGCGCTGCTATATTAACTATCTGCAGGATGACTGGTACGTCTGGCTTCCCCTCACGGAGTTTACCTATAATAACGCCCCAAATGCCTCCCTCGGCACATCCCCCTTCTTCATATCCCATGGGTTTCATCCCAATCCCGGGACCATAGAAACTTTCCCTACCATGGTCCCTGCTGCAGGAGCCCTAGCTCGCCAAATACATGAAGCCCAAACAATCGCACGAGAGGTGCTCCTGCAGGCTAGACAACAGTATCAGATACAAGCGGATAAAAATAGACGCGAAGGCCCCACGTTCCAACCTGGTGATTTAGTTTGGGTATGCCGGCGACATTGCCCCTTGGCACGCCCTTCCTCCAAGCTCAATGTTAAATATATAGGACCTTACCCTATTCTACGACAGGTCAATCAAGTAACCTATACCGTGAAATTTCCCCCACAGGTACGAATACACCCCACCTTTCATGTATCCCTCCTCAAAACGGTTGAAGCGGGCCGGGCCCCTCAGCCCACCCCAGGCCCCGCTTCCGTGGAAAGTACAGCCGCTGGACCCGAATATGAGGTTCATGCTATTTTGGATTCTCGACTTATTCGAGGACTTCTACACTATCTTGTGGATTGGGAGGGCTATGGTCCAGCGGACCGCTCCTGGGAGCCTGCTTCGCATATCTTGGCCCCCTGGCTTATCCAGTTGTTCCACCTCCGCCACCCTTCCCGCCCTGGTCCCCCCCCCGTTGGGGTGTCCAGCGGCCTGGAGGGGGGGTGTGTCCACAGGCAGGGTCCGCGGCAGCGGCACCCCCACCTACCGACCCAGCCGGGGCTCTCTGTGCTTCAGCAGGTTCCGGCAGGGCAGTCCTCGCTGACACGGCCAGTAACTCCGCCCCCAGCAGCTACACGGGGGTGGAGAGCAGGGCGTCCTGACGTAACCACACCTCCGGCTCAGGCACAGCAGCTGGGGAATCCCCCACCCCTGGTGCGTCGCTCTGAGCGCCTGCGGGCACGTACAGGGGTGGGGCCTGGAGGTTAAAGTCCAGCGCCGCTTGCAGAGCGGCGCTGGTGATTCGGAAACCGGCCCCCCTTGCGAGTGGAGTTGTTTAGTTAGGAGACAGAACTAAGGACGAGAGTGATTGCTTTTCCCGCCCCGCCTGCCTGGAATCCCTCTACCTCTTCCCCACGGAGTGAGTGGTGAGTTACTGTGTGAACGTGTGTGTTTTTGGTTGGAGCCTTACGCCCTTCCCCTGTCCCTGGGTCTGTCCCCATTCCCTGTGTGCGTGTACCTCCCGTTCTCTGTTCTGGGTTACCCCTTTACCCCACAGCACCTCACTACTGATCCCTTCCTCCCTCTACGCCCCCGGGTCAGTGGGACAAGTGCGTGCCCTGCGGGGCTGGCGGGGCGGAGGTAAGGTCATCCACTATCCTGACGGGCATTAGCAACCTTGGCTACACCTGCCAGAACCAAGTACGTCTTGGCATAAGTGAAAGTCTGTCTCCCCTTGGTGCAAGTGTGAATCTGCCCCCTCCTAGTGACACACCCTCACCAAAGGCCGAACAGCCAGGTTTTACAGCTTTGCCGGAATGTCAAAAAGCTCAGGGCCAGTCGAGCTTCCTCCAGAAGGGAGTTCCAAAGGTGCGGCGCGGCCACCGAGAATGCCCTTTCCATTGTGGCCCCCCGCTTAACACAGGGGACCTCCAAGAAGGCACCTCCGGCAGACCGCAGGAGCCGCCCTGGGGCCCCTCCTACCTCCCAGTCCAAGTATTATGCACTTAGCCATTCCACCACACTGGCTCACATCAAATCATCAAATGCAGCTGCCCCGACTATGGAGACTGATAGTGGGAGCTGAGCTGAGCCCCGGTAGAGTGCGAGGACTGTGCCCTGACCTTGCTAGAGCTTATAGCTTCAGGGAGGTGAAACTGACCAGATCAGCCAGCAACTAGAACTGTGGTGAGTTCCAATACAGAGCGGATTAGATGGTAGACCCAGAGGTGGACTGGACAATGTGGCTCAAGAACTTTGAGGCAGAGGTGGCCTCTGGGACACTGGGAATACCTGGTCCCAGGGTAGTGCAAGCTATTGCAAGGGGTTATGTTAGAAAGGGGTGTGTCATCCCATTGACTCCGCCCCTCCAACATGGGCCTGTCAAGTGGCAGCCCTAATTATAGGGCATTTGGAAGACAGACTCCAGCCCTGATCCTGCTCATCTGACCCTCCCCACTCCCTGCCTCAGATTTCACATTCTGGGAATGTAGCTCCATCGGTGCTGCAAGCACCGCTGCTTTGTTTGTTTGTCTTTAATTGATTTTTACTGCTGGGATTGCTATTACACAAAGATTTGGTTTAAAATGTTTACACAAATTCTGTCTCCTAATCTTGTGCTGAGGTGCCCCGTAATTTCCTAACAAGTGCCACTGTGACTAATTACATAACGGTAAAGTGTAATTAGGTGATAACCATGCATGTAATTGCAGAATTGTTACATGTAGGACATAGGGAAGGAGATGACAGCCTGGGGAATTCAGGCTGGAACGGTGATGCATATTTTAATTTTCTGTTTTAATAGGGGAGATATGTGTGTTCTCCCCAATAACTTTAATTTACAGCACCATCCTCAAGCCATTTATCAGTGTGATAAATTAGTGCCTTAGTGCCAACACTAAATCCATTAAAATGAATGGGACTTGTGTCAGTGTTAAAAGGCCTGAGAACCATGCTGTTAAGGTCCTCTATCATTCCCATGGTGAAGAGAGTTGAGGATTGCATCGGGAAGTCATCTATCTTAGAGAATAATTCTTAAAAGTCTCTTCTAAGTGGATAAGGACCCTTTAAAGATGTTTGTAGCTAAGGGATCCCCAAGGAGACTGTGGCTGCACAACTTAAATTCTTGGCAAAGATTGTTACCAGTTGGATATAATGGGCACCTGATTGACACGACTGCTGAACATGAAAGTATTGTGATGACTTTGCAGTATCTTTAGCTTTGTCTGCACCAGAGGAAGCCTCAGGATTTCCCAGTGTTTCCAAGGACGAGCTATTAGCATCCCCAGGGATGCCTTGTGCAGAAGGGCTGCTTGCTGCTGCCATCATTGAGTGTTTCCAGATGATCAAGTCAACTGTGGTGGGGTGGGGGCCATCTGTGGCCACACACATGGACTTGGTGGAGAGTGAAACAACAAATGGACAGCTCCCAGCGTGGCTACCACAGCCACAGAGGCAGCCACCACGGACTCCCCAGAAACACATCACATGGGCAGCCATTCCCCTGGTCCTGTACCACCCCCACCCCAAGCCATGATGCAAACTGTGAGAACCATGGAAACAAGAAGCCACAGCAGCCATTAACTCGGTCCTACCCATGAGCCTGGGAGCCAGTTCAGCCCCTGCCAATCCTGGCCAACCACAGAGCCACGTACTGGGCAGAACACACAGGAATCCCAACACACCACGTACAGAATGCAGACAGCAGAGAGCCAATTGCACAATATACTGAGTGCTGATAATGAACAGGGGAAGAAGATTGCAGCAAAGTCCAAGCAGGCAGTCTAACCTGGGTGTGAGCTCCGGGCACAGCAAGCAGCAAAGTCCATGTCTCACGAGCAAAGAGCAGCACACAGGTCTGTTGCGTTATGGACATGGGGGCTTGGACCCCCCTCCCCCTTGGAACACATCCCCCCTCTCAGAAATCCTCTTCCTGTTGCCCCTCGCCAGCATCACCCCCAGCAGCAAAGTGGGTCTGGATCACGTCTATGCATGCCCAGGCTCCCTCCATATCTGGGGCTGCTCATACCCCAATCAGGGCCATCAGCTTACCATCTGGGGGCACAGCCACCAGGACCTCACAGCCATGCAGGTCAGTGAAGCGATCCCGCACAGCCAGGCAGTCATAGCACTCCCAGGGGGGCATGGAAAGCTGCTAATATGATTCTAGGAACATTAGATTTCCCCCTCCCCCCCCCCCGAGTTATTGAACATGCCTTGTCCTGGGATGTTCCCTTTTGTCTTTTTTCTCTCTGACCCTCTCAATCCCTTTCAAGTGTTACACCAATGGAGAAGGAAGTTAAATAGATTAGTATTTTTATCTATCTGTCTGTGCTTTCCTTTTCCTTTATTCTTTCATTTTCACTTTTCTTAACCTTATTCTTATGCTTTTTCTTTTCCTTATTTTCTTATTCTTTTCTGTTACTCTTACTCTATGTATTTTATGTATTTTATTCTATTCTATCATATTGTATTCTTATATTCTCATTCTCTGGTTTGTTTGTTCCATTTATTGTCCTTTCTGGCTAGAGGTCCTTCCATGATGAACACACGATAACATAAAGCATATGAATCCTTTCCTTTTTACAGACAAGGGCAGAAAAGGGCTGCTGTCAACCGATGGATACCACAGCCCCCAAAACACAAGCCTGACACAGGGTGTTTTCAGAGAAGTGCCTCCTCACCCGTTAGCCACCCCTTACCCATGGGTAACCAGTGGGGAGGTGCTTGTCTGAAAATATCCACAGTGTGACCTCCACATGGCATTGGGGATGCAAACACCTGGCCGTTCCGACTGGCTGTTCCCCCTCTTCCTGGGAGATAAATGCTCCGTGTGTTATTATTATTATTATTAACAAACATTTATATAGCGCCAGCAGTGTACCTGGCACTTTACAAAGTAATAAAATAGACAGGGTCCCTGCCCCTAGGGCTTACAATCTGAGAGACAGGAGCTGGGGGAGAGACTTAGGAAGGGGAACAGAGGGAGAGACAAGGGGTCTAACATTCATGAAGATGCGAGGTCTCAAGTGCACGTACTTGGCTTGGTTACAATGAGAATGTGTTGTCTGGTTCTGGCAGCTGTGGGGAGTTTGCAGAATGTGTGGGGCATGGGAAGATAGCAACCAATCAGTAACCATGAGTCAGTTACATACACTGCGCAGCCAATCACAGGCAGGCACCCACCCAGATGCAGGAGTGGTTTAAGACACTGGCGCAGAACTGACAAGCGACCCCACAGACACTACTTGCAGAGTGATGGGAGTCCGGGAGCGGTGGTGCCCTGAAGCATCTGATAACTGCTGCTAAGATGGCCCTGTGAGGCACTCAGCAGGTGCAAGCTGTCTGCTGTCAGTGATTCGAGTCCATCCACCCAACACTGGCTGGTGATGCTCCATGCTGGCCACAGGCTGGGGACCAGGAACACAACACGCAACAGACGCAGGGCACAGTGCTGGAGACAGGTCTTCCTAAGGCACCAATAGGTGCTGCATGAGGGGATTGGTGCCCTGCAATGGGAGCTGATGCAGGCAGCAAGGTACCTGGCCAGTGACGCCGAGCCTGCTACACTCTTCTATAGCCTGTGCCTGACAGTACTGACTAAGCAGAGGGCCTGCATGGCATAGTAAAGCGAGGACTGGTGGGAGATCATTCTGTCCATTCTGTTCTGGGAGAGGGGGGTTGCAGAATGGACTGCCCACTTTCTGATGCCATGGCGTTTGGTCTCCAGGATCACAGTGATTCTAAGGCCATATCTCCAGAGGGAGACCACCATCATGAGGGAGCCAATCCCCATGGGAATACACGTGGCAACCGACGTTTGGATGCTGTCAACCCCAGACTCCTGCCGGTCCATCACCCAGCAGTTTGGTCTGGGCAGCTCCACTGTGTCCACCATAGTGGTGGAGGTGTCCATTGCCATAGTTGACATCCTGCTGAAGCACGTGATACAGCTGGTCAACCCAGAGGAGGCTATGGTGGGTTCAGGCATCTGGGGTTCCTGAACTGTATTGGGGCAATTGATGGGACCCACATCCCAATCATCTGCCCACCTCACAGCCAAAAGGATTACTGGAACCACAAAGGATACTTTTTTGTGACTTTGCAGGTGGTGGTGGACCACCGTGGGTGGTTTGTGGACATCTTTGCTGGGTGTCCAGAAGGAACCACGATACCTGCATCATCCCTTTTACACTCATATGTACATGAGGGACTTTGGACCAGACACCATCCGCAACATCAAGGGGGTGCCTACGAAGTCTGTGATCATGGGGGACCCAGCCTTCCCACTCATGCCATGGTTAACGAAGCCATACCCTGTGCCCCAGATGCAAAGCCTCTTCAACAGGCAGCTCAGTGTTGCCTGCTGTGTGGTCGAGAGATCCTTCGGGATCCTGAAGCAGCACTGGTGCTTACTCTTGAACCACAGAAAATTCCAGCTAGAAAGCACTCCCCTGCTGACCATCGCCACCTGTGTCCTAAACAACATCTGCAACACAGATGGGGCCACCCTGGATAATCCTCCCCGCACTCCCACCAGGTTCAAGGAGCCGGTGTCCCTGTTCCAGCAGCTGCAGGGTGGAGCTGAGCAGTGCATGGCAGCACAAAACTGGGATACCCTGTGCTGACATATTGCTGACATTGCTGCAAGACAGGGACAGCCTCAGATGCCCTTAGCATTCCCATCAGTGAAGGACTGTCCTCTTCTTGCATGTATTGTTTTTGAATATTGTAAATAAAATATTATTCTTTGTTCAAAATCCAGTTTGTCTATGCCTCCCTCTGGCCCATCCATGCCACCACACCAGCAAGATGGCATACCCTTCTTCCCAAGGGCCTAACCCTTGTTCTCAGCCATTTTCTTTCTGCATCACCATCAGGCCCCCAAGCAGCCTGTCACATTGACATGCCATCCTCCATGGCCGCTACTTGCCAAAACCTCCCGCCCACCCCAAGATATGCATGGGGACCATGACAGAGGGTAGACAACAGTTTATTCATGAAGGGTCATTGGGGTCCAGCTGCTCAACACCTCTTCAGGCAAGCTCGTACCAGTCCCTCCCAAGCTCTAGATAAGAGAATCTCTATTGCCCTCTCCTTGATTTACTCTTCTCCTTGAAGTCTTTGAACTTATCTGAAATGCACATTCACCACCACACCGCCCCACAACTCTGTTTGGGATCATTGGTGTGAAGCTATAGTTTCTAATTGTTTCCCTTTGGCAAAATCAGCAGGTCAAGGCTACAGACCTGGACCGTGTCAGGGGCTGATGTGATTTCTTCAATTATGTTTCCTTATTATAACAATACCAATATTTAGGACCAGTTTCTGGTTAGGCTCATTTGTCAGGGTGACTCCACGCTGAAGGAAACATGGCTGGAGTGCGGTGAGGGAAGAAGCTGTACTGGCAGAAGAAGGCCTATATAAACTGTAAAATGCACTTGACATGGGTGTGTGCAGGCCAAGCAGTTAGGGGAAGTGTTGTGATGGAGCTTGGACATAAAGACTGACAGAACAAGGGTTTGTCTGACTTATGAGGGAGGTTATTATTTAATATGAGAGCCCTAAACAATTTAGGATTTATTTTGTTTCATCCTGCCTCATAGTTAAGCCATGGACTACTTTCTATATGTTCTTTATATGCACTCTATGTCATGCCTTGTCTAGCATTTGGAGAGTCACTGCCCCTCCTGTAGCAGGGCACAGCCTGACAGGGTGACTTCCCCTTTATGGAAGGTGAGCAGACGCTGGCCCTTTAAGGGCTGGCAGTCTGGAGACTCAGCCATTTCCACTTGGGGTATAAGAAGAGGCAGCTTGGAGACAGAGTGTCAGTCTGTGCCTGGCTGGGGCCTTAGAATCATCTCTACTGAGAGTTGGGTTTCAGGAGAAGCCCTGCCCAGGGTGCTGAACCCAGTCTGGGGCAAGGTTAGAAAAACTTGGACCGAGGAGGATAACCAATGACGGTAGCTAGAAGGTTGGTGCCTGGATACCTACACAGTGTATGAGCGAGCTGAGAGCTCAGTCATAAGAGACATTGCAGCGCTCAGAGGAGTGGCCTGAGCTAGAGGCCCAGAACAGTGAATAGCCAGCCAGAGGCAGGTGCCTGACTAAACTGGGACCTAGAGACAGGTCTGGGGTTACTGGAGGGCTGTTTCCCGGTGCTGGTGGATGGGTTGCAATGATTGTGTACAAGGTGGGGACTATTGTGGGAAGACTGTGATTGCCTATGCATTAAAGGAACTGTGAGCTGATTTCCCTGTTGAAAGTGACTATTTGGGGGCTTGGTCCTGCATGGACTTACCCCAGGGTACACCTCATTTCTGCATCATGCTACACCTCATTTTTGTGTTTGGGGGTTGAGAGGTATGTCTCTGCCTGCTCATCCACCACTGCCTTGGTGCCTGCTGTCACCCAATGCCCGTGCCCTCTTCCCCACCAGTGTTGATCCCAACCCTGCATAGGTCTACCTCAGTGCCCTCCTGCCCACTTACCTTTCCTGGCTGGGGCTTCTGGCTCCTGGGCGGGTCTTCTGGCACCCCTTTGCTGTCCCGGCAACCTGTGACCACAGTATAGGACATCGTTAGAGTCGTGGGTTGGCGCTCCTTAGCTGCCTCTCTTGGCCACCTTTCCCATCTTAGTAGGCTGAAGCGAGAGCAGCTGCTTTTTTGCTCTCGGGATATACTGACCTTTTGGGAGTGCTTTTGGCCATTCCTTGGTATTTCCCATTTCTGCACCTCCAGTCACATCAGTATCAGTGCTCACAATTTCCCATCATTTTCTGGTAATTTTCAGTAATTTCTGGATTATCAGAAATAACCCCAAAATATTGATAATATTGGAAATTACAGAAAAATACAGATAATACCAGGAATTAATGGAAATGATCTAAGTGGTGGATAATAGCGGAAAATCACAGAAAATGTCCAAAATGCTGGTAGATTTCTTCCTTACACAAATGACGGTGAAAGTGCGCACACATCCCTTTGAAAAGCTCTGCATTCTTGGTTGCTGAGACTCTGAAGAGCAGCTGCAACTCAGCTGCTGAGACTCAGGATGCAATGAAATTCAAATAAGATATAGAAGCATTTTTAGCTTTCAGTCAGAACCCCCACTAGGACCACTCCGGGCCTCTCCGGATTTCTTTGTATTTCTCACGTGCATTGCCAAATTGCCGAAGACCGCTACTGCTAAAGTCAGTTTGGAGGCTCTTGCATCTAAGCAAAGTCTGAGGCAATCAGTAAAGGGGTGACTTGCTTGGGATTCTTTAAGGGCTGCAGAAAGCTTGCCCCTTATCCCATTATGTCTAGGACAAGTCAACAAGATGTGCTCGTTCATGTCTAGGGTCTGCAGCATGCAATGCGAGCACATTCTTTCAGAGAATGGAATGCCCAAGTATCGGCCCTCCAATATAGCTGAGGGGAAGACCCCCACAGCGCAAGCGCGTAAAAGCCCGTCTTACTGAGAAGTTGGACCAGGCGATCAAATAATTAGTCTCAGATAAAGGGCTTACTGGTGAAATATACTGTGGATTGACCCTCTGTCGTTTCTGCATTTCAGCATCTAATTGTAATTGCTGATCTGCCAGTCTTTGCTTTACCATCACCATCGCCTGTTTAAGCCCCCTGCCAGCCAAGTATTCCAGGGAAAATCCCAAACTCCCCAGCACTACCTCCAGCCGTTTTTGCCAGGAGGAGAGTAATCCCACCTCCTTGGCTTTCCCCAGAAGAGACTTATCCCCCTGTGGAGTAAGTTCTATTTTTAGCCAAAATCTCACTAGGGCCTGGAGAGCAAAAACCCTAATGGGGAGACATCCTGTTTCTAGTCTCAAAAGAATCTGAGGAGTTCCTTTCGGGACCCCCAGGATAGCCCGCAAAAAATCATTTTGCGTCGTTTCCAGAAATTCTAGAAAATCCAAGCCCCAGACTGGAAAAGCATACAGGAGCTGTGCCACAACTTTCGCCCGAAACAAGCGAAGCATGGGGAGCACCAACTGACCCCCTCTGCCGAAATAGAAGCCACGAATGGTTCCTACCGTCTGGCTGGCCTGATTCTTGACCATTAACCAATGATCACGCCAGGCTGGGGAGTTGGAAAAAGTGACTCCCAGGTATTTGAATCTATCAACCTGGGAGATCGGATGACCATCCAACGTCCACTTGTGGGTTTCCCCATGCTTGCGGGAACCCACAATTAACACCTTTGTCTTCCCATAATTGATGGAGAGGCCTTCGTTGTTACAATATGCCTCAATCGTCTGCATCGCCCGCCTTAAGCCCACCAGTGTTCGGGAAATAAGGACGGTATCATCTGCGTAAAGCAAAGCTGCTACGCCTCTATTTCCAATCTGCAGGGGGTGGAAGTCAGTCTTATCCAAACGAGAGGGAAGATCGTTAAGAAAGACATTAAATAGGCTGGCACCAATAGGCAGCCCTGTCTCACCCCTCTGGCAACCTCAACCTGCCTGACAGGGCCCCCTCCCTGGTATACCTGACCTGCAGGGAGTTGCTCTCGTGCATGTGAACTATCAAGAACCGCAGCCTCGGCTCCATCCGCAGGGCCTCCAGCTTGTGCCACAGCCGGGCCCTGCAGATGGAGTCAAACACCATCCTTAGGTCCACAAAACATAGGTATACCTTTCTTCCCTGACCAAGAGATCTCCCCACAAGGCAGGACAAAAGCAGTATATGGTCCACTGTAGAGCAGCCCTTCTGGAAACCTATTTGCTCTGGCACGATAATATTTTGAGTGTCCAACCAACCAAGCATCCTCTTCAGTAAGAGTCTCGAATAGAGCTTCCCAAGAATGCTCAGTAAACTGATTGGGCAGTAATTCCCTGGGGCCCTCGGGGCCCCTTTCTTAAAAATGGGGACCACAATACTTTTAAGCCACCCTTTAGGGAAAATACCAGTGGCATTCACGTGGGTAAAGATCGGGGCTAACACCCTAGCCCACCAATCTGGGGCCTCTTTTAGGTGTTCTACTGTTATTAAATCTGCTCCGGGGGCCTTACCACTTTTGAGTTGGTGTATCATTTCCCTAACCTCTCCTTCAGTCACTGGAGGCCAGTGCGGAAAAGAATCGGACTCCTTCAGGGAGGGGCCAAGAGGGGACAACAGAGAGGCTGAAAAGATATCCCCATAGTGCTTTTCCCACACCTGGGGGGGCAAAACAACCGGAACTGAAATATCTTCCCCAAGACTCACCCGGCTGATAAGGCCCCAAAATTTTTTGGAATTCCCTGTTCCCTGCCGCTTCCTGCAGGCACCACCATTGATGTTTCTGGAAAGTTAGACGTTTTGAGATGATTAAACGGCGATATTGCGAACGATTGGTCAGAAAATATATTTTAGCAAGACCAGATGAATGGATCTTTAAACGGTTTGCTGCACGTCTAAGTTTCAAACGCTGGGCCCTGCATTCTCCATCAAACCATGTCGGGCGCCTTCTCTGTTGGCACACAGGGCGACCTTTGGAAGTTAGACATGGTTTGAGTAAATCAAGCAGCACTTCATAGCCTCTCTGGATATCCACCGTCCCCCTTACAATTGAGGAGCACAGGTTCACCATATTGGGCTCCTGCAGTAGTGTCAAGAACTCCTGTGCCAATTTATCCGACCACCTAGCTCTCCTATACCCCACAATTTCCCCCACCGGGGGGTTCAGCCCTTCCCAGTGGAGAAGTGCCGGATGCTCCTGGGTAACCATCCAGGCTTACTGCAGTACACAATGGGCAGTCTCAACATCAGGTGATACTTCGAGGGACACCACTCTTGGAAAGAGGTTAGTTGACACCAAAAAATAATCGATGGTGCTTGATCCCTGGGAGGAGTGAAATGTAAAACAGCCCACCTTATCTCCTTCCACTCTGCCATTTAACAGTATAAGATCCAGATCACCCACCAACCGCTCCATCTCCCTGGCATTCCTGTTACAAACTTTATCCTGAGATCTCCGCGGGGAGATCACGATAGGGTCTATGTCTCTCACTTGGGTCCCAGGGCCCTGCCACTCTCCCAGTCTCGTGTTGAAGTCCCCACCCACTACCAGAAAAGTGGCAGGGAACATCAGTCGTCCCACTTTTACCCTATTAATAACCTCCTCCCAGATGCCGGGAAAGAAGAACCTTGAGGTCAAGGGGGGAATATAGATGTTAGCTATTAATAGTTCATCAGCCGATGGTAACACACAGTGGTAAAGTGTGAAGTATGATTTATAAAAGTTTATTAATTTAACAGTTGCCTTAAAAGAATTAGAATAAACCAAAGCTAATCCTCCACTGGGTCTACCTGCAGCTTCTGAGGGGGTTGCCTTTAAGGAGATTACAGAGAAGCCAGTCAACTTAATATCATGTAGCGCCCAAGTTTCCTGAAGAAGAGAGACATCCTGCTCTCCCAGAAGCTGTCTAAATTCCGGATCTTGCTCTCGAGACTTCCAGCCTGAGATGTTCCATGAGGCCATCCTGAGGGCTGGGCGCTGTAATTGTCAGGAGGCTTCCGGATTAGCGGGCCCCGGAAGTTGGGTGCTACTGAACCTTCCATTTTGCACCTCCTCCTCTGTATATCCAGAGCCTAGACTGGCCCCAACCTGCTCCAAGGAGACCACCCCAGGGGCCTCCAAATTCACCAGTAGGGGCCTCAGTGGGAAATAATTCCCTGTCCCTTCTGGGGGCCCAAGACCCACCCCTCCTCCTATGGGAGGCTCAGAGCCCTCCCCATATCCTAACCCACCAAGGAGATTCACATGACTGCCCTCCACCATGGCTGGCAACAATGTACCATCCTGGTGACAGGCAGTCATACCTACCTCAGAACTCTCCCCCACTGTATTATTCCCCTTCAGTTTGCCTAAGCGGGAGCTTCGCTGAATGGATCTCAAAAGGGGGGAAGTCTCCACCTCCTGTTTCTCCTTCTTCCTCCTGGGTAAATTCCCCCCGCGTGAGTGAGAGTCTGCTCTCAATTTATTCAGCTGAAGACATAGGTTGTCCAAATGGGACAAAAGACAAACCTGTGAAACTCCCAACTTATTCTGCCCAACTGGGACAATTAGGGGATCTTGCTTCTGCGAGCTTAAGTTCCGCTCTACGGGGCAATAAGTGGGGGTTCATGAGGGATTAATTCCTATTTCCATCGGTGCTACCCCCTGGGAGTCCTCCCAGGACACCAGCGCATTCCTCAGGCCCTGCGGGGGATGCTGAGTGGAACAAATGTCCCTCGGAAGATGCAGAGCCTCACCCTGTTCATGGAGGGGCAGATTCAAGGGGTCTGAAGGGGCAACATTTAGAGGTGGTAGTATCCCCTCTGCACCCTGTATGACCCTCTCTCCTAAAACAGCAACATTACCTAAATTGGACTGGAATGCTCTAGAGACAAAAACTGACCTCTCCTCTAAAGCTGTCTTAGTAGCCCAAATTTTAGTCATAATTGCCGCAGAGGTAAACGTCACTTTGATTATTTGCCTATTGCGGGAGACTAACAACTGGTCCACCGCTTCGATGTTGTGCCTTGTAATTGGCAGGTATTTCTGAATTGGAAAATTAAGCAATATTCTGAGATGACCTGCGATGTCCAAGACAGTGTTCCATTGGGGAGGGCGTCTCCCGTGACATAGCAAAATCAAAAAGATCAGGGTGGAAGGCAATATGTTATATGAAGCTATGACTTCAGCATGAGTTGGTACTGTGCTATACTCGTCGCACTCCACTCCTAATTGTGAAGCCCGGGGGTGCCCATCAGAAGTCTGACATACTGAGGGCTTAATTCCTTGTGTGGGCACACCCTGCCTGGATGGTAACGCAGGGGGGGGCAAGACCTAGAACTTCAGCTCCCAAACAGGGTGGTGATGGTAAATGTCTAGCTCCTGATTGGTTCCCTCTAAGGGGAAGCAAGAGGTCCAGCTTCTCATGGATATGATGGACTTGTGCACACATAAACCGAACTGATTCAGCTGTAACCGAGACGTGGTTGGTAAGAAAGTCAATCAGAAAGTCATTCCCTTTGTGCCCACAATACCTTACTGACCTCTGTGATAGCATGACACTCTCCTCCCGGGAAGATACCGGGGTAGAGTGCCGTGAGGGAGAGGTCAGCTTTCCCCCCAGCTTACAGGAAATTACTTGAGAAAAGGATGATTCTGAAATCAATTCCAGGGGCGTAGGATTGGCTGCTGCGGTTCCCGGAAGATTAGAGCCTGCAGAGGGAAAATAGGTCTCCATACACCTCTGCTTTAACTGCTTCTGTGGGGGAGGGGGGGAGAATCCCGCCAAAGGCTCAGTCCGGAGCCTTTTGGTGGAGGGCATATTAACCGGGAGCAGAATACCAGCCTTAGATTGGTAGTAGATATATCACAGGCTAAGAAGTAACCCAGCGCTTCCCCACTCCTTAAGGAATTACACACAGTCTAAGGGGGAAGTCCTATTCCCCACCAATACTGACTCCAGCGATCCAGTCCAAAGAACACCCACTGGGTCAAAGCTCTACAGGTGGCTATCTCTGTTTTGCCTGATTAAATGGATTCACCCCTTTTCTTCCCCGAGACTATCTGTCGTTAGGAGTATAGATACGGGCACCTTGGCTCCGGGCAGCTCCAAGGGCAACTCCTAAGGGTAGCTGCCCTTGTGCTCTCGCCCTTAGGCTCGCGCTCGTGGCTCGTGCCCCAGCGCCTCAAGAGTCTTATTCCCCGCATGATCGGGGAGGCTCCGCCCCTGTGTGTTGTCAAACAGAGTCACAGGTGAAGTTCCTCCTGGTCCCGGCTATGCTTGCAGCGAGCAGCTCGCCCCCGTACTCCCCAGCGGCTCCAACCATAAGAGTATTTAGGAAATGGAGCAAATTACCAAGCTGAGCAGGTGCACATGCCACTTCTCAACTTCATGAAGCTCTCTCTTTTCCCCTTGCATCTCTCCCCTTGCATATCTCCCCTAGACAGCAAGCCCCTCAGAGTTGGGACTGTTAAGTTTGTGAAACCACTCCCCATCACTGAGAGTTTTTTAAACAGAGGATAAATCGTAGATAAATTAGACATGTTAGATAAACATCTGGCAGAAATGCTTTACAGTTAGGAGTAAACAATTACTGTTTAAAAGTAGATGTATGGACTAGATGCAGGGCTGGCCCTAGTATTTGCAGGGCCATGTGTGAAGTCTTGGTGCAGGGCCTAATTTGCTTAATTTATTACTAATTTGCACAATTTGTCCTCATATCTGTGTACACGACTTATCAGCATTGCCACTTGCCTCTTAGCTTCCCCTACACAGCGCCCCCTCGCCACTTCTGTCCCACAGATCCACCCACCACCACCCTAATATCCCCCACAGAGTGCCCCCTGTATAGCCCCCTCAATTTTCCTCCCCCAGTTCCCCCCACCCCGCCAACACAGGAAAGGAACGGCTGGAGAGGGAGGGCAGCATTCCACATAAAAAATGTTAGGGGCCGGGAATAACTCCCAAGTTTTCCTGAAAAACCTTTGAACAAGATTTCACATAAATAATGTTAGGGGGGACAGGGCTGTCTGGGTGCTCAGATCAGGGGAGGAGGGTGAAAGGTATTTTCTTGGTCCGGTGGCCCTTACCTCAGATGCTGCTGGGCCTGGGTCTTCTGGGAGGGCTAGTGGTCAGTCAGAGGCAGGCTTAGGCTGCTATGCAGAAGGGGACAGTGGAAACATTTTGGTGGGTCTCTCCTTGGGCTGGGTGGTGGCTCCCTCCTCCCTTCCAGGAGCCAAGGGGAAAGGAGGGGGGGGAGAGGGAGGAGAGCCATGGGAGGAGGTCACAGGGGGGCAGAGGGAGAAACCTTCTCCCCACACACCTCTCTCTCACACTCTTCCCCTTCCCCACACACAGCACTCTCTCTCTCTCATTGTTAGACACTCACTCTCTCTCATTCACACACACACACACACACACACACACTCATTCTGTCTCACACACACAGACAGTTCATTCATTCTCTCTCTGTCCACACACACACAACTCTCACACACTCATTCTCTCTCTCTCTTTCTACACACACACACACACACACACACACACACACAC
>QEPC01010142.1:556185-575874 GCA_003113815.1 Sphenodon punctatus
CCCCCCCCCCCAGGGTCTCCTCAAGCTGGGGGCCTGGGATCACTGACTGAGCGCTCTCTGCCAGTCACTGAAATTGACATTGGAGCGCCGTACTGCTCTGACTGCAAGCCAAGCAGCAGTCAGAGCCGCGCGGCACTCCGATGTCAGTTTCAGCCGACAGCAGAGATAACAGAGGCAGAGAGCGCTCAGTCAGAGTGGCATGCCCTGCTCCCGCTCTCCCCCCGTCCCCGGTGCCACTGACAGCCGCGCTCAGTGAGCGCGACTGTCAGTGGCACCGGGGACGGGGGAGAGCAGGGGCAGGGCACTGCCCCAGGTGCCCTCAGGCTAGGGCCGCTGCTGCCCAAATCATGGATCTGTGCCGTGGAACTCTCCCCTATCCTTGTTTACATGCCCTCATCTCTGTTCTCTTCCCGTGAGCTGTTTTTCAGTGATTGGAGGTAAGTACTGGATCCAAGGGCCAGATCCAGAAAGTAGAAAGGGTCCACATAAAAACTTACTGTGGGTCACATTTGGCCCCCAGACCTGAGGTTCCCCACCCCCACCCTAGAGCTTACTTTGGAACCTTCTCCTCAGTGTCCAGTTGGAGTGGCTGCTATAGAGGCTGAGCAGCCGATGGGTGGTGTGTAACTGAGGACACACACAGCTGCTTGGTACCAGCTGAAAAACCAATGTGTCTCCCATCCCTTTACTGAGTTTACTCAAACCAACAAAGCCTCGAGCCAGCCCATGAAACCAACCCCCCAGTGAACCCTCCAGGAGAGAGTGGGATGTCTGATCCCTCTCTCCCAGCCTCCAGCTCCTTGAGCTGTCCAAACACTGCGGTGGATTGAAGTAGACTATGAAAGGGGAAGAAAGGTGGATGTGGGGAAATGAAATGGAAATCATCGGCAGGATGGGGGCTGGAAAGACTTCAGAAAGGCCACAGTGGGCAAATAAGGACAGACTAGCTCAGAAGCATGCGAGGGTAGCAAGGCAGCAGGCCATATTAAATTAGATGGAGTCGTAGGGCATGGGGGATTGGCTCTTAAACCATAGATAGACTATTCCCGATAAAGCACAGCACACAGACTTGTGAACAGATTTCATCCTGTCCTCCAGGAAGGCAAAGTAAAAACCAGCTGACAAACAGACTCTGATGTCATTGAACAACCTCTGCTGAAGATTAGCATTCCCTTACCATAGAGGGGCTGCGGGGCTCCTTTGTCACTGGCTGCTCTCACATGAGAAAACAGAAGGGGGTACAGGAGACTAAGGATCTGTTTTGTTTTCTTTTCATTTACCAATAAATGCACCCTCCCCTTTCTGATACTTGAAATCCTTGAATCTTCTGCCATTGGCAGATAATATGAGCTTTAGGCTAATTTATTGCCGTCCCTCTTGGCATGGGAGCTGCAAATCTTCTGCTCCAAGGCCTGGCCACTCTAATACGCACATGGGCTCCAGCCAAGCTCCCCACTGCCTGGTTCATGGAGCTTTAGAGACTGACATTCATGCCTTCACATCAAACACGGCTCTTGCAGGCACCATAAGTCTTCCCTGCAGCCTTCAAATTCTGCCCATTAGACGTCGGGGTGAAAAACTTGATTTTGTTTTATTTTGCTTTTGGCTTCTGGCTCCTCTGCTAATCCTAAATAAATGTCATTTTCCAAGATCAGAAGGAATAAGAGTGTCTGTATTTCAGAGAAATGTTTAGAGCAGTCACAGGTTTTGAAAACTTCTCTCCGCCCCTTCCTCTCTCCTGGTGTCTCTCTGTAAACTGGCAGCTGAGCTTGCTATGTTCGTTGTGCTGCTGCCACTTTAGACCTTGGGGTTAGGTAAGGGCAAACATATTTGCAAGTAGCCTGAACAGGGAAATTTCCTTTGGGTGGGCACCTGAAGATTTTAGATATGGACGATGTGCATTTTTCACCTCAGTTTGTGTTTAGTGGTGCAGGGAGGGGAGGAGAACCTAGCTAGGGAGCTGTTGATGCTTAAGTATCTCATATATTCTTGGATTATCCCCCTGCTCTTGAGAAGGTCAGCATGCTCTGGGAGAAAGCCCCAGTTTAATAAGCCAGGGAAGAACATAGCTCAGATATAACAAGGAGACAGCTTCAGAGTTTCCAGGCTGCTTGTTCCCACCGTTACTCCTGACAAAGCAAAATTTTCTCCTTGATGGCTTGGGCAGGCTGGCAGGGAGCCGTACTCCCAGATGTGTTAATTCCAGAACCACATCAAAGTAAGAAGTCGAGTGAAGGCTAAGGATCTTGCCAGCCGCGGGTGCACCTGTGCAAATTGAACATTCCTCAGATACACCCCAGGTTCCCAGCTCCTAGATGCATGCAGGCTATCCATCGCGTTGCAGAGTGCCAACTTTGCTGTTGCTTTTGGAGGAGAGCCATCAGAAGCATTTTGGAAGAGCAACAGTGACATACAGTGGCTGGATCAGTCACTCTCAGGTGGCTGTTGTGAATGAGCGCTTGTCCAGTCTTTAAGGATATTGCCATGGAATTAAGGAGGGATCTTTATTTCCCTTTTCACCATATAGCGGTGCAGATATCCAGGACAGATGCATCACACCAATGCACAGGGCTTTGTACCAACATGAATTATACACCAGTAACTTACCAATGCAATTTGTAGCATGCAGCGTGTGTATACTTAGGCTGTTGATCCTGCACCTTTGATGTCAATAGGAGCTTTACCATTGACTTCAGTGAGCAGGATCAAGCCCTATGGGTTTATATATTGGTATGAACACAAGAGCGCTGTATTAGTGCTGAAACTTGGTCCTTGGTTTTCCTCGGGAAACAGTAAGGACCGGTGCATTTGGCCTTGATTTCCCAAGGCTGCTTTTAGACGTGCACGGCGCACACGTGGTGTAAAATCATGCTGCGTGTAAAAATCCTACAAATGGGGCTTAGATGCAACATTTCACATGTTAAAGCCAGTTGTGCGTTCTTTTTAAGCCGTGAATTAAATACCTTGATGATAAGGTATTTAATTTGTGGTTTTAAAAGAACGTGCAGCTGGCTTTAATGCACGAAATGTCACATCTAAACCCAGCCCGCAGGTTTTTTACCCGTGGCATGATTTTCTGCTGTGTGCGCACCGCTTACATCTAAAAGCGGCCTGAGTCCCAATGTTCTGAGGAAGGGCCCCGGAACTTCAGAACTCGGCAAACCTCAGACAAGTGCAGGGAAGGGGACCAGGGGGCATGGAAGCAGGGGGGTAGAGGCCAGTGTTAGGCCCCTGCTCTATCCCTAGCCCCCACTGGCTGGGGAGGGGCTGGTGAGTGGCCTAGCTGGGAGCCAGGGGTAGGATGCTTAGGGGTGGGGTGGGCCTAGCAGGGGGGTCAGGGTGGGTTACTTACCTTCCAGAGGGATCCCGTACGATGTGTGGCCTCTTCCCAACTTGTAAATTTGAAAGTGAAAAACAAAACAAAACTGAGCATGCTGAATGGCCCTTTCTGAGCATGCATGGCCCTTTTCAAAGATGGCACTGACAGTGTCAGCGTCAGCACGCCAGCACCATCTTTGAAAAGGGTAGAGAAGGCCCTTTCTAAGCATGTTCAGTTATTTGGTTTTTTACTTTCAAATTTACAAGCTGGGAAGAGGCCACAAATTTACAAGCTGGGAAGAACCCACCCTGACTCCACTCTAGGCCCCCCCATGCCCCCTTAAGCACCCCCTGACCCCCTCAAAGCCATCTCCCCAGCCTCAGAAATTTGTGATTATTCTCCGAGGGTCCGAGGGGTGGCCTGAACACTCGGGACCATCAGAAAATACTCACATTTTTCCCCTCTACTCAGAACAACCCTATGCTGTACCAGTGCAAATGACCCTAGTCTCAGCAATCCCTCAAATACAGATGGTCACTGTTAGCACATTGCTTTTATATAGAAAGTCTTGCATTTTCAAAAGACATTGCCAGATATTTAATGCCCAGGTTTTATATTTTTGCAAAACAGAGAATCAAAATAATTTGCTGGCAGTATGGCCCAACCGATATGGCGCTATATTCAGATTTCCCAAAGTTTGGGGGGTGTTGTTTTTGGGGTTGTTTTTTTGAAGCCCAACAGGATTGATCGAGGCTCATTTATTGTTAGTGGAGCTGCCACTCCAAGGAGGCTTGTGGGGTAGACAGAGGGCTCATACTCCAAGTATGCTTGCTAGGACAGGAATACTTTCCACAACCCAAAGGGGAAGCAGAGATTGAATTGTGATTCTCAGAGCCACAACATGGTCCCTGCTCTGCTCTGCTGCCGCACATCTGCCTACTAGATTGCGAAGTCAGTGCCAATCCAGATATCAGTGAAATTGTAAAAATATTTTTAAAAATAGAGTTTTATTAGTATCACAATTGTAAACAAAGATAAATATAAAAAATATCAAATAGAGACACAAAATACACAGGCTGTGCTGAGATAATAGTAGTAATTGATTGCCAATGTGTTTCAAACACTTCGTCAGGGCTTCAATCTTTGAAACTCAGCATATCACTGGAGATGATTAATCAATCATGGCAAAAAAGCTGTGGATAGGAAAGGTATGTAAGGTTCTAAGTTTATGGAAAGAAACAAAAATACTGAAAGGTAGTCCAATCTTACTCATATGCCAAATGGTACTCAACAAGGAAGGTAGCACAGGAATATCCAAAGATCTCCCACTTTCTATTGAAAAAATAACATGCTATATGAAAAAGTCTTTGCTGGATGAAAATGCATACTCAATGTGTTTTTGAAAAGAACTTACCACTGCTAAAAGTTTGGAGGCAAACCTACCTTTCCTTCACAGACAAAGACAACTTTCAGTCTAACAACAACTCTTTATATAATGAGAAGCACAACTGAACAGCTTTACTACCACAAGTAGTAAAATTTCTTAAAATATTACTTACTGTCAAAAGGATTGGTAAATTAGTATGTTTTCATGGTCTGTTTATAGGAAATGCAATGACCACATGGTTGATGGCCCATTGGAACAGAAACCTTAAAAATTGTGCCTGGTTTCTCTGCAATGCTGGTAACAGTCACGAAGATGCATAGCTTTCCTAAAAACAAATATATTTGGTTTTTATTTATTTATATTAATATTTCTATTCTGCCCCTCTGGCCAATGGAGACTTGGGATGGCTCACAGAATATACAATAAAACAATGACATTAGTATACAAATTATTAAAACTATAAATATAAAACATGCATAAATACATATGCATAAAAGCAGCTCTGTGCATAAAACAATTCCCACCCCCCAACCCCACTCACCCCTGTCAAACGCCTGGCAGAAGAGTCAGGTCTTATCATTTCGCCGGAAGGCCAGGAGATCCGGGCTGAGACGGACCTCCACTGGGAGGGAATTCCCAAGTGACGGTGCGGCCGCTGAGAATGCCCTCCTGTCTGTCTGGACCCGCCAATAACACGAAACTTCTAGGAGGGCGCTCCTGCATGACTGCAGGGGTCACCCAGGGGATGAGGCAATCTGTCAGGTAAGCAAGGCCCAGGCTTTGAAGGGCGTTAAAAGTTAAGACCAGCACCTTGAATCAAGCCCAGAAGACAATAGGCAGCCAGTGCAGTGCTTGGAGCACCGGCTGAATGTGCTCCCTGCAGCCCCAGACCGCTGCATTCTGCACTAGCTGCAGCTTCCGAACTGTCACCATGGGCAGCCCCACGTAGAGCACATTGCAATAGTCTAGCCTCGAGGTAACGAATGTATGGATGACAGTGGCAAGGTCGGAGTCCGAAACATATGGGCGGAGCCTCTTCAACAGGTGTAATTGGTGAAAGGTGCCCCTGGACACAGCCAAAATCTGGGAATCCAGGCATAACTGTGAATCCAGGAGCACCCCTAGGCTCCGCACAGATGGAACCAATGGAGGATGGATATCCCCAATAACGGGGGCAGCCTCCTCCCCCAGATCACCAACCCCACTTCCCACTAGCATCACCTCTGTCTTATTGGGATTGAGCTTCAGTCAGCTCGACCTCATCCAGTCCCCCACAGCAGCCAGACACCAGCACAGCAACAAGAAAGCAGGGCCTGGGTCAGTTAAAAAGGAAAGATACAGCTGGGTATCGTCTGATCTTGGTACAAAGAGATATCCCATACAATGTGTCAGTGTTTGAGAATAATACATCTAATTCTTTGGCTCATTTGATTATACAAAGTCAAAACCCCAGACACAGTAAAAAAGCTAAGCAGGGAACAGCATGGCTTCCTCCTCCCTCCCACCTTAAATTTCTCCAGGCTGGGAGACAAGCCTGGGCAGGGTATGTGTGTGAGAGAGAAATCTCATAAGAATCTCAATCAGGGTTGAGATGTCTGTGAGATCTTGACCCTGATTCTCAATTCTCACAAGATTTTCGCAAGAATAAAATCTACTCTCATTTCAGTCAGGGCCGGCCCCAGGCATGTGCCACATGTGCGGCCGCACATGGCCCCACGGCCAGCTGGAGCCCCGCACTTGCCTGACTGGGCAGCAGGCTGCAGCCAGCTTCTCCCCCATTAAGTGATTCTTCCTCCCCTACCTGGCTCCAGCCCCCATCCCTCACCTGCCTCTGCCTCCTAGTAGTGCAGCAGCAGCAGCAGCGGGGACACTCGCACTGGGAGATAAGGCTGTTTGTTTACAAACAGCTCCTCCCCATGTGCCAATCAGAAGGTTGCTACCTTGTAAAAAGGGTTCTTCAAGATGGCTCCCAACATTCTCACGACTGGGTTGTGCACAGTCGCCCTGTTCAAATAATAGACTGCATGATGGTCTTGAGCTCCTCTAGTATAAAAAGCACCCTCCCCTTCAGAATGACAGGTCCTTTCAACCTTTTCTAGAAATATAAGAAAAGAATTCCATGCGGGGCTGGAAGGGTGGGTGTTGTGAGAATGTTTGGAGCCATCTCAATGAACCTTGTTTACAAGGTAGCAACCTTCTGTTCGTCTTCGAGTGACTCCTCACATGATATTTTTACATGGCTCCGCTGGGTGGGGAGTCCGTGGGCGCGCCAGTGCATGGGTGGGGCATGCACACACATCCCCACTCACCCACCACTCATCCACACCCACATAGTAACCACCGTTTCTCCCGGTTGCTCCGTGCGGGGGGATGAGTGGAGGGGTGAATGGGGATGCATGTTAGGTGGACGTGCACGTACCCCCACTCACCATGGGCACGTGCACCATGTTGTTCACATGGGGCTCCCCCACCCATGAACACACAGAAATCTGCGTGTTCATGACTGGGAGGAGAGGCCCGTGTAAAAAGGGCCACATTCTCTCAACTGTCTTACTAATACTATCTTAGGTAGGAATTTAGGATGTAAAGCAATATCTATTTTGTCTTGGAAAATAAATCTGTAAATTTGGTTCTGAGATTATTATGGCTGCTATTTCTTTAACTCTTCTTAATGAAGTTATTGCTAACAGGAATACTGTCTTTAAACCTGCACCCCATAACCAGTTCATTTGCGCCCCCCATATAATCAATTCACGATTAATGGTTATGGGTCGGGGCATCGTGAATTGATTATATGGGGCCGGGGGCACAAATGAACTGGTTATGGGGTGGGGACAGCATGAACTGATTATGGGGGCACAACTGAACTGGTTATATATGTCTCTTTTCATGGCATAATGCACTTAATAAGCTAGCTGCATTTTGGGTGTCTTGTGTATGTGATAGCAGCACCTCTGGCCTGGTCACACCGCATGCGTGCACAAGGCACAGGTGGCACCGGCAGCAAGAAACAACAGGCCCTGGAGGCCAGACTGGCTAAGCTCACCCCTTCCCCAATTAAGGTAGTGGACACAGTCAGTCTCTCTGTGCCTGCCTCACTGCCCGCCCAGCTGCCCCTGCAGCACTGGGAGGCCATGCTTCTCCATGGTTGCTTGGAGGGGTGGAGAATGGGAATCCTTCCTGTCCAGAGAGAGTAAGTTTTATGTAAATTTATACATTTGCATAATTAGGTGGGGCCTAATTATGCAAATTAGGCCCCACACCAAGACTTCGCACATGGCCTCACAAACCCTGGGGCCGGCCCTGGTTTCAGCCCTACCCTGGCCTCTGGGTTGCTGGAGCACTGACCCAGCTGCTGGCACCATCTTATTGGCCTGTTCCCCTGCCTGTGTCTCTTCCCCTTGTTCCCTTCCAATCTGAACCTGATAACCCCTTCGCCTGCCTGTCTCCCCTCTGGCTCTACCTCCCAGCCTCCTGATTGTGTACCAGCCAGTATTTAAGGCATGCTGGTAGCAACAGAAATCTGGGTCAAGTAACTCCTCAACACTATACCCCACAACTCCTGACCCTCTCCTTGCTGCTGCCTGATTCCAGTCTCCTTGGCTCTCAGTGCCATCTCCCTCCCAGGTTTGCATCCTCTTAATCCCTAGCTCTTGTCCCTGGCTTCCTTCCCCTCTATGGACCCTAGGGCCCTAGGTTTTTGGTGCCTGGGTTTCCAAACCCCCTGCTCTTTCTCCTTTCTCCTCTCTTGACCTCTCAAGCTTCCAGGCTCTTGATCCCTCTAGCTCCCAGGTTCCCTGCTCCCTCATCCTCTGCTCCCTTGTTCTCCCATACTCTCTTATTGGTTCCTTGACTCCCTGACCTTCTCTCTCCTTGGTTTTCTCCTCTGGCTCCTTGTTTTCCCTGGTCCCTGTGTTCCTCTCGTGTTTCTCCTGTTCCTCCCTGGACCTTGATGTTGAGCCTTACTCTCCCCGAGGCTGGAGAACCAGGTCCTCAGGAATGAACCTTACTATCCCTGAGAGACAGCTGAGAGTTCTCCTTTCCCTTCATTCTTAATGCTCTCTCCCTTCTCTATGGCCCTTTATGGGTTTTGACGCCACCCCTCAGGACAGCTTGTTCCACCCCTGGCCCAGTTGGGGTTTGAGGCTGGGGGTTTGGGGCTGGGCCCTGGCAGAAAGCAGAGGGAAACAATGAGGGATGGAATCCAGTGGCTGAAGATCATCCTAAACTCATAGGAAAAGAATTGGAAGAATGTGTCTAGTAAATTATTTGGGCAATTTACAACCTCAAAGCAGTATAATTAAACAATGGATACATCAAGGATCATATCTATGAGTGAAAATTCTTCCAGTTGAGTGGGTCTACACTGATCAGCAATGGGGACTTTGAGACATTGCTTCCCCGCGCCCTTGGGTTGTTTTGGTGGAAAATGGAGTACAAAGCCGTCTTCTGAAATATGTGGTGCATAGGGTACTGGCACAGGTAATGGAGTAAATGGGCTGTTTTGCTTTTTTGAATTATTAAGTATTTGGAGTTTGCATAGTTTTAGCAATGCTAGATAGGATTGGTCTGTTCTGTCATGATCTGCCCAAGAGATATTGACAAATTGGACTAAGTACAGAGACAAGCCACAAGAATGGTGAGGGGGCTGGAAACGCTGACTGATGAGGGCCATTTGAAAGAGCTAAATATGTATAGCTTGGCTGAGCAACATCTAAGGGAGAGTGCACAGCAACCAGCTGTACATACTAGAAAGGTCTCAACAGTATGGAGAGAGAGGAACAGTTCAAGGAGTGCAGAGCGGAGTGAATAATCAGGAGGAGGGAGGGTGAAATTAAGGAAAGGGAAATGTAGTGATTAGAAGGGGAAAGCCTCCAGAGAGTGGAATCTGTTAGATTAGTGTGGTTACCCATGGGATGAGAACCTGATACATTAAACCTGGATTGGACAGAGAACTAATCAATGGACTGTAAGAAACCCAACTTATAGGACAAAGTAGTAGAGGTGTGTGCACCAGGGGGCCATGTCATTTTCCTTTTCCTTTTTTCCTTTTTGTTATTTAAATATGTCGTTTTTGTTTTCATAAATATCAAATTTTCATCCATTGATTTCAATGGAAAACACATTTTTGGCTGTACCTTTTTTGTTTTTAATTATATTTGGCTAAAACCTGGTTGGATTGTACCTCCAATGGAAGGTATTAAGTGTACCAAATTCCCAAAAGATTGGATAAAGGAATCCAATTTTATAAGCAGTTGAATTATATTATTTTGTAAATCTTCATATACATTCTTAGCTGTAACTACTTTGTCTCACATTTAATGTAGATAAAACTTGGCAGGTTTACACCCCTTCTCATATTTACTATCTCTGTCAACTTTCAGAAGGATTGGATAATGGGTCCTAGTGGTATAAGCAATTAACTTATAAATGTATGTCTGATTGTAACATCTTTGTAGTCCAACCATTGTACATGAAATTTGGTAGGGATGTATATCACACTTTTTGAATCATCTCTGCAAATATCAGAAAGATGTGGTAAAGTGTCCCTATTTTATATGCCTGCACAGCATATGCAGAGAAGGAACCTATGCCAGGAATTCTCTTACATATAAGCTACGTAAGATCTCTTACTTATAAGATCGGTTTGTGATGCCAATTGGCCAGCAGAAATGTCATCCAAATATCCTGATTCTGTGCTGTGACCATCCCAACATCTCTCCCACACTTGTTACTGGGAAGTCAGAAGCATCTGTTTAGGAAAGAGCCAATAGATATTCTCTTATGTCCTCTGTCACAGTGCTGCAGGATGTGATTGTGATGATAATTGGCCAGCCTGGATGTGTAAACTATGTCTTCTGATTGCTGGGATACTATCCCCAAAGTCCCAGTTATGTCCCTTCTATGCCCGCCTGAGGGCCGCCCCCTATGCCCACCTCAAAGCCACTACCGATTGGTCCTGTAAAACTGGAAGCATGCAGTAAAACTGGCCAGTGAATGTGTCTGTCAGTCTTTAGGGTTGCTCCACAACCTCCCTCCTACAGCCTCCCTCCCCCTGCCATGCCAGGTGCCTGCCTTGACTGGCACTGCATGTGCTGCTATTTATGTGCTGCCCCTTTTCTCTCTGTCTCGTCTGCCAAAACTCTTGTTCATGCTCTGGTCATCTCTCACCTCGATTACTGTAACCTCCTTCTTGCTGGCCTTCCCCGGTCTCACCTTTCTCCCCTCATCTCTGTCCAAAACTCTGCTGCCAGGGTCATCTACCTCGCCAGTCGCTTCGACCATGTGCAGCTCCTCCTCTCTTCACTTCACTGGCTTCCCCTTCCTGAACGAATCCTGCACAAGCTCCTAGTCTTCAGCTATAAAGCTCTTCACAACCTTGCTCCCCCCTACCTCTCTGCACTTATCACCCTCCATACTCCAGCCCATGCACTTCGCTCCTCCTCTGTCCCTTCTCTCACCCTTCCACACCTTCCCTGCTCCCCTAAGCGCCTTCATCCCTTCTCACTTGCTGCCCCCCATGCCTGGAACTCCCTCCCTGTCCACATCCGCCTTGCCCCCTCCCTTCATACCTTCAAATCTCTCCTTAAAACTCACCTCTTTCGCTCTGCTCTGTCTGACTCTTTATCCTGCTGAGCCACTATTCCTATACCTACGATCTGTTTACCCTTTTCCTTGCAACATGGACCTGCCTGCTGTCATTCTCATCGTAACCAAGCCAAGCACGTGCACTTGAGACCTCGCATCTTAATGAATGTTAGACCCCTTGTCTCTCCCTCTGTTCCCCTTCCGAAGTCTCTCCCCCAGCTCCTGTCTCTCAGATTGTAAGCCCTAGGGGCAGGGACCATGTCTATTTTACGACTTTGTAAAGTGCCAGGTACACTGCTGGCGCTATATAAATGTTTGTTAATAATAATAATAATAATAATAATAATAATAATAATAATAATAATCTGAATAATGGTCTTCAAGGGAACAACTTCAATTGCTTATAAAATTGGGTCCCTTTATCAGATTGTCCTGTAGTTTGGCAGAGATAACAGGGAAGGTATGTGATACATTAATGACAAATGTCTTGTAAACAGGATGGGAAAAAAATGTTACAGCTGGAAATGTATTTTCATATTAATGTCTTATACCATCAGGACCCTTTATCCAATCTTTCTGAAAACTGGCAGGAGTGTTAAGCTTGTGGATCGACATAATATTCACAGGTTTCATGCAAATTGAATGGAAGATAAAGAAGTTGTAGCCATGAGGTTTTCCATACACATAGCCATGTGTATGGAGTTTTTCTTAAAATCACAACATTCCATTGCTTCTAAAATCGGTTCCCTTTAACTAAGCATTTTGAAAGTTGGTACAAATAATGCCCTCCATTGGGGGTACAATCTTTCCAATTATCTGCACAAATGAATAAGAAACAAAAATGTTATAGCCAGAAATACATTTTTCAGTTTTTCCCCTTTATTTCAAAAACAAAATGTCGGTTTCATTTCTATTTTCGTTATTATTATTTGCCGTTTTCGTTATTGCAATAACGATAATGAAAATGACAATTTTCTTTATCGTTATTGTAATAACAAAAATGACATGCACACCCCTACAAAGCAGAGGGAGAGACTGAGTAGAGCCCTGTATGGGCTCCAAAACTGATCCTGAGCTGGCCCGAGTCCAGCTTCGCCAGGACCAAACCTCTCCATTCCAACATGGTTGTTCTCCCAGGCCTTCGGAGGAGGGGTGTGTGGGGGTTAATAGTGGGGGAGGAGGGTGGGGTTTTAGGTGTTTTTAAGATGTTTTTAAATTGTTGTGTTGATGTTTTAAATTGTTTTTGTTGTAAGCTGCCCTGAGATGCCATGGGCATGAGGGGGCGGCAAATAAATGAAATAAAATTAATAAATAAATTAAAATGAAAAGGGCAGAGGAGTAGCTTAATCCCACCGCTTTCCTGATGCATCTTCCCCTGCCCACGTGGCCCTGCCTGGCGTGATGTCACAGTGTTCTTTAGAGTTAGGGGGCACATCAGGAAAAGGTCAGGGCAGCTATTCTCCTGCTCTTTTCCTGACGTGCCTCTATGGAATGCCGTGAGATCACAGTGCTCCATGGGGGTAGGGTCTCTTGTCCACAGGGAGCTCATTCAACCTGAGTCCAAGGGACTTGGGCCAGGTGGGCTTCTGAATTGAACCAAGCCTGAACTGAACTGACCAGACCTCTTGTGTCCGATCGAGCTCAGTCCAGCATGCAGGGCTCTAAAACTGAGTCAGCAGAGCTTTGAAATGGAAAACATTTACATCAGGGAGTCTTAAGCATGTGCTTAGGTGAATTGCCGAGAGAGGTGGACCTGACCACGTGTTTACATACTTTGTAGAATTAGATCATAAAGATCAAGACCCCAGATCAGGCAATCACCTAAACACATTATTAGTTTAAGCACATTAGTTGAGTTCCACAGAGGTCCATGGAACTCAAGGAGATGTTTATCGAGCTCAAATCAGCCTCTGCAAATAGGAGCTGTGCTTTGAAAATTTGTTTTACAGATAGCACGTTTGATAGATTTGAATTAATTCTCCAGCGGATCATAATTTAAACTTTGTCCACAGGATGAGGAATAACTGGATCTGAAAGCACATGTCATCATGATAGCTCTTGCCCCTTAGCTCTTTGGAGACATTCAGAGGGTGTGCAGCATAGTAAAACCTTTTGTGTTTGTGGCTTGTGTTTTTCAGGAAGTTCCTGAAGATCCAGTGCCTGGAAAGTGGCCTCTGGGAGGAAGGCAGCTGTGTTCCTGTGCTGTGTGAGCCACCCCCACCAGTCCTCGAAGGGATGTACAACTGCACCAATGGCTTTGAGCTAAACAGCCAATGCATTCTTAGCTGCAACTCACAGAGTAAAAGAGTAAGCAAAACTCCACTAAAGGTGGGGATCAAATGACTAAACAATCGAACTGGGTTCTCTGGGAGGTGGTAGTGAATTGGAGGCTGGGAGCCGGGACTCCTGGGTTCAATCGGAGGGGAGTAGGGACTAGTGAGTTAGAACAGGGGTCGGGGCTGGGAGCCTGGACTCCAGGGTTCTTTAGGAGGTTGGAGGGGTTAGTGGGTTAGAGCAGGGTAGCTGGTAGCCAGGACTCCTGGATTCTCTGGGAGGGGATTAGGGGCCAGTGATTTTGAGTAAGGGAGTTGGGAACCAGGATGCCTGGGTTCAGTGGAAGGTGAGAGGAGTACTAGGTTAGAGGAGGGAGCTGGGAACCAGGACTCCTGGGTTTGATCAGAGAGGAGTAGGGGCTAGTGGGTTAGAATGGGGCGGGGAGCTAGTACTCCTGGGTTATTGTAGGAGGGGGAATTTTAGTTTATTTTCCTTTCAAAAGACAGAGAAATTCTAGGATAAAAAAAACCTTCAGTTTAAGGGAGGAGTTAAGGCTCTTACAAATTCACTCACGTTCCAAAAAACATGGAAATTTCAAGTTAAAACTCCTGCCTTAACTTACACACCATGTAAGCAGTACAGACATTGTACAGTCTCATATATTGAGCTCGCTTACAACTTAGGCTCCAGGCACCCACATTTTGCCTTCGTCTTTCAGCCCCAATCCTCTTCCTCTGCCGGTTGGGGGCAACACTGAAGTTGGGGAAAGCAGGGAGCAAGCTGCCCTCAGATCCCCTGCTTTCCCTATATGCTTTAATTTGGGTTGTGGAGAACAGAACAGCTGAATACTAGGGGGCTGTATGGGGGGAAGAAGGCTGATGGGTGCAGGATGTGGACCAGGAGACAAGACTGGGTGCAGCCAGGCAGTGGGGGAAGTGTCTGTATGGGGAGGGGGAAGCCAGGTGCTTGTGGAGTGTTTATCAGGGACAAGGCTGAGAAATGGACAATGTGTATGCACGGATGAGGCTGAGGGGCAGTAGGGAAAATGTATGTATTGGTAATAGGCAGACAAGTGCTGGGAGGGGTGTATATGGGGGAGAAGCCTGAGAGATGGGTGATGTGTATTCAGGGACAAGGTTTGGGTGACAGCCAGGGGTGTGGACTAAGTGTATGTATGTGTTTCGTATGTGCTTTCAGTTGGGAGGGGACAATGGGATATCAAGTACTGGGCGGAGGGGTGTATATGAGGGGAATACTGTTGAATGGTGCAGGATGGGTAGCTTGATCCCCTTATGAGGGCTGTACCTGAGGGGAAAGCAGATGGCAACCAATCCTCCATCCGGAGCCACAGCCCACAAACAGCCAAATCCCTTTCCAATACAGCATAGTGCTGTAATACAGCATAGTATACTAGAACAAATATTTGCCTGCCCTTAATCACTTGTATCCTCCCACAGGCAGCAGATACCAAGGTTCACAGACAGCAAGCACCAAACAGATCATGCAGAACCCTGCCTGATGCTGGGCAGGGAAAACCCCCACCCCCCCACACAAACCCAGCCAAACATGCAGCCCCGGGAACCCATTGCTCTGTGTCTTCCCCCCGTCCAGTCCCAGAAGGGGGATCAAGCACATACCCACCCACCAGGGGTCCTACGAGCTCTAGGTTATTCCACACCTTGATCAAGGCCACCAGGCCTCTGGCAGTGGCAGCACCCCCATGGCGCCCTGAGGCATGGTGGCCCCAAGGGAGAGCCAGGGATCTGGCCACACACAGGTGCATGTTGTTTTCTGGATGGGGGCAGCAACTCACAGTCCCATCCCAGGACAAGGCACAGACCCAGGTGTGTGAATAGATCATCCCAACCAATATCCTGTTGCCGCATGGCAAACCAGTGAGCAGGGGGCAGCCATGGGCCCTGCACTACCAACTGCAGGCCTAAACCCCATGTAGGGGTTATAAAAGAGTGGCACACAGCTGTCACCATACAGCATGGAAGGTAAACAGGGAACCATGGACCCTGAATGTGTGGTGTCCCTGCTGGAGGCTCTCCTCAATGACACTGAGGCCAGCCACTGAGCCATTCAGCAGCTCCTTACCACCTGCATGGCCTGGGTGCTGAAACTGGAGGTGCACTACAGCTGGTTTTGCCAGTCCTTCATCTGCCTAGCTGCTGGCATCATGCCGGTGGCCTGGCGCAAGGTGCTCCACCGGTGACAGGAAGCCCTCCTGCAGCTGTGGGCCTCACTGCTATGCATGGCAGCTATGCATGGTGCTGAGGCAGGCTGCAAGGTTCTTCTCTGGGGACACCACTGCAAAGACCCATCTCTGGCAGGCGAGTGTAACAGGGACTGGTAGGTGACCATAATGGGCAGGATGAGGACTGGAGGGAGCACTTTTAGATGTCTCTTTGGCTGCTCCTCCGCATTGCCGAGATAGCAGGATCCCAGCTGCAGAGTGAAGCCATGGCGATACAAGTCTCTGATCACCATGTGGAGTTTTGCCACACCAGACACCTGCCATTCTGTGAGATAGCAATTTGGAGTTGGCACCTTCACCGTAGCTACCATCTTAGTGTGCACCGTCCTGGAGGAGGTGTTTCTGGAGTGGGTGGTCAAGTTCCAGAACCCCCAGGTCATGATGGAGGGCTTCTGGTGGGTCGGGTTCCTAAACTGCATCAGGACCATTGATGGAACCCACATTGACATCTTCTGCCTACCCTGCACCATGGAGGACTACCACAACCACAATGGGTACCACTTCATCTTTCTCTAGGTGGTGGTGGATGACAAGGTCCCCTTCATGGACATCCTTGCTGGGTGGTTGGGCCAGAACCACAATGCCTGCATCCTCCCTCAGTCACTGCTCTACAGCAGGATGTACAGTGGGGAATTTGGTTTGACCATGGCCACCAACATCAAGGGCATCTGGATGAGGCCTGTCATTATGGAGGATCTTGCCTTACCCCCTCACCCCATGGCTGATGAAGACCTATGCTGCACCCAACACCCTGGAGCGGATGGCCTTCAACAGGCGGTTGAGTGCTTCCCACTGTGTCATTGAGCGGTCCTTTGGGGCCCTCAAGCAGTGGTGGAAGCTGCTGGGTGGGAGGGTGGACTTCTGGCTAGACAGCTGGCTTGTTGACCGTCGTGGCCTGCATCCTCCATAACATAGTAGAGATGAAGGGAAGTGCCCTGGACTACACCCACCACCCGAGTGGACCTGGTGCTCCTGTCCCAACAGCAGGGGCCTGGGGCTGAGCGGCATATGGCCAACTGGATAAGGGATGCCCTATGCTTCCACATGGTGCAAGAGGGAACAGGAAACAACAAGTCCTGATCCCCAGAATAGTTGGCCAAGAACCCTATGTAAATAAATGTCTATATCATTCCATGTAAATAAATGTACATAAACCATTACCAGTGTGTATATGTCCCCCCTTCTGTACCATCACACCTCCCACCCAACCAGGACAGGAAACCTTTACCCTCTGGGGACAGTGGGATACCCAGAACTCAGCGAAAGTGCCCAGAACAGCGCACAAGGGGGTACACATGGTTACTGAAAAGCTGGGTTCTCCTACACACACTCTGCACCTATACATTAGAGTGCAGAACCCGCCTTCCTACAAGCCACCAAGAAGAACGATACTGAAGAACAACAATAATTTTTGTAATGTATTAAACAATAACAGTAATATATGGAATAACAATATAACAGCAAAACAGTATAGAATAACATTAAGACCAAATAAACAGAACACCAAATAAAATAAATAAATAAAATGAAATATAATAGAACACCAAATAAACGTGACAGTTCATGCAGCTGGTGCCATAGGTGCACATCATCATTGATGTCATTAAGGAGGTAGACCATTGTGAGTGTGTCCTGCTGCTGCTGCCTCAGGTCACAAACTATAAAAGTTGAATGTGAACTGTGAGTTACACTTGGGTTGCCTGAGATACAGTTCTAGCTAGCATATATTCTGCCAAATCCATGCCCTTTATTGGGTGTGAAATGGGGGCAGTTGACCAGGGTTTCCCACAAGAGACTCACAGCTTCTCCCAACCCTCGGGAGTGTACCTGGCTGGCAGGGACTGTGGCGACAGACCAGCAGAAGGAGACAGGGAGGTGGGATGTTAGGTGACGCCACCCCACTCCAGACTCTGCGTCCTGGTGTGTGTCTCCGACCTGCCTGTGGCAGCCAGTGCCCTGGTGCCCCTGCCCTCCATCCCCTGCATTTTAGTGTGTTTTTAATCTCTTGTCCAGTTATAGAGAGCTGTTCAGAGTAGAGAGGAGAACTTCCCCTGTTAAAGCTCCTGCCCATATTTCTTCCCCCTTGGAACATGTAACATTTCATGGATAAAATCTTATTCACTGGAATGCAGCAAGCAGCAGACAAGTGGGAATATTAGTACATAGGGAGTGAGATGACAGGATTTTATTTGCAGGAATACCTACAGAGAGGTTTTTGCTTAATTCAAACTGCTCTAGATTTCCATCCATTTTGATCAGGTGCCAAATTCAGAAGGCAGAGTCACTTTTACCTCAGTCCTAGGAGACCGTGAACAAATAGCGTATCGTCCCCTAATGGGGCATAGCAGGTTGTAGGAGGCCCGGGCTCAGGTCCCCCTTATGGTCACAAGGGTGATTCAAAAATAAATGAATACATAATCAAAATCATTGAATAGCAATGCTTATAGTCCAGTCAAGGTAATGGGGGGAGGGCGGATGGAAAAACTAGAAAAAATTGCAACAGAAATGTTTCTTGTACTGAAATGTTCAGAAAAATTAGATGAACATATCCAAAATCCACAAAAAATGTTTTCCAGGAAAACCCTCCTATTGGGATTAAACGGGGCTTTTGGGGGTCAGAGTATGAAATAGCATATTATGTCAAAATATTTAGTTCAAAGTGTGGATACTTGGTTAAAATTTAACAGGCAACTCAAATTTTGGTCTACTTTTATATGTAGAGCAACTGATGTGTTAATATTGGGGTATGAATTTTTTTGGTGGGGGAAGGGGTATAAAAGCTGAAAGTACAGTTTTGGCCAAATTTTGAGCGTTAATATTAAGGCAAAATGTTATCATCTACATCTACTTTGCTTAATATTTGTTCTTCTATTTAGAAAATGGGCACATATAGATTGGCATAGGCAGGTGAAATAAGTGAAAAATTGAAGTAGTATTGTATCTGGTGCTCTTCACAACAGTTTTAATTAGATCGATGGAACACAACAAGTTAGACAAACTAAGCTACTACACAACCATCTGTCAGGATTGAGGGGTGCAAGGCAGAGAGTGACCAGCATGGGATGCTAGATGGCATGCTTAGAGGCACCAGGAGAGACAGAGAGAACTCAGACTTGGGTTGAGAGATACCCAGTAATGGTTTACCCTAGGTAAAACTAGCCCTCAGGGTGTTACAGCTGACATGTTCCCCTAAGGGACAGCCAATAGCCCATCATTGGGCTTAGAACTCAGGCACCGTTTCCAAACACCTGAACAAGTCAGAGAAAAGGGTAATCAAAGGGAGAAACAGGTAGAGAGCTGGAGCCAGAAAACTAAGTAGGAACAGAGTGTCACAGAGTCTAATGGGAAAGCAAGGAGTCTGACCTAGGAAGGAACCAAAAAACAAGAAGCTCAGGACAACACAAGCTAAGAGTCACAAGTCTAGAAGGGAAACTAGGAACAGGAGCTAAGGGACACAGAGCTATGAGGTATAATCTGAAGGAGGTAGACGTAAGGAAGAAGGATACTAAGGAGAATGAAGGGCTAGAAGGAGTTTCAGAGATATGACACAGGAACAATAATAAGCAGAGGAGTTAAGGAACTACAAAAAGGACCCTACATTAGAGGTGGGACCCCGGGCCCATTACCGGCTACCGGATTTACCGGTTACCGGTTCTAAAAAAACCGGATTCCCGGATTAAATGTGTCCCCATTGAAATCAATGAAATAATTTAATTCCTCCCCCCTCCCCCTCCCAGGCTGCGTGGGTGGAAGGGGGGGACACCCCCCACCCACCCTGCCCAGCCTGCATTTTTGTTTAAAAAAAGAGCCCCCCCCCCGCACCAGCGGCCGCGGCATCCCCGCAGCCGCCGGTAAGTATAG
>QEPC01010142.1:580447-596244 GCA_003113815.1 Sphenodon punctatus
ACTCCACTCCCAGAAACCCTCCTGGCTACCCCCAGCAAAACCCCCTCCCAGCAACCCCCCCTTCAAAGGCTTCTCAGAGTGATGTGAGTGTGTTTCCCTCAATGTTCTTATGTGCACTGTTCAAAGGTTTCTAAGGATAACGTGGGTTTGTTATCCCCAGTGCAATGTTGTTCAATGGTTTCTGAGGTTGGCTTTGGTGTTATTCCCCATAAAAAAGGAAACAAAAACCAAAAGACAAATAGAAAAATAAAAGTTGGTAAAAATGGTAGAGAATCGAGTTCAGAGTTAAATAATGTAATCTTCCTCCAATGTTAACTCTGGGCACTCCTTGCTGCTGGGTTAAGCCACACCACTGGCTTAACAGTTGACTTTGCTCTGCCTACCATTGGCATGGCTCCGCCCACTTCTGACCCCGCCCTCTGCCCCACAAATTTGCATAAATTAGTATAAAATGGCATATGTAAATTTAATGCAAATGTTTGTCCTCTTTTCTGCTGATGCATCAGTGGCCACCCTAGCAGGCAGATTGCCCTGGGGAGGGCAGACTGTACAAGAAGAAAGTCCCATGTAGAGAGAGCAGCTTGCAGACAGTGCAAAGGGGGGAAATTATGACTTTATAAACCTTTATAACTTTATAAACACCAACAGGAGGGAAGATCACAGGCCACACAGAAGAGAGTGCAAAGCAGGGAAGATTTTTATGGGAGAAATTTGCACTGTGAAGGATGCAGATTCCATGCTAGAGACGGTGCAGAGGGGAAGAAAACTGCAGGAAACTGTTAGGATAGGTAGGGAATAAACAGGGAAGTGCCCATGGACACAGCAAGGGGAACTAGCAACCCCCTTAATTACAGCTAAAGAACATACAAACACGGAGTTCCACTCACAAGGAGGAGGAAAACGACCCCTCAGGATATTAGTTGGCCCTATACGTCCCAACTGGAATGAGGCCTTATCATCATAGGGGTGGAGAGGTAACGCAGCCTTGAATGGAGCCGCTCCACTCACACTCACCACCGAGATTTTACACAGTGTACCCACCACCACTCCCTTGTATACAGTGCTCAGAACGAGGGGGGGAAGCAGTGATATTCAGGTGACGGGAAGCAGGGAAGACAGATACCAGGCGCAGGGGACAAGGGTTTGTAGTTCTCACTCAAACAGGCAGAGGTTAAAGGAGGGCCCAGAATTAGGGAGGTTATAGGGGGGTGACAGCACACGCGACTCCACACAACAACCTTCACACCCACACACCCTCACACTACCTACCTCACGCACTCACCTCTCACTCACTCATGCAATCCACACTTTTGCTCTTCAAACTCTCCTTAAGGCTTGCTATAGTCAATAAATGCTCGGGCCAGTCACACAGCGCTGCTGTTCTCCGGCAGCGTGTGAGCCCTGGCGGCATCCTTAAGTAGGGCTAGTCCCGCCCTGTTTGGCTTGCAGCCGTGCAGAGCGGCACAGCGTCCCAGGTGCTTCCTCCCTAGGCATCAGGGGCGGGGCATCAGCTCCTGTCTCCCCTGCTGTCTGTAGTGCCTGCCCCGCCCTGTTTGGCTTGCAGCCGTGCAGAGCGGCGCAGCATCCTTGGTGCTTCCTCCCTAGGCATCAGGGGCGGGGCATCAGCTCCTGTCTCCCCTGCTGTCTGTAGTGCCTGCTGTTCCAGCCCTGTTGGAACCGGCGCGGCTCCACCCCCCCGAGCCCATCTCCCATCACTGACAGCGGTGTTGCGGCGGCCCGGANGGCTTGCTATAGTCAATAAACGCTCGGGCCAGTCTGGCTTGCAGCCGCACGGAGCGGCGCAGCATCCCGGGTGCTTCCTCCCTAGGCATCAGGGGTGGGGCATCAGCTCCTGTCTCCCCTGCTGTCTGTAGTGCCTGCCGCGCCGGCCCTGTTGGAACCGGCGGGACTCCACCCCCCTGAGCCCATCTCCCGTCACTGACATGTTGTGGTGGCCCGGATCTCTCCCTCACAGAGTCTGGATGTGTCGCAAGCAGGCACGAGTCCTAACAGAAACGATATTGAGGAAAATTAGCTGCACAGTGGGAAGCTTTGGGAAGGCTGCAGTGTGAGAAAATCTGCTTTGTGTGACATTTTCCTACCTTGCTAGTACTGAGCATGCTCAGTTGGTGTGAGCATGCTCATTAGTAGCATCTGAAGCCAACTGCCCTCCTTTATTTTGCCCTCGTTTCCATGCAGCTTTGATTCTCTGACTTTAAATAAGAGCAGGAGGGCTCTATTTTAGGGAAGAAGGGGCAGAGATCGTGCAGGAGGGCTTGGTACAAGTAGGTCAGGCTAAAACATAGCCGGTAAAGAGCAGGGGTGGGACACTGGGGAGAATACCGGATACCGGATGTACCGGTATCAGATCTCCCTGGTACCGGATTTACTGGTATCGGCATACCGGATTTTTAACATTGGCCGCGGTACTGGATTTTTTACATTGCAGCTATTGACTTCAGTGGCTGCAATGTAAAAAAAATCCGGTACCGCGGCCAATGTTAAAAATCCAGTATGCCGGTACAGGTAAATATTGGATTTATTAGATTAAGCCGATACACCCAAATACCGGCAATATCAGATCTCGGGAGAACTGGAATTCCCACCCCTACTAAAGAGTGTGTGCATATTTTATTGAGGAAAATCAGCTGCACATCAAGGCCTCCCCAACTCCTGTTTTGGGGGCAAATGCCCCCCCTTCCTTCCCTTCCAACCTGCAGCCCCCCAGTGCAGCTTATCACTATGCCATACCACTGCCCTGCTCTCCCAAACCTCCCACCTTTCCTAGAACAAACACCAAAATCATTGTTTATTTAATGTGAACTTTAATTTTACTCTCCAGCGCCCCTACTCCTGCCACAACTGGAGCACAAGGGGCTTGATCCTCAGCTTCCCACCTTGGTCAGGAGAAGCAGCTGCTCCTGAGGAAAGCTGGGAAGAGGCAGACGGAGCCCCCACAGCGGAAGTGGAGAGACCTCCTCCCTCCCTCCCTGTTCCCCCCCTCCTCGTTCTCTGGGAGAAGCAGACTCAGCAGCTTGGGCTGCATCACCCACTCTCGGTCACCTCCAGCACCTTCACTCCCCTCCCCCACCTGCCTGCTATTGTGTCTTTCCCTTCCTCCCTCTCCCGGGGAATATCCTGGTGCTCTCTTGGCCATCTGTAAGCACAGTAAAGAAACCCCCCTCACATAATTAGATAGCAATGAACACAGCAATAACCCATCCCTGATGCATTAACTCACAATCAACTGTGGAAGTTGTTCTGGAGAAGGTAATGGCTCAAGAAGAGCAAGGTTTGGGAATGTGCTACAAACCTGGATGAGCTGGAGCATTTGCATACTTGAATTTGGCATGTGCTGGGGTTTTAAGACAGCATTGAGAGCCACAGTGGAGAGCGGGGCAGGGAGTGGTCGCTGCTCGGAGAACTCTAGGCTTTTGGCCTTATGCTACTGGCTGACCTGAATGCAAGGAGGCTGCATGCAACCTAATAGATGGGAGGCAGATGTGTGGGCATGCATTAACCCGCCCTGCACTGGCCCACCAATGTCCCTGGAGAATGCTGGGGTGCGTGTGTGTGTGAATGGGGATGCGTGATGGGGTACGGGCCAACATCTGGCAAACATGTAAGAGATAGGCAAGCGAACATGCAGCTGGTGGGAGCTAGTGTGGTCTATCATCTCATTTATTTTCACCCAGAATCCCACCCCTCCCTTTCCTTTGTCTTTCACCTACAGGGGTCCCTACTCCCAGGCCAAGCCCACCTTCCTCATGGAGAGGCCATGGCTAACTCCCAGAACTTCCCACCTCACTCTCACCTACTCCCTTGCCTCTTCTCAGGGGAAGAGAGCCTAGTTTTCCCACCCAGATCTCAGCCTCTCTCCAAACCCCCACAGACTTAAAGATAAATCCCCTTCCTTCCCTCACCCACACAGGAAGTGGCAGTCCCACTCCATATCCCTCCTTACAAAGATTAAAAATATGTTTTTGTAAAAAGTAATCTAAGCCAGTCAGCCATCAGGCCACCAAACAGCCAGTAGCCTCCAGCATCCACTGCAGGCAGCTGCCTGCAAGGGCAGGAGGCTAAATGCAGAAGCTAGAGGGTGGGTGAGGCAGTCCCGCCCCGGTGTTATCAGTCCAACTCTCATAGCAGCTCCAGCAGAGTATATTTATTTTATGTATTTATTTATTTACATTTATTGGCCACCCCCTCATGCCTACGGCATCTCGGGGCTGCGCACAACAACTAAAACAATAATAAAATACATAAAACAACAATATAAATAATTTAAAATACCCCCCCCAAAAAAACATTCCCCCTCCCTACCCTGCCCTCCCACCCTCCCCTCCGAAGGCCTGGGCGAACAGCCAGGTCTTACAGGCTCGACGAAAAGCCATCAGACCCGGGGCCAGACAAGCTTCCTCCGGGAGGGAGTTCCAAAGCTGTGGCCCGGCAACCGAGAATGCCCTCTTCATCGTGGTCCCCCCGTTTAACACGGGGGACCTCCAGGAAGGCGCCCCCGGCAAATATAAGTCTCATTGACATTGAAGTCAATGGGAATTTTACTACTGATTTCAGGAGAAGGGTATTCTGCATTCTGCCTCGGAAACTGATTTCAGTGGGGAAATAATACCAGAATCTTAATAGGCTTCATTGAAAAATGGGTTACCATGAAGTATAACCTATGGGTTTGGGGCAGTGATTGTAATAAAACCCATCCAAGCTTTCTAAGGTGATCTGCTTGCTAGCTCTCCTGTGAGATAATGTAGCTTTCTTTTTTTTTTATGCTCTAGGTTCCCATCCTTTGCACTAAAGAAGGTTTATGGACAGAGGAGTTTAAATTGTGTGAGAATCTGCAAGGGAAATGTGTGCCTCCCCCGGAGCTAAACTTAGTGGAATACAAGTGTGAGCAGGGCTACGAAATTGGTGAGGATGAGAAAGCATGTTGATTTCTGATCAAACCCCATTTTTCTTGGAACAGGTTGTTTGCTGAATTAATGTGCTGCCCCATGGATTAGTCTGAAAGTTGTGTTGATTCCTGCACTTCATCAGTGATAATTAAATTTATGACATAGTTCTGTTTTCATTTTTGTTGTCTGCCTGCGTGTAAAGCTGGCTGGGCTGCTTATGCATTCTCATAATGTCTGGTTGGATTGGCAGTAGAGGCTTTACAGCTCGAAATGGAGAGGAGTCTCACTGAGGTGACAAACCCAGCTGTTTACAGCATTCCTCCACCCTTGCAGTTGTTTGTGCTGTTGATAGCAGAAATCCTTTGAAGGAATACCTCCATGCAAACATGCTGAGGACTTGCCTGCACACAAACATGCAACTGTTTAAACTAGAAGATAACCCTTCTTGGACCCTTTCCATGATTTGCAAGTAACAGACTTTGAATGGTACTGCAACACATGGGGCTGGCCTTGTGTTGTCAGGACCCAAATCCCAAATCAAGTATTCTGTTCCATTTCTTATCACCCAAGTGTTTCTTTATTTACACAAAGTGTATCATCCCAAGCCATATGCAGGTCAACAGTCTGTTTTCATGTGAGCTCCTTTCCAGAGGCAAGCCTTCCCCCAGCACTGAACCTGTGTGCACCACCCTGCACTACCATCTCTGACTTCACCTGCCAGCTAGTTCTTCCTGTTGGTGCAGAACTTTCACTTTAATCAAGCCACAGCTCCAACTGCTTGCCAGGTTCTTTCTGGTGGTTGCGTACCAAGCCAGTTAAAACCAACTCCGTAGCTCATAATTCTTAAGTTTATTAATATTGCTAAATGCACAGATGATTCTGAACTGTGATTTATTCCTGACAGTAGCAATTTAAAATGTATTAATTTTAAGTTTTGGAGTATGGTAAATGTGATTGTTAATATGTGTCTTGTTTGAGTTTCATTTTATTTCTATTTTTTATTATAATTGTATTTCATGTTTCTCCTTATATTGTAATGACCTTCAGTCCAAAACAATCATATTTATTTATTTATTTATTTATTTTACTTAAAACTTTCTGGTGGGCTCCCAGAGTGAGCTTCCCTGGCCTTTTATCCCTCGTTTCCTGTCAGGTGACCAGCCCACTTCCAGTCACCTGCTTCTCTTAGCCCAACAACTCTCACCTGGGCTCAGTGCTATCTCCCAGAACATCAGCCCCTTGCATTTTGGGCCCAAGTACTTTAAACAGATTAGCTTTGACCTGTCTCCAGGTCACACCTCAGGGTTGCATCCTTGCAGAGACTTATCCTGGCTTCTCTTGGGGCTGATATTGTAAGCGCAAGGCCACCTGCTACAGGCACATGTGCAATGCTACCAACATTCCCAGAGCCAGGGTTTCACATGGGTATTCAAACATGTACATTGCTTGTGTTATAGAAATGTTTAATACTAATAATAATTCTTAGATCAAAAAAACTTTGGTTTAAGAGAGGAGTTAAGGCTCTTAGAAATTCACTCATGCTCCAAAAAGCCTGAAAGTTATCAGTTAAGGTTCCTGCCTTAAACTTGTGCACCAGGTAAGCAGTAAAGATATTGTACAGTCTCACATATTGTGCTCGCTTACAACTAAGGCCACTTTCAGACATGCCCCCCCCCCCCACACGTGCATATCTGGGCTACGGGGGGGAATGCGAAGCCCGAATATGTGCAGGGATCGGCCGGTCTGAAAGGCCCTCCGTGCGGCTTTGCTGGCAGGAACGTGTGGGATGCAGAGCAGGAAATCGAGCTCTGCATCCCACATGGCTTTGCCGGCAAAGCCGCATGGGGGAGGCCTTTCAGATTGGCTGATCCCCGCGCATATTCGGGCTGCGCATTCCCCCCCTCCCCCCCGCAGCCCAAATATGCACGGAGGGAGGGCATGTCTGAAAGTGGCCTTAGACTCCAAGTATTCATGCTTTGCCTTGGTCTTTCAGCCCCAGTCCTCTTCTTCTGCAAGGTCGGGGGCAACACTGAATCTGGGGACAGCAAGCTCCTCCCTGCCCCAATACTATTTACTTGATCTCTGTCTTCACTGTAGCCACATTTTATCTTTAATTTCTCAGGCAGCAGCTCAAGTGCCTCTGCTCACTGCACAGGTGATGAATGGCAGGGAAATATTTGCCCTCATGTCATGCAAGGGTACTATACTGTATTGTGGGTATGGGAGAATTGATGGTAATACTGCCGCTTACAACAATCAGATTCCCCTGCTTCTGCACTAACTCTCCTTCATTTTGTACTCCCCCCTTGCTCAGTAGTACTAAAAAAAAATTAATTGCTTGGACTCAGTACAGCTGTTTATTTTGGAATGTCCTTTCTTGCCACACATTTTTAGTGTACCATTGTACAGTGTAGCAAACTCTCACCGCAGATGATCTGTGTTTCCAGTAAGAATAAAGGTAAGTGAGTGGTCACTATTGAGACATAATTGTGGACACAGCATCTTTTGGGCTCCTAAACTACTTCTCGTTTGCTCCCTGCAGCCTCCTGACCTGATGCTCTGATAATAGTCTGGGGGCATCATGTATGAAAAGCTTATTTTGTGGCAAAGTTTGTGATAAATATATATGGATGGTTTCATTCGATTCATAAACCTCTGTAGTGGAAGAATATCCATAGTGTCACTCTCTCATGTGTGGCTCATAGCTGTGATTATGTCATAAAGATGGCCGGCATTGTATAAAGAACAAACCTCATTATCTTGGTATCTATTACACCAATTTTGTTGTGTAAGCTCTCGTTGGAAAGGTATTATTTACATAAGTTACAAAACATGTTCTTATGATTTGTGGTGATAATATTTTTTATTCTATTTTTTAAAGTGAAAAACGGAAAAACTTTGATTGCAAACACCATTTTTTGAAGATATTGTGAAATTGACTGGTTAATTACGACCACTAGGCATAACATATAGGACATCTGTGGCACCTTGGTTCCTTACTTTTCCAACAAGTCATTACAGGCCTGTGCAGCAATTAATAATGTCCATAGAAGGCCTTCATGGACATTGGATCTTGTGTCCTGGTGAACTACACATACGCCTTGCGGCAATTCCTGCCATTGGCTCCTTCATTGATGGAACAGGTATTCCTGAGATGTGGGAAGTTTTGTACAGTGAGAGCAGTGTGCATCAAATCCTCATGGGTAATCACTTTCGATGTGCTGTTGAGGTTCACACTCGCATACTTGTAGCACTTCAGGATTGCTACCCAGAGGTTTTCTTTGAGAAACAAAGAGATGTGCGCGAAGTCATTTTAAAGTAAGTCCAAGACCTGGAAGCTAAGTTTCACTCCAGTAATGTCTGTGACACTATGACAGAACCTTTGCCTGCAACAGAATGATGCAATCTCTCAGGACTAATGGAAAAATTCGACTTGCTAGAAGAAGAAATGAAGCCAACCTTCCAAATAGTGCACCAGTACATGAAGATGGTTGAGTGTTTGTTGCTATTTATTAGATCTATCAGGATGGGTGATTGGAATTTGTACATTGCATCTGTAGAGGGACTTATTAAGTATTTCTTTGCATTAGATTTGACAAATTACTCTGGTATGTTGGCCTGGTACTGTCACGGCCAGGCCTTGAACCCCTGGCCTTGGGGGAGGTGCTCTATGCAGCCTGAGCTATTTGCAATATGCTGCAGGAGGTGGTTCTCCCTGTTTGTGGCATCCTTCCTCTCTCTCTCGTGCCTTGCTCACCATGTACACCTGGTGGTGGGCGTGGCCACACCTGCCATGGTCTGATTGGCTCTGTGGAGTATTTAGGACTGCTGTGGGTGGTGGCAGGTGTGGAGCTTTGAGTCACTTCCCCTTAGACTTGTGCTTGGCCCACTCATTTTGTTCTGTCTCTAGATGCACCTTGTTGCCCTTTGTCTTTGTTGGGAGTAGTGTTTGGTGGTGGTGAGTTCTGTGTACAGTTTCCCCCTCACACCCTGCCTTGTCTTCAGGTTAGTCAGTCTGTCTCCCTGTTGTTCCCTCAATGTCCTACTGTAAGTAATCCCTATTGTTTGCTGTATGTGTCTCCCTGTTCCTTCCTAGTTTCTGTGTAGTCTGGTGTCTCTGTCTAGTTGTCTCTGCGTTCTACTTCTCCTTATTCTTGTCCCTTGCTCCCAGAAGCTCCCCCGCCTTGTTCCCCTCTCCTTGCTCCCAGAAGCTCCCCCGCCTTGTTCCCCTCTCCTTGCTCCCAGAAGCTCCCCTGCCTTGTTCCTCCCTCCTTGCTCCCAGAAGCTCCCCTGCCTTGTTCCTCCCTCCTTGCTCCCAGAAGCTCCCCTGCCTTGGCCCCCCCTCCTTGCTCCCTTGCCTTGGCTCCCTCGCCTTGGTCCCCCCTCCTTGCTCCAAGGGCTCCCTGTGCTTCAGGTTTCCCTCGCTCCCTAGTTTTGATTTCTCAATCCCTAGTCTTGGCCCCTTGTCCCCTAGTCTTGGTTTCTTGCTCCCTAGTTTTTGCCCCTTGCTCCCTAGCCTTGGTTTCTCGATCCCTAATCTTGGCCCCTCGCTCCCTTTCCCCTGGCTCCTTGTTCCTTACCCCTGACCCCTCGCTACCCTGCCTCTAGTTCCTTGATCCCTCACTTCTGGATTCCCTGTCCCTTGACCTCAATGATGAGCCGTAGGCGTTCTTAGACCAGCAGTGCTGGGATCCATGCTGAACACCCTAGCTCCTTGGTATTGGAGAGCGGCTGAGAGGTTTCCCCGTGTGTACTAAGGGACATCCCAGATTCCCTACACCTCGTTCCCCCCTCCTGTCTACCCACTCCCCTTTCCCTGGCTCCGCCCTCGGAGCCTGACAGGTACCTTGCTGAAATGGAAGCACTGGAAGAGTCTGACTCTACAGTCTGGGAGGAGTTTGAAAAAGGAAACTGGGTGGTCAGGAGGTCAAGAGTTCCCTCCTGTGCATTTGGCCACAATAAAGCTCTAGAGCACCAAAATAGAGCGATGAAGGTTGCCAGAGGATTAGTAGGCATTACCCTAAATCCTAATGTTCTTGTTCATTTTTTTTCTGACTGCCCCAGAGCTACACTGGATACTTTATTTATTTATTTATTGGACTTGTATCCCGCTCCCTCCAGCCCTACGGCAGCTTGGGGTGGCTAATATCGGGCTATCAGAGGAAACCTGTATGGCAGGTATGTTGAGCTCATCTGAAGTCAAGAAGCACCATTGACTCCTTAGCTTCAGTCACCACCCAAGAAAAGGCAATTTTGAAGTTGTATGCTGCACTTAAATGAATTGGCAATCTGTTCACATATGAGGGACCCAAACTTATTAACTTGGTGACAGAGGGTGAAAACCGACATGATGCTAACCACCCTTTAACCACCCTTGGTGGTTATATTTATGCATGTTGCAGGGCTGCATAGGGCACCAATACAGCCCTGCAATATGCATAAATAACCACCAAGGGTGGGTAAAGGGTGGTTAGCGTCATGTCTGTTTTCACCCAGAGACAGTTTTTAGTGATGACATTGCAAAAGATATCCGTTGAATGGATGGACTTTGGAGAAAATTGTTATGAAGCCTTTAAAACCAACAGACTTATGGAGTTAACCGCAGACCATTCACTATTTGCACGTTGCCTTGTTGTGACAAGATTGCAGCATGATGTCGATTTCCATGAGACTTTGGGCCATTATGAATTATCTGTTGTACCGCAACCAATGGTCCAAGCAGATGGAACAATGCATCAATGTCATTCAAGCAAAAGCGAAAAAGCCACTGAATGAATAATGAAAATAAATTTAATAAAACAATCTCTCTATATAAATCATACTCAAATAAAACAACATTTTGTTGTATGAAACCCAACCTGATGCGTTTTGGGAAATTCCCTTCCTCAGGGGTATTTTTTTCTGTAAATAAAAACAATTAATTTTGGTATACATTATATTAATATAAAAATAAAGTTAAAATCTATACACATAATCTTCAACTATTTATGTATCTCAAATAAACCATAACCCCAAGCATTCTATATACAGCCCTATTACCCATGTATCAAATTTAGCAGAGAACGTCCTATGTAAACATCTATGAAATTATGTATCAATATTTTTGGCAAGTAAACCCTCTCTTTAAAAATACAACAAATGACTTAATTCATGTAGTTGGTCATTAGAGTATATGGATTGACAACAATCACTCAAGCTATATTCTGAGTATTCATCACCTCTCAAATGACTCTAAACACAATATAGAAACAAAACGCATAAAACAATGTGTATAAAAAAATGATACATACATGCAGTGAAAACCTTTCAACAAGGCCTTGGCTTTATATCAAGGTCGATCACAGAAACATGTACACAGATGTATCCAAGAATGATTAATATGTAGTATGGTTATTTACTGCAGAAAAACAAAACAAAAAAATCACTGCATCACTATAGCATCTCACATGTTGACTGTTATTTAATGAACTATAAACTACTATATATAAAAATCTTTGGAATAGATAGTAAAAACCTTTTGTCCAGTACTGCAAACACTCTAGATACACCCACTACACCATTAAATCATATTCATACCTAGATCAACTCCTGAGCTGTCCCGATGGACAATCAGCAATGTATATTTTAAAAACTTTAACCTAAAGGCAGTCTATAAAATATGTACAGGTGAATGTGCTCAAATAACCAAAAAACCCTCTATCTCATTATAAGACAAGTCTACTATCCTCTAGCTATCTTAACAATTCTTCTATTGTATATAGAGATGAACCCTAAACCGATCCAGACCAATCTCTATTTCATAAAAACAAACTATACTGACATGTATCATCTCTCAAATGTCTAAACTTCCCAGAACTCCACCTGTATGATGACAATGGAAAACTTAGCTTCTGGACTGGTTTAGGGGTATAAATCAATTTACTAAACATAAATCTATGTATAATTACTTCATCTTGTTCCCTAGAGCTCTATATTATTACTTAAACCAACCTGGGTCAAACTCCTACCTAGATGAAATTTCCTGGCTGCTTTGACAAACTTTGTGAAAGGTATGTTTGAAAGGCTTTATCATGGGGCTGTTTTTATAATATCTGTAGGTGAATCAACTCAAGTATCCCAACAATAACTCTGCCTGATGAGTTGAATTATCTCATTAGCGAAAAACAATTTTTTAATTAAGTATCTTGTTGGTGGAACAAGCCAAATACACTCTAGATCTTACAAAATTCCTCCCCCTTTTTTATACTAACTAAGCACTAATCAATCAGATTTAAAGTCTGCTAATCAATACACTTAAATCTGCTAGCTTACTATCTCTTATAATCAAATGTAGTTATCTCTGGGTTTCATATAGAGTATATGAAAATAGATACATCAAACTATAAAGAATCTTTTGCCATGCTCACATTCTTGTATAACACATTCTCAATGTCATTCAAGCCAATTGATTCACATCTTGAAGGCTCTTCCAAAGCAAGCACCAACTGACAACACAACCAATAGTTTAACTAATAAGTCTTTCTGCATAGCATACTTCTGATATTTTTGCTGTAGCTTTGCAGTGAAGACCTCAGTCAGATCCTGACATGTTTGAACAGCCTTTGGTTTTTCAACAGCTTGTAGCTCTGCCATATGCAAGAAGAGGTTGATACTAAGATCATGCTGCATGCCATCAAAGCTAAGGAGAGAGGTGCTACTAGACTTCTTATATTTGCACAAGACACTGAATTTTTAGTCCTTTCTGTGAGATGCTACCCAAGACTTCCTCCAGATTCTTTTTTCATGCCTGCTTCAGGTGAATGGAATCCGCTTGCCGACATAGATCTGTTTCTTGAACCATTAAAAGTATCTTCCCTGCCTGGCTTCCATGCTCTGTCAGGCTGTAACTCTACTTGTACTTTGGCAGGAAAGGGGAAGTTATACTGGAAGGCATTCAATTCAGCAAGCAAAGAGAAACTTATTGCCATTAAACACTTGGAACACATGACACAGTCTCTGACAATGCTGCGGAGGAACTGGAGGCATTCATATGCCACATTTATCATGTCAATACCAAGATAACTACATTTGCATAGTTATGTTGATGGATGTTCGTTAAAAACCAGATCCATGGAGAAAAATTGCCTCCAACAAGAGGTGCACTAATACCGGCAGTCGAGAGGGCAAACTATCAAGCTTCCAGTGTGGTTCCAGTGTGACATAGCAAAACCAACCCTTCCGTCTCCAGTAGGACATGGGTGGATAAAAAATGATGATGAGCACATCACTTCAGTAACGTGTGACGTACCATGTGCTCCTGTATCAGTCCTGCAGTTGATCAAATGCTCATGTGTTAAGAACAAAAGCTTTCCACCCTGCAAATGCTTGGCCTACAACCTACCTTGTCCTGAAATGTGCACATGAAGTGGAGATGAACTCCTTTGTGATAACGTGTTTCCCAGCAGAGGTTATGAAGAAATAAATTGTCATTATATAGCTTGGTGAGAGCACCCGCATGATTACACTTGTTCCCTCCCACATGCTTTTGCACAAAAAACAATATCTCTGGAAGCATTTGTCCATTTATTTAATCTTGTAATGACTTCTTGGAAAAGTAAGGAACTCAGGTAAAACAAATATCCTGTATGTTATGCATAGTGGTCATACTTAACCAGTCAATTTCACGATACCTTCCAAAAATGGTGTTTGCGATCAAAGTTTTTCATGTTAAAAAAAAAAAAGATTTTCATCACAAATCATAAGGGCATATTTTGTAGCTTATGTCAATACCTTTCCAATGAGAGATTACACAACAAAATTGGTCCAAATAGATACCGAGATATTGAGGTTTGTCCTTTATGCAATGGTGGCCATCTTGATGATGGCACATGGCTATGAGCCACACATGAGAAAGTGACACCATGGATATTCTTCCACTACATAGGTTTATGAATTGAATGAAACCATCCGTATATACAGGGCCAAACTTAGGGCTTGCGGGACCCAGGGTGGAGGAGAAATGTGGGGCCCCATTCTGCCAACGGCGGGCCTGGGGGTGTTCCCCCGCTCGGTCTGGGGGTGCTACCCGAGCCTGGGTTTGGGAACAGGCAGAGGGGGCATTCCCCTCCACCCATCCCCAAGCCCATCCATTTTTCGGAAGGGCACCTACCTCATCCACCGCTGCCACCGCCACCACCACCATGCCAACTGCGACTCTGCCACTGCTGGCCTAGGCCCCGTGCCAGGCCTGCTCGTTGGGTCCCAAGTCGCTGCGGCACTGCAGTAGCAGCAGCAACATAGGGTGTTTTCAGACGTTACAGGGCCGCTTCGCCCCGTACCGAAAACAACCCATTCATTCCTCGCTGGGGTCACCCCGTCACGCCATATCAGACGTGCCAGGGGGATCCCGGCGGGGAATCTGGGAGGGGGCAGGGCCACACGGCGCAACATGCAGCTGCATGGCCCCGCCCCCTCCATGCACCCCACCGCCCGCCCTCTGGGGAGGCGGGCGGGCGGTGGGGCCAATGCGGCCGCCGCGTCGGGCCAGATGCGCCATGGCCCGGGATCCGCCGGGGATCCCGGGCCGTGGCAACCGGCCAAACGTTACTTTTTTTTGGTCCCCGCTGGGGATCTTTTTGACCACGCTTCCCAGGACATTCCCCCGGCTAGCCCAGGAAGCATGGTTCAAATTGACCCCATGTGCGGATTGACCGTGGCGAACATCTGGCAGCCGCCAAACAGACGTGAGACACATTGACCACAGGTGCGTATTCACCGTGGTTCACTGTGATCTCGTAACATCTGAAAATACCCATAATTGAATTTGCTTCCAGAAGTTGCTACTGACCAGGGAGTGAGGGAGAGGTGGGACCTCTGCCTCTCGCTCACTCCCTGGCCGAGACAGACAGTGGCCGGGAGCTGTAGGCTGCAGTCTGCATGCCCTGGCCCCTGCCCTGGATTCCAGTGGAGACTCTGAGTCATCAGAAGTGGAAGGCAGGGCATGCAGACTGCAGTCGCAGCCTACAAGGACGAAGTCGGCCGGGCTGGGGGAGAGGTCAGAGTTGGGACCCCATGCTGCAGTGGTGCACAGCATGCCTCCCCTCCCTGGCCACGGACCACATCACCCAACACAACTTGGGTGGTGGGTGGGGCCCGCACCGCTTAAAACAACAATAATAAAAAAATAAAATAAAAAAAAATAATTTAAAAATTGGGTCCTAGCGTGCCCTCCCCCCAGGAGCGGGCCCAGGGCAGCTGCCCTGAACTGCCCTGCACTAAGGCCAGCCCTGCGTATATACTTATCACAAACTTTGCCATGAAATTACACATGCTCACAGACTATTAGGATGCATCTTTGTCTAACAAAGTTCCCCCGCCCCTTCCCCATGTCATACTGTGTTTGAACTGCAACAATGAAGCAAACCTTCTAGATTTGCATTTCAGACACCCGTACCTGCCCTCTTGCTCCAAGACTCTTAAACATGTTAATATCAGTGCTGTCTGTACTACCTCATCACATCATTGTGGAGGAGTCCTTCTCTGATATTACCCAACCACAGCACAGCCTCTATTTTACAGACTAGGGACATCACCAAGGCAGGAAACAGTTATCCCTGCCTCATTAATGTTTCTAATCCCAGTATTTAACCGAATCTGATAGAGATGGGCGAACAGATCGTGGTTCGGGTTCGGTCATTTGGTTCGGTTCGGTCCGGTTCCGTTCCGTTCGGCCATTCGCAGGGCCAGCCCCAGGCATGTGCCACATGTGCGGCCGCACATGGCCCCGCAGCCAGCTGGGACCCCGCACTTGCCTGGCTGGGCAGCAGGCTGCAGCCAGCTTCTCCCCCAGAAAGTGATTCTTCCTCCCCTACCTGGCTCCAGACCCCATCCCTCACCTGCCTCTGCCTTCTA
>QEPC01010142.1:596344-621271 GCA_003113815.1 Sphenodon punctatus
GCCTGCTGTTCAGGAACAGTGACTAGCTCAGAAGGTTTTGGGAAGGTGGAGGGCAATGAGTTTTGTTACTTGCTGCACCTGCCTCACCGCAAGCCCCATTGGCTCCATGCAGCCTAGCCCGTGGCCAATCGCAGACTGTGAAGCCAATGATCTGTGGAGAAAAGGGATGGTGATTGAGCAGGCTGGCTGTTACTCCAAGCCTCTCCACCCCTGGTGCCTGGAAGTCTGCTGCTCAGCTGACTCCACCTCCCTGTCACGTTTTGCCTTCCAGTGACACGTTTTTGCCACCCGAACTCATCCGAACGTGATCCGAACTGACCGAACTGTTCGGTCGTTTCAGAGTTCAGAATCAGGTTTGGTTCAGTCATCCGAACAGACCGAGTTCGGGCCGAACTCCAAACTTCCGAATCGCGTTCGCCCATCCCTAGAATCTGACCTGAATTGCAATAATCTGGATGCAAACTGCCAGTAACCCCTGCTGTCCACCTTCTTCCCATTCTCCCCAACCCAAATTAAAACATATAGGGAAAGCTTCAGTGTTGCCCCCAGCCTACAGAGGAAGAGGATTGAAGCTGAAAGACCAAGGCAAAATGCGGGTGCATGGAGTCTAAGTTGTAAGCAAGAACAATATGTGAGACTGTACAATGTCTTTATTGCTTACATGGTGTAAAGTTAAGGCAGTAGTGTTAACCAGGGACCCGTGTTCAATGCCTTTTCCCCATTGGTGGCAGTGGGAAAAATGTAGTGAACATGCGTCCCTGGTCTTAACTTAGAATGTCCATGCTTTTTGGAGCATGACTGAATTTGTAAGAGCCTTAACTCCACTCTTAAACCCCTGCTTTTTGAAAGGGGAATGCACTAATTTTCCCCTGACCTGCTGCCACAGCACCAACCTGACTGGCTGGCAGCCAAGCAGCCAGTCAGCCAGCAAGTTTCCTTTTCAGCCCAAACTTTTTCAGTTTCACCAACTGGTGTTTTTTTTAATACCTGGGAGCAACATTGTCTATTTCACCAACAGGGGAGATGGGACTGGCGAGCAGTGTTTCTTTGCAGATCCCTCCTCACTGAAGCATTTCCTCTGTAGCTCCGAGCTTTCTGTTTTGTGCCAGAAGAAATTCTGTCTAACACGTACAATTCCTCAATACATGTAACCACATACAGTCTCTCTCCTGACTCCATGCTTTCTCCCAGTGAGTTTCCCTTTCATCCACAGCTTTGACAGCTTCACCAGCAGCATGAGGGGAGAGGGGGAGTCTGCTTTGTAAACCCTGCCTTTCAGAGAGTTACCCTTTCAGCCCCAGCTCTCTCACTTTCACCAGTGGAGTTTTGTTCCACCTGGGAACAACAGCCTCCTCAATTTCACGGGAGGGGGGAAGGAGGGGAGATTGCTTTGCAGACCCTTCCTCACTGCAGGGTTTCCCTTGAAGCCCCAATCTTAGTCAGTTACATGCCTAAAGGAATATAGAAAATACATGAATCTATGCCTTAATCATGGTTACCATTGTCACAATTTCATACCTAAATACAGTATCTTTAACAAAAGCTCTGCAGCTTCAGTGCCATGGAAAACACATCTCCCAACTTTCCTTGAATTTGGGCCCACACTCATGTTAAAAGCCTGTTGGCTGGAGTAAAACTTTTGTCCAGCCTGGCTGAATTTAAGTTTTGACAAACTCTAGAAATTGTCCATTTCCCCATGACTTAGGACCCACTGTGAATGCTGCCCAGCTCTGTACAGTACACCTTTTTGTATTATTTTTTTAAGAAAAAAAAAGTTTGTTTTTTTTTAAAAAGTTTAAGTAATTGTGAGAGCTGAACCTAAAACCCACTGAGATGTTCTGTGGATATATTTTGATGCACTAGAGATACAGTGGCCTGCAGGAGTGTCCTTGGGCATATGTGTCTGGGTACAGTGATGATTGTTAATGTGTGTGATGTAAAAAAAAAAAAATCAACTCTTAAGCTTGTGGCCTCTAGATTATTAATCTGCTAGCCTTTAGCTGTAAGGAACCAGAGTTTACTGAACTGATGTAGCAAAGTAAACCCAAAGTGAGATTTTGAGTTGGTGTCCGATTAATTCTGGAGGACACAGAGCTGTGCTTTTCTTCTCAAGTGACCAGAAGACCAAAACTGTGGACAGATCTCTTGATGTTGCAAGCAAAGACCTTGACCATGAAGTCTAGCTTATAGATTCAGAGATATTATGACCAGAATGGACTGTTATAATCTCAAATCTGACTTCTTTATAGTGCAGGCCAAAGGAACTGAAGGGAGGCTGCATGTCAGAAAGCTCCATTACTGGTTACATATTGGATGGAACAAGTAGATTTGATTCCAACAAATTCTGAATCAATCAAAATTTGCCACTGACATCAATGGGACCAGAGTTCATCCTGTTGAAAAGACAGAAGCCTAGTAGGATTGCTCCAATGCATGCAGGATAGTCCTGTTTCATGGGGTCTGTCCTATAGGTCCTGCCAGCCCAGCCTGCATGGAAACAAAAGGTGATAACTTCAGTATATCAAACTTCCATGGGGCCAGGTTAAAAGTTTGTTATATTGGTGTTTACTGTAGTAGAGGTTTGGTAATTTGCTACGTTGAAAGAATGAAGAAATGCCCAATTTAAACTGAACATCAATCCACTTTATTTTCATGAAGATCCCATTACGTTGACAGACACTTAAATGATAAAGAAATAAAAACAGCAAAATTGTGTACACTTGCATGCCGAATACTGTTCTAGAATTACACACTGTAGACTGATTCTTATTTGTTATGCTTTTCTGTTTCTGTCTAACTTGTTAGTACAAAAACCAGGGTGCAAAAAGCAGACTAAAATATTTGGCAGGCTTTGAGGCATTCATTATATCTGGGTTAATCTTCCTGGAATGTTCATTATTTTAAATGCAGAATTGAAATGGAAAGAAATGGTTCTTGAAGTTGAGATTGTTCTAAATGGGGTGTTCATTATAAACAGGGTTTCTTATAGTGAAGTTTGACTGTCCAAGAGGGGTTTCCTTGATTGCCTTCTATATGGCATTGGGCCTTGTTCCCTTTGGGTATCCGTTCATTTATGGTGTGGTGGGTTAGAATTGACCTATTTGATTTTGAGAGAATGGTTTCAAATGCCCCAGGAACACTGCCTTTCCCTCCACCAGTGGATCCCTTGGCAGTATTGGTTTGCCGTGGGGGTGCTGCATGGGGGGGGGATTTCTATGACAGCTGAATGGGCGGTAGCAGCACCACAGAAAATATCGGTAGAATTTCTGCCGTGGCTCACCTTGAGGTTCCTGGATGGTATTCAGACTTTATGGAAATCGCCACCACAGTGGTTCTGTGATGTTACTGTGAGCCCCATGGAGGTGCTCCCACTCCTGTGGGGTATGTGAAACTACCCTGAGTCTCCCATTATATCCTGGGATTTAGAAAAGGGTTTCTACCCAAATGAAGGGATGGATCTGAACAAGATTTATACCAGAAGTGGGCTAACTGTGGCTTTAGATCCAATTGCGGATCTTTGGCCCCATTGTGGTAAATAGATGCGACTCTCAGGATTAGGAAACTTTGCCCACCCCTGATACAAGATGGATGTCGACAATTTGGAGAGAATTCAGAGAACTAAGATGATAAATGGGATGGAAGGCAAGTCATATGAGGAAAGGCTGAAAGAAGACTTAAAGGGGAGACATGACACAGTAGTGCCAAATGACCGAGATGGGCCATGGTCAGAGACTGGTGCTGGGCTCAATGGACCATTCATCTGACCCAGTATGGCACTTCTTATGTTCTTAGTGGTTTTCAAATATTTAAGGGGGATGTCACAAAAAAGATGGTGAACATTTGTTCTCCACTGTCAGAGAAGGCAGAAGAAGATGGAATGGGCTTGAATTGCAGCAAGATAGATTTTGTTTAAATAATAGGAAATACTTCCTAGCTGCAAGAGCTGTTGGGGAATGGAATAAACTGCCCAGTGAAGTTGTGGAATTTTCCTCCTTGGTTGTTTTCAAAACCCATCTGGACACACATCTGTCTGAAATGCTATAGGCAGAGGATGTCCTGCCTTGGAGCAGACGTTGGGTTAGGTGACCAAAGGTTCTTTCCATCCCCGTAATTCTGTGATTCAAAGATCTTTCTGTTGTGTCGGTCCCTGTATGACAATGTAGCACCTAGTTCCAAGTGGAAGCCAGGTCCCTTTTCTCCCAAGGTGTCTTTCTGTCCAACAACAGAGAGAGAGGTTTAAATGGCAAGATAGGTTCAGGCCTGTGTCTTTCCTACACTAGGTGCAGTGTGCACGCCTTCCTGTCTGATCCCCCCCAGCGACCCAGTCATGCTGCCTGAAAATGTCACAGCTGAGACTATGGATTACCGACTGGAGCCCACCAGAGTCCAGGTAAAGGGGTTGTTAGATATTACTGAGACAAACTGTCTCTCAAGTAGGTTGTTTGAATAGAGATTTCAGCACCTTCTGGGAGGGAAAGGGAGCATTGACAGATTGAGACACTGTTCTTTTCGACTTTGCTGATGTAGTGGAGGTACAGTAACAAGCAGAGGTATGGTGTGGAGGAGGGGCAGGGATTAGGAGTGTGTGTGGGACAGATCTGGGAGTGCTGGCATGGAGCTGTAAAGAGACTGCTTTCTGGAGATGCTCTAGGTTTCATTCAAAAAAGGGACAAGGAATTTGTCTAATCTGCCCCCAGCTGGATGTGCTGGATGAGTAGGGATATCTGACTGAAGGAGAGGGAATGACCATGAAGCATGACTGTGTTTCTATCTGTCTGAACATGACCTTGGGTGCTTTGCGCTGAGTCTCCATTATTGCCATGATCGCTACTGTTAGGGATTCGTGTTCACTGCATTTTCTCCATTGGCAGCAGGTCCCTGATTATAGCAGGAACATACATAGGTGAATGGACCAACTTCTGTTGTGAGAGTATGCAAGCTTTGGGGCTTCAGCCATTTTTCAAGCAATTATTGACTTGTTTCATGCCTAAGGAAGGGCCTTATGTGGTCCAAAGGCTTGCACACTCTCACCAACAGAACTTGTTCCAATAAAAGAGTCCATTTAAATGACTATGTCTCCGTGTCTCATGTTTGGGGCCAACATGGCAACCTTATTCTCTCTATAAATAGAGAAGTATCTATTGGTAGATCTGGTGGTGTAGGTGTTCTTTAGGCCATTCCCATTAGCAAATACATGAAGTAGGAAGAATTGTGACCCTCAGCCACACAAGTCACTGGGCTATGTAAGGCTCTCTTAGCAGCCCAGAATCAGATAAAACCTCACCTGGGCCTCTCGGAAAACACATCTTGGTCCCACTCTCCAGGATGCCATGGTGCTTTATGATAGGGATACACAAAGCTTCCCTTGCTTCCTCCTTTCAGTGGAATAGTTCAAATAATTTGAATTCTAACATCTCGTTTTCCCTAAATTGGATCCATCAGGGTAATATTTCTTGAAATAAAAACAAAACATGATGGAAGGAGGAGGAAAAGCACAATATTAACAGGAGACAGAATGGCCATCCAAGCTCCTTCCACCTCTCTTGGGACCTCACAGGAGGCCCAGGGTTACCAGCGTTTCATGCCTGTAGATACTACTGTGCGTCAGTTTGGATCAGCCCTATTGCAAATCACTGAGATGGGTTCAGCAAGGGAAGAGGGGAGGCCCATGGCCTTCCTCCAGGATCTGTTCTGTGGAATTCTTAATTGCATGTTGGCAGCAGGCCTTGGGTTTGAGGTATCCATTGTTTGGCCCCTGCAGGATGCTCCTTTCGCCAGCACCAAAGTCTCTCGTGTGGTGGAAGCATTCTGGGGAAATGAGGATGGTGGAAGTGGGAGTGTGGGGGGAGTAAGGCTTGTTATTTTAATGCTCTCTCTTGCCAGGAACTGTCATTGGGGTACATGTTTCTATTCCCTCCCACAGTCTCTCTCTCCCTCTGTGTGTTTCTGGTTGTCTTCTCCTTATCCCATTTTACTCTCACTGCAATGGCCTTTTAAGATTCAGTCCACCTTGGTAGCAAGAGCTCCCTTTGAGATGGGAACAATGAAGCAAAACCAGGACGCGGGACTGCAAATGATTGGGCTGGCTTGTGCCTCAGCTTCCCCTGGGCTCTAATTCTAGGTCTGCCAGACTCTCCCTGCCAGAGCTCCCTGCTCTGGAATACAGGAATAGTGACACTCACAGAGAGGGGTGCTAGGGGGGCAACTTGCTTAGCACCTGATATAAAAGGCATTGCGTTCAAAGAGAATCTTCAGTAGGCTTTACATCAAGTCTTTGATGCTTGCACATTGCTTGGGTCACTGGGTCAGTGTGCTGTCTTGCTGGCTGAACTTGTCTTTGCTGCTTTCAGCCAATGCAGCAGTTCTCACTTGTCTGAACTGCCGCCCCCAGTCTGCCTGTCTGTGGTATTTGAGGCCCTTCACAAACATACACCTTGCTCTCTCTCCAACTCTTCCACCCTCCTGTTACTTCCTTTCTCCCCCCCCCCCTTGCCACCTCATTATTTTGGAGATTCTCCCTAATGAAGCATTTACCAGCTATGGTCTTTACGTTCTGCACTCCCCCTGGAATTCTTGTCTCCCAGTTTGAGAACCACTAAATCAACATGCTCCTCTATTCTTCCAACTCTGGGGCTGTCCATAAAGAATGCCACACTTCCTTGGGAACCTTTTTAATCCTCCACCCCACCCCCTTGTCACAGTTTGTCACTCTACTACAGATCCCCCTCCAAAGAGAATCTCACATAAATCACCCCCCTCCCCCTGTACACATTTTTAATAACAGTAATGTAGAAAACCATTTATTATATGTAAGGAATATCTTTTTAGTTGTCAAACACAAAAATGTAATTGTGACGACACATTATGACCAATATTCCCTCCCTCCTTGTTACAACTTTGCTACCTCCCCCCCCCTCCTCTTCTTGTGTGACATACTTTATGGACAGTCCCTTTCAGGAAATAAGGTGCAGTGGTGGGGAGGATGACTTTTGGGTGGGCTTGCATCTTGCAGCATAGCTGGAAGGGATGATTGAAAGGACAGAGCTACAGAATTAGGACTAAAAACACTCTCAGCTACATGGTTATTAATGTTGCCCTTCTTGCTAGTTCTTACTCGAAGCTGTATTTGTTCTGTTAGGCAGATGGAATCCCAGCCAGCCCAATTGCACAGCTAGCTGACCATCCTCCTGTGCAGCTGATAGCTCAGCTGTCTGAACATTGTAATTCACAGCCAGCCCACTTCCTCTGCCAGCCAAACATTTAATTTTACAGCCAATCAGATAGCTCAGCTGGCTGAAACTATTAATATGTGGCCAGCATGATTGGTGAACCAGATGAACATGACTATACCCTCCTCTTTCAAAAAAAGGTGCTATTGTGCGCAGTGGTCTGGCTCCCATCACTCTGGGAATTTCCATTCCTCTTGACAGAATAACCTGGACTGGGAAGCCTTCAATGGTCTAATTTTTAGCCTGCAGTTTAATTGAATCTACATCCCTCCCCATGCTCTGTCATTGCCCCTCCCATGCAGGACTGTCAAAATCTGACACTAACTTTATACCCCTAGAAATGTCAAAGCCTACATTTATTTTACAATGAGAAAATAGCATGTGAAAAATAAAACAATTCGGTACACACCTTGCCATGTTTGTTTTGAATAAAACAAAACCTCTTTAATTTTTCTCTACTGTCCTTTTGTCACGTGTTCATTTAATTACTTGCTAATACCAAAGATGATCATATTCTCAGACTTTAACATACCTATAGGGGGTGAGGTTTTTCAAATTGTCTAAGTGATTTAGATGATGGGCACAAGTAAGTTCAGATGATACCTTTTAATGGACCAAGTTCTGTTAGTGAGAATATGCACTGCTTCGTCTCTGACTCGCATCATTGATGCTGTTCTTCTCTTGAGCAGTATGTGTAGTGAACAACTTGCCAATTGGGAATAGAAGGCTTTCAAAACACATTTCCTAGGCAAGGTATAAAGAATGTGCAAAAAGCTAGAGCATGCAGTTACCACTTTACTAATTTATTTATTTAATTCCATTTATATGCCGCCCCCTATGCCTATGGCATCTCGGGGCGGCTTCCAACATAAAATAAACAATCACAATATAAAAATCCACACAGATATTTAAAACAATTTTAAAATACCCCCATACAAAAATTTAGCCCACCCTCCCCTNCTCATTGGGAATTATTGTCCCTGCTCTACTCACTGTTTCTCTTCTAGATAAACCATGAATATTGAATAAGGTGGCGTTGGCCTGAGATGCTGCTTATTGTGGGATGCTGGAATAACTAGATAAAGTTTGAGGGGATGATGGCTAGACTGTCCAGGGAGCGGTTAATGCAGTGTAGGAACTGTCACCTCTCCATGCTTTGGTGAAGCAAGTTGGGAGCAAATGGTTTTTGGATTGCAGCCACTGGGTCATCATGATAGGACATGGCATGTGAACCAACACAGCCATGCTCTAGATTAGGGGTGGGGAACCTTTTTCCTACCGTGGGCAACTTTGAAAATCAGTAGAAGCTCTGGGGGCTGGATAAGAGTTGAGGGATATGGATGCTTAATGGGAGGCATTCAGGATGGAGGAAGGAAGAGGAGGATCCAGATGATTGATCTATGCCATGGATCCATCCTGTTTCCTTGAGGGCACACCTCTTCTCCCCCTTCCCCTGAACTCACTCTTTCAGTGCTTGAAGATCCATGGGCCAAATCCATAAACTGGAAAGGGGCCAATAAAAATAGCCATGGGACAGATTTCTCCACTTCTGCTCTAGTCCATTGATAAATAAGGGACTTGCCTCTCCAGTCTGGAATATTTTACAAGCAGGAAATTTTTAAATGTTTCTGGAATTGCGTCGTTTCTCCCAGTGAACCCAGTGGAACAGTGTAAGAAATGTGGGTTCTCCAGCATGAATTACCCTCTCCAGGCAATATTCTACTGTAGGTATCAGTCCAGCAGGGAAAGTGGAATAGCATTGGCTTTCACCATCAATGGAAGAGCCCAGGGGTGGGGAACCTTTTCGCTCCCAGGGGCCCCTTTGAAAGCTTGCACAAGCTCTGAGGACCACACAGAGCTTGGGGCGGGGGTGCTTAAGGAATGCACTCAAGGTAAGGAGGGCCCAACTCATGGATCTGTGCCATGGAACTGTCCCCTCTCCTTGTTTGCATTCCCTCATTTCTGCTTCCTTCCCTTGAGCTCAGTGTTTCAGTGACTGGAGGCAAGAACTGGATCCAAGAGCCAGATCCAGGAAGTGGAAAGGGGCCACATAAAAATGTGCTGCAGGCCGCATTTGGCCCCTGGGCCTGCGGTTCTCCACCCCTGCTCTAGCCCATAGCCTCCTGTGCCTTGCCTTTTGTTCTGGCCCCTTTGCCTATGGCCCTAGCCCTCTGTTCCATGATTTCATGCCCTCTGGCTTCCTAGTTCCCTGATTCTGTTGTTTCCTGGTTCACTGTAGTGTTTGGGTGTTTTCCCTATGAACCCCAATGATGAGCTGATTCTCCCTAAGATTGTAGATATATGAGGGGGTTTGGTCCCCGCGACCTGGGAGAACGGCTGAGGAGTGTGTCTGTCTCCCCATCCCCCCTTTCCTTGTTCTTAGTCCCGGTGTCTAGCCTTGTCCTCTGCTTTCTCCCTGCTGGTCACAGCCCTATATCCTGACCCCCCTACGACCCAGACAACCCACATCCGGGAGGCCTTGAAAGGTGGCTGGGATGGTAACAAGCATTATATGTAGAGACACCCACTGAATCACTCTGTTGGATGAAAGCACTCACTGTGCAGCTCTTAAGTGCTGCAGCTCCAGTCTGTGCCAAGAGAGGGTGTAGTGTCAGAGTGCTGGCTAAGGGCAGACAGCTCTAGCTAGGGTCATTTTAGGGAGCACTCCTTTCCAGATCTGCTGGAAACCTCAAGTCACTCTGTGATGACATTAGAATTCTATCTCATCGTCTTCATGTGCCTAGTGCCAGAGCAGCTCGGCTCCCCTGCCTTTCCCTCCTTCCTCCTCCACCCATAAATCTTTCGGTCCATTGACTCTCTCTCACTCTTGCCAAATTCTCTGTCCACAGAGTAGCAAGGCACTAAATGCAAAGGAGGGAAGCCGAGGCAGTGTTCCCAGAGCTCATCAGGAATAGAAGTTAGTGTGGAGTGTGCTCTGAGTCGCTGAGACCAGCACAACATCTCATCCTAGCCCATCATGAGAAAAACAGATGGCAGGCAGGGAGAGGGGCTGGCAGTGGGTGGGAGAGCGCAGTAGCCAGAGGACAGTACCACTGGAAAGTCAGATGTCCCATTCTGCCACAGGAGCATCACAGTCAAAGACTTTATTTGTGGGTGGAGGCTGCTAGGACTCAGCCCTGGCAATTAAATCTGGGGGAGGGGGGAGCTCTGGGAAATTTTCCTAGTAAGGGTGTAAATCCTGAAATATGAAAGACCTGGAAAAGGCTGATATTGGCCATTTTCGTGGTTGGTAATGAAAGCCAGAAAAAAAACTGGATGGTTTATTTGGTTTTCATTAATGTCTTTCCCACCCCACCCCACCCCCTGTGCTGCTCATCATATAGATTAAATCACAAGCAATCCTGTTTTATATTCAGCTGTAGAGGGGCAGGTTAGTTCAGTGGTTGGATTGCTAGCTGGAGAATAGGGTTAATTTCCCTGCTCTGACAAACTCTGGACTGGAAAGTGTGGCTTCTGGGGCAGGGGATGTGGCTCTAAGGCAGGCTTAGGCCCCTGCAATTCCTTTACAAATGAAGCACTGATGACAGTGAACAAGTATCCCCAAGCCTTGTGGCAGTATTCTCCACATCATCACAGCACAGTGTTACTCAGTCTCTTTGCTGGCTGAGTCACATTCCTGGATGCCACCCCCACCTCACTCAGTGCCTAATAGACGCACTAGCTATGGGAGGAATGTTGGCCTTAACTGGTGAGAGGAAAACAAGCAAGCAGAATCCATGCTGTTTCTTTTCCTGCCCAAGTGACTACTCAGCTAATGCATGCTGCTGCCTATGGCGGACTGGTTGACATGCACCCACACCCACCTCTAGCAAATTGGAGTGTCCCTTTGTAGAATCTTTTCCTTGGGGAATGAATGTAAACTGGGCTGCAGTGATGTGCAAGCTACTGCTTTCAGCCTGGCCAGACAGACCCTCTTTACACAGCTACAAACTAGGGAGGAGGATGTGCTTTGCGGTTCACCCGTGGCAGCAGTCCCCATAACCTTGGGACAGCCATTGACCAACAGGGGATGTGTGAAGCATGGTGTGGGTGTGCTGGGCGCACAGGGCATGTGGGTTGGAGGCACAGGCTGCAACTGGGTGTTTGATTAGTGCACAGTCCAGTGATTGGCTGGGATGCTTCAGTGGGGCACCTTCACAGCTGTGCAGGCCTTGGGGGCAAGCCACCCATTCACGTACAGGCTAGTAGGGTACCTGTGTAGTGATCCATCACTGGTTCCGGTGGTGGGTTCTCACGGAGTGTGTGTTGGTGGTGGTACCATGCTGCCTGTTGATGAGCCCCCTGAGGAGACGGCCATTCTGTTAATGGTCCTTGCCTCGTGCTTCATGATCCTGGCCCAGGTGTTCCAGCATTGGACCGGGCTACTCCTGCCAGGGCCCCACTTCTACAACCATGGAACATGGCGCAGGAGAGTGGCCAACATGCGCCAAGCAACATCGTTGCGGTGGGAGAGGAGGATAGCTGCTCGCCGACATGTCCTGTTCGGAACATCTGTGTCCCAGGACATGCGGCTTGTCCTTTCCTGTTGGCCTCTCAACCTTTACAGCCGTTGTGTGACTGTCCCAACGCTGAGGATGAATTGGATGTGTTCACGCCTGTCTCTTATACACATCTAATGTCACTTAAAAAACCAGTATAAACCATTATAAAAAAATTAAAATAAGTGAGCAAATTTCACAATTTTTTTACTGTATGTTTGAAAAATCAGAAAAATTTGAAGTTATTTTTCAATATTTATGTGAAGATTTTTGAACAAGAAGTATAAATGTGAACACATTTTACATACGATAAATAGTTGAACAAGATTCACCATACTCAGTCACCACTTCCCTGCACATTTTCCAGGTCCACCACATTCACATAGAGTTGTACAATCCAGTAATGATGCCTCACACGCACAAGTACGTCCACGTCTGTTTACACCACAAGTAAAACTTCTGCATGAACATCATAGCATTTCCAAACTGGCATCTTCAGCTTGTGGTAACATGGTCCATAATGGACACCAGTCTCCATCATCGTGCTGCCATCCCCTCTCCGATGGACTAGGAACATTTGGCTGTACAAAAAGTGTCTGGCACCAGATATGTCCAGCTTGCAGAGCTGCTCTTCGAACATATTCAAGCAAAGCACCCTTTGTTGGTGGAAGCCTTTTTTACTGAAAAGTTGCTGGCGTGCATCATCCACACTCTTGCAGTCGCTGGTGCACTCATACTAAAGGGTGACAAATCTCCCAATAGAAGGGAGGCACTCTTCAACAGACAGTTGCGAGGGAATGTAAGTAAGTTGTTGGAAGGCTAGCGTTATATCAGGAAAAATGTTCCATGTAGCCCATAAAAGACTTCCCAGTTCCGAATGCAATCCAAAGTTCTTCAAGACCCAGTTTGTCGAAGAGATGCATTGCAATTACAACACCATCGGTGTCCACAGTACGTATTAGGATTTTCTGGTGGTCATGGGCAGAGCAGTCAGCCGTATGTAGAAAAATTCTGCTATCAGTTTCCTCTTGCGTGCATTGTGACAGCAATGACAGATCCCTGTTGCTGGAACTCATTACTGAAGACTTAATCATTTCTATTACCTCATTTTCGGTTTTTCTGTTCTGACACTTTCCACCACAAACTCGGCAAGTAATGTGAACAGCTGCTGTTTGTTGTTATCGTCATGAAAAAATGACTCCCAGTCACAAGGTATGGTAGTATTTGATAGGACATGCCATCTCACTCCTGTACCTCGTCGTCCTCTTGTCAGTTCCTTTAAGCTGCGAGGCAGATACTGATCAAAAACAACGTCCACACGTGAAACATTTTTGAGCTGGCAGAAAATATAACTCATAAATTTCATTTCAGCATAGTCTTTGAATGTCTTGGCATTTGCTGGCTTCAGTAAATGAACCACGGCAGCTCGATCTAAGATACATGCACTAACGTGTGGGTGTTCGCTCCTGAACTCTGTCACTTTCTCCCGGCATTCCAAGAGATCAGCTTTCTTAACTGTTCTAAGTGTTCCTAACTCTGACAATGCAGGAGGAGCAAACTGATTTTCATGTCTGAAAAAGTCATCCAGGTCAGCATTCCTTTTTTGACAGCCAATGAACAATCTGGAAAACAAGGACACATAATTTTTCACCAAGGTTAACTGGAACATACCTTTTGTTGCCACCTTAGGTTTGCGGTCTCTGAATAATGAAACGTTGTTTTTCTTAATAGTCGCATAGACTGGTTTTGTGCACTCAACAAGTTGCTTGTTCACGAATGTCTTATACTGAGTTTGCCCCATCTGTTTACATGTTCGCAAACTTTCCACTCCTTCAGAGCTGCAGATCAGCTTGGTATTGATTGTGAACAAATCTTCGCTTTGGTCTTTAAAAACGTTGCCCAGTTCATCCATTGCCGGCACCAGGTTCCGGACGTCCTGCAGAAATTTCTTATTAGTGCTAGCTGTGTCTTCGTGATGTGTAGTGTCGTCAGTGAGGATGTCCATAAAGCAAGATTCAAACTCATTCACAACTTGTGAAACTTCTAGTCTGGAAATGCACCAACGATGAAGAGCTTCTGGATTTGTTAGTAGTGCAGTGGCTCCACCTTCTCTATTTATGAGTTATTTTGCTCATGAGCTTGGTCTATAGCTACATTAGAGAAGGGGTGAACACTTTTAAGCACTGTAGAGTTTCCCACTGCAAACTCACTTGCTATAATTAGCGAGGTCTGCTCTAGTTTTTCAAAGTCAAATATCTGGACAGAGACAGCACATGCATAATGGTAATGATCTGATGCAAAAAAGAAAGGCACAATATTTTTCAGTCTTAACATATAAAAACTAGCTTCCTCCAGTGACCTTATAAATGACAAAAGCAGTAATTCAAGTTTCTTAGCTGTGTCCAACTGAAAGATGGGACTATTTTCATGCTGCTGATTGCACCAAGCTTCAAATGTAGTTTCTTCTGTTGAACAATGTGCAATATGGTCACTACGGGCACACTTCTGTAAGATGGGGAGAGACACAGCTGTTACTTGGTGAATGTATCTTGTTCTCTTGACTTGGTGAGCCTTTAGAAATTAATCTGCACATCTGGCTCTGCGACATTAGCCTGGACAAGAGCACTTGTCCATCCACTACCTTCTAACCAATCCCCAATCACCTTTATAATGAGCACTTGTCCATCCACTACCTTCTAACCAATCACCAATCACCTTTATAATGAGCACTTGTCCATCCACTACCCTCTAACCAATCCCCAATCACCTTCATAATGATCTTGCAACCGCTTAGAGTACAGGTCTGCCAAATGGAATACAGGTACAACTGTCTCATCCTCTCAGGAATCTTCAATAAATGAAACAAGCTCAGCAAGTGCAATCCCATGAATTTGTCTTTCCCTGATATCCAGTTTACTAGATTTTTCTTAAATGACCTCAACCTGTTGTACAGACCAGCAAGACACTTGACATGCCACACAGCATCTCTTGCCACCATGTCACCTTCACTGAGCTTGGCTAAGAGACGTGACTCCATCAGAATTGTTGCTGCATCCAGGGCCCTCTTTGATAACTATTCTGTAGCAGCAGTATGCAGAATATCACATCCATCACTCTTCTCACAGAAATAACACATTCCTCTCGCTGGTGCAGTTTCCTTATGTGACCTCATGTACCAAGATGTTGAGGCACTTCCATTTTCTTCATTTGTCATGTCCATTTGACTTCCTCGGTGTTTCTCTGCCCTAGCAATCTTAGTAGCATTCATTTGGTCTCTGCATGCCTCATGGTACACAGCTTCCTTCGCAGACAGTGTTTCCTCAGTACTTCCGCATTCACATAGCTATGAAAAGTCAAGAATAAAGGGCAAACAAGGATTCATCGATAGTTCTCTTGCCTCTTTTTGGCACAGAAAAAATAACTTCCAGTCCATCTTCTTATACACATTTTAGTTGCACTTTCACACATTTCACCCAAATCTACAACTTTCACTTTTTTCCGAGGCATGGTGACTCGTATGAGGAATGCAACAAACACCAGAAATTGTCCTGCAACATAAAGAAAATAAGACTGTAAGCCGCCCCGAGCTGCTGTGCAGGAGGCGTGGGGTATAAAATTTTCTAAAAAAAATAAACAAACAAATTGTGTAAACACCCGTACAAATAAGGATGATAGAAATCAGTGGCGGCGGCTGGACTTTGTGGGTGGTAATGCAGCAGCAGCTACCCATGGTAATGCAGCAGCAGCTTCCAAATACCCACTAAAAGATATAATCATCAGCACCGGCCTTACCGCAGGGAGACCTGGGTTAGCCACCCCGGGCCCCACTCTTTTTGAGGGCCCCACAATGTCCTCTATTTTCACCAGGAGAGGTTGTGGGGGCACAACTCCCTCTCAGTGGGGCCCCAAACATAACCACCTTCAGTGCACCTCAGAGGTTACCCCCAAGGAAGAGATGCTCCCTGGGGCCACATTTTATCTTCACCCTGGGCCCTGCAAATCTTAAGGCTGGCCCTGATAATCATACACCCACTCCCCTCTCACCCACCCAGAATCCCCTCTGTCATGCACACACATACCCCCTATCCCTTCCTGAAACCCTTCTCTCCCCAAATTCCATCCCCCTATCTCTCACTCCTCCCAAACCCCCCTTTCTCCCACAAAATCCTCTTTCCCCCAAGCCGCACCTCTCTCTCTGATCCCAAGCCCTCTCCCCCTTTCTCTTTTGTCCCAAACCCTCTCCCTGTCCCTCTCTGCTCCCAAATCCCTCTCACTCCCCCAAACCTCCCTCTCACTCACCCCTCTCTCACTCCCCCAAACCTCCCTCTCACTCTCCCCCAAACACCCCTCTCCCCCTCTCTCTTTCCCTGCCCTCAAACCCCCTCTCTCTTCCCAAACTCCCTCACTCTCCCCAAACCCTGCTTTCTCTCCCCCTCTCTCTCCCCACAAATCCTCTCTCACACACTCCACCCAAACCCCCTCTCCCCTCACTCTCTCTCACACACACACTCTCACCCTAAACTCCCCCGCCACAAAGTACACTTACCTTCTGCTGGGGCTGCCGCATGGTGGCTCTGGAAACAGAGAAGCAGGGGGAGGAGACAGGCTGTTACTACTCCCGCCCCCTGTTCCTCTCTATTGACCTCAGGGCGGACAGGGGCACCGGCTGGGGGCCAATCACAGTGTCTTGGCTCCTCCATAGAAGCCCAGCCACTGATTTCAGAGTCCCACCCCATCCCTTCACTATACAGCTGTGCTGGGGGTGGAGGGGTCAGCCGCCTCCAGCACAGATGGAGTGAAGCTCTCTCTGCTACAATCCCCTACTCTGCTGCAGAAAGGCTGCCATCCTCTGGCTAGGAAACACCCGTCCTGCCCTTAAAAAGACACTGCCCCTGATAGAAATGTATATGATAGAATTAGATTACACGCTCAGATGGGGTTATGTTACCAGCATGGATTTGACATGGCACAATATCAGAAAATAAAGTATATCTATATACCAACATCCACAGCAACTTTTATTGCAAACTGAAATATTACAGCAGTTTTTATCTGCTACACTAATAGGCTTGGAATGAAATAGCCCATTCAGCCTCCTCAGCTGGAAGGATTTTGGCTGCGATACAGGAGCTGGTAGAGGGAGATAGGGAGAAGAAACCTTTGGGTCAGGTAGCTGTGCAAGAAGCCCATTGCAGAATCCAAGTAAACAATTCACTAGTAATTCAGTGAAATGTGGGAAGGGATGTAGTAATTATAATGGGTCTGTAGGGCTCTGCATTCTGACCCTGAAAGCTGCTTTCTCCCTCTTCTTTCTCTTTAGAGCATTGTGTGCACTGGCAGACTGCAGTGGCACCCAGATCCATCAGCCATTCACTGCATTGATTCATGTGAGGTAAGCCGCCCGCCCCCCCCCCCCCTTTTGCATGTTATGAACCATCCTCTAGTGATTCTGACCAGGGCAATGGAGTTTCAGACTCAATCCAGCATGAAGGTGAGACCAGCGAGCTTTGGGAAGCATCTGAATGGCCTGGAGACATGTGCTCTGGCTTTAGAAGAGAGAAAGAAAGGTGTGTATTTTTATCTTGATTATCTCAGGGCTGCGTAGCTTCTTGGCCACTACAGGCTGGATTGCCTCATAGCAATTTGCTTGCAGGCCAAATTGCACAAATATTTCTCATCTTCTGGCCATTGTGTATTATTTCTATATCGTAGGGGTAGTCAAACTCTGTTCTAACTGATCAACACAAACTGTGCAAGCTAAACATGCACAGTTTGGAGCTGTTACTGCACAGTGTGACTCTGGAAATATATATATTATTTAGAAATTACTGATATGTAATAAAATCCTATTTAAGGCCATTGGTGGTCCATGGGCCACCAGTTGTATAGCCCTGCTCTATCTCAATAAACAAATGCTAAGAGGAAACAGATCTGCACTAGTTTGATGATGGGGCACTGACAAGTTTGGCTTTCAGAGCACCTTCTACTGCCAAGTGGAGGTTCCAGTTCAAAAGTTCAGAGACTTGGAAAATTAAAATGATCTAAGCTGTACCTGAACTTTGCTGATGTCACCACCTTGGGAATTTGGCTATGAAGCTTTCTGAAAGCAGGCTTCCTTCATGTGATGACTGGTACTTTGGTTCCAGATTTGCATCAAGAAGAACAGGAAGGCATGAAGCTAAAGGGCAATTAGAAATGGGAGCCGTGCCTTTAAGATTGGAGACCGATCAGAAGTTCCACGAAGTCTCGGTCTGTTTGATCAGAAACTCTGATTCTCCAGAAATAGTTTATTCAGACCATTTTGGAACTTTCTGGAAGGTTTGCATTCTGGGGGATGGATCCTGTCAGCTCTTATTTTGTCTTAAACTAGTTTTTAATCTATCTTTAATGTTAAGATGCTTTAACGCAAGCTGGGTGGTAATTTAGTTGTAAAGTCCACCGTGTCAAGCAAATGGATGAAAACCAAAGACGAAACAAACAATTGATGAGTATGGGCATAATGAATGAGTGTGCCTTGGAAGAAGAGAGTATCTCATTGCTAATGTTTCTGCATGGAGTTTTTCCATAGGTACTTTCAAATGTCACAGTTTTCAAGTGGTAAAATCAACAGAAAGCACCATGTGGTCATTTCATGGAAAAGTTCCCCAGAGGATATCCTTTCCACAGATTACCATGAATTTATCATGTCGTAGAGGTGTTCACTTGACACAAATAAAAGGGCCGTACATTACTATGCAGGGCTATTCTTTGGGTATACCACTGGCTTTACCACTGGGTAAAATGGAACATCTGAGAGCACCCCAAACTTAAATTGAAGAAGAGATTAATTGGTGGATTACAGCTAGACTACAGACAGGTAAAATGAGTCTTCCGCTCTCTCCTGGTAAGTGTGGTTTGGGAACAACTTGGTATCATTTCATACGATGTTGCAGGTGTTTCTTTGTGGGAGGATGCTGTGGTTGTAAGCCCTTGCAGGGATCCCATGCAAAGCTAGGTCCAACATCTGCAACTGAGCACCTGAGGCCCATTAAGGGGTAATAAGCCCAGTTGAGAACAATTAAGAGTCGGACAACAAGGAGATGGGAATAAAAAGAGTGGGAGGTTCCAACATGGGAGGACTATCAGGAAGAAACCAAGCTTGAGCTGCTGCATTAAGGGGCTGAATTTCACCTCAGCAGTTCCCCAGGCAGAAGAAGTTAAAGCTGGTAATGACTCCATTGGAGCCTTTGGGCACTTTCCCCTGTGTTATAAGGGTTCAACCTGGGAAGGAGGCTGGCAGCCTAAAACAGGCCTTGGAGATTGAAAACATTGTAGCATTAATAAAAGCACCAGGTGAAGGATTTGCTGTGAAATGTGGCTTGCTGGGCCTGGTCTTGCCATAACGTACACCCCAAGCAGAGCTGCTCTGGTACATTCTCTTACTTCCTTTAGACATCTTGGCTCTGGTTTAGCATAGGCAACAAGAATATTAAACACCAGAACTTAAGCACCAACAATTTCCACAAACATTTCAGCTGAATTTGCTTTGTCTGCCTTTGTACCCTTTTTGTTCTTTCCGAAAATCTTCTTGTCAACAAGTTTCATTGACAGGAATGTTTGTGAAGTGAGCTTTATGCAAATAATAGAAAGTGAAACTATTCCCAGAAGGTGAATCCTGAACTCGTAAATAATATGTCTCCTTCCATCAGAAACTTGGTCTTAGAGTTAATCTTATTTAGTAAGGCGTCAGAAACATCCCATGTGATCTGTGTGCCGGATCAAAACAGCTTGAGTTTCTAATGTTAAATGCTCAGAACAAACTATTTATGAAGGATCATCAGATTATTAAGAATTGTTTCCAGAAAGGATTTTGGCAAAGTCATTGTCAATCTGAGAGGATCATAAAAGAGCCTCTGGGACAAACTGAAAAATGTTGAGAGGCTAGGTTTGTCAAGTGAATTGTTTGAGAGCTGACTGAAACATTTCAATATTTGAAATTATGATTAAATTGTAAGTTGTTTCAAATTTTTGACACATAATTTCTCAAATATTTGTGTACAAACTTTTTTTTAGCGTATCAGTTAGCCCAGCTCATTGGGAATTATTGTCCCTGCTCTACTCACTGTTTCTCTTCTAGATAAACCATGAATATTGAATAAGGTGGCGTTGGCCTGAGATGCTGCTTATTGTGGGATGCTGGAATAACTAGATAAAGTTTGAGGGGATGATGGCTAGACTGTCCAGGGAGCGGTTAATGCAGTGTAGGAACTGTCACCTCTCCATGCTTTGGTGAAGCAAGTTGGGAGCAAATGGTTTTTGGATTGCAGCCACTGGGTCATCATGATAGGACATGGCATGTGAACCAACACAGCCATGCTCTAGATTAGGGGTGGGGAACCTTTTTCCTACCGTGGGCAACTTTGAAAATCAGTAGAAGCTCTGGGGGCTGGATAAGAGTTGAGGGATATGGATGCTTAATGGGAGGCATTCAGGATGGAGGAAGGAAGAGGAGGATCCAGATGATTGATCTATGCCATGGATCCATCCTGTTTCCTTGAGGGCACACCTCTTCTCCCCCTTCCCCTGAACTCACTCTTTCAGTGCTTGAAGATCCATGGGCCAAATCCATAAACTGGAAAGGGGCCAATAAAAATAGCCATGGGACAGATTTCTCCACTTCTGCTCTAGTCCATTGATAAATAAGGGACTTGCCTCTCCAGTCTGGAATATTTTACAAGCAGGAAATTTTTAAATGTTTCTGGAATTGCGTCGTTTCTCCCAGTGAACCCATTGGAACAGTGTAAGAAATGTGGGTTCTCCAGCATGAATTACCCTCTCCAGGCAATATTCTACTGTAGGTATCAGTCCAGCAGGGAAAGTGGAATAGCATTGGCTTTCACCATCAATGGAAGAGCCCAGGGGTGGGGAACCTTTTCGCTCCCAGGGGCCCCTTTGAAAGCTTGCACAAGCTCTGAGGACCACACAGAGCTTGGGGCGGGGGTGCTTAAGGAATGCACTCAAGGTAAGGAGGGCCCAACTCATGGATCTGTGCCATGGAACTGTCCCCTCTCCTTGTTTGCATTCCCTCATTTCTGCTTCCTTCCCTTGAGCTCAGTGTTTCAGTGACTGGAGGCAAGAACTGGATCCAAGAGCCAGATCCAGGAAGTGGAAAGGGGCCACATAAAAATGTGCTGCAGGCCGCATTTGGCCCCTGGGCCTGCGGTTCTCCACCCCTGCTCTAGCCCATAGCCTCCTGTGCCTTGCCTTTTGTTCTGGCCCCTTTGCCTATGGCCCTAGCCCTCTGTTCCATGATTTCATGCCCTCTGGCTTCCTAGTTCCCTGATTCTGTTGTTTCCTGGTTCACTGTAGTGTTTGGGTGTTTTCCCTATGAACCCCAATGATGAGCTGATTCTCCCTAAGATTGTAGATATATGAGGGGGTTTGGTCCCCGCGACCTGGGAGAACGGCTGAGGAGTGTGTCTGTCTCCCCATCCCCCCTTTCCTTGTTCTTAGTCCCGGTGTCTAGCCTTGTCCTCTGCTTTCTCCCTGCTGGTCACAGCCCTATATCCTGACCCCCCTACGACCCAGACAACCCACATCCGGGAGGCCTTGAAAGGTGGCTGGGATGGTAACAAGCATTATATGTAGAGACACCCACTGAATCACTCTGTTGGATGAAAGCACTCACTGTGCAGCTCTTAAGTGCTGCAGCTCCAGTCTGTGCCAAGAGAGGGTGTAGTGTCAGAGTGCTGGCTAAGGGCAGACAGCTCTAGCTAGGGTCATTTTAGGGAGCACTCCTTTCCAGATCTGCTGGAAACCTCAAGTCACTCTGTGATGACATTAGAATTCTATCTCATCGTCTTCATGTGCCTAGTGCCAGAGCAGCTCGGCTCCCCTGCCTTTCCCTCCTTCCTCCTCCACCCATAAATCTTTCGGTCCATTGACTCTCTCTCACTCTTGCCAAATTCTCTGTCCACAGAGTAGCAAGGCACTAAATGCAAAGGAGGGAAGCCGAGGCAGTGTTCCCAGAGCTCATCAGGAATAGAAGTTAGTGTGGAGTGTGCTCTGAGTCGCTGAGACCAGCACAACATCTCATCCTAGCCCATCATGAGAAAAACAGATGGCAGGCAGGGAGAGGGGCTGGCAGTGGGTGGGAGAGCGCAGTAGCCAGAGGACAGTACCACTGGAAAGTCAGATGTCCCATTCTGCCACAGGAGCATCACAGTCAAAGACTTTATTTGTGGGTGGAGGCTGCTAGGACTCAGCCCTGGCAATTAAATCTGGGGGAGGGGGGAGCTCTGGGAAATTTTCCTAGTAAGGGTGTAAATCCTGAAATATGAAAGACCTGGAAAAGGCTGATATTGGCCATTTTCGTGGTTGGTAATGAAAGCCAGAAAAAAAACTGGATGGTTTATTTGGTTTTCATTAATGTCTTTCCCACCCCACCCCACCCCCTGTGCTGCTCATCATATAGATTAAATCACAAGCAATCCTGTTTTATATTCAGCTGTAGAGGGGCAGGTTAGTTCAGTGGTTGGATTGCTAGCTGGAGAATAGGGTTAATTTCCCTGCTCTGACAAACTCTGGACTGGAAAGTGTGGCTTCTGGGGCAGGGGATGTGGCTCTAAGGCAGGCTTAGGCCCCTGCAATTCCTTTACAAATGAAGCACTGATGACAGTGAACAAGTATCCCCAAGCCTTGTGGCAGTATTCTCCACATCATCACAGCACAGTGTTACTCAGTCTCTTTGCTGGCTGAGTCACATTCCTGGATGCCACCCCCACCTCACTCAGTGCCTAATAGACGCACTAGCTATGGGAGGAATGTTGGCCTTAACTGGTGAGAGGAAAACAAGCAAGCAGAATCCATGCTGTTTCTTTTCCTGCCCAAGTGACTACTCAGCTAATGCATGCTGCTGCCTATGGCGGACTGGTTGACATGCACCCACACCCACCTCTAGCAAATTGGAGTGTCCCTTTGTAGAATCTTTTCCTTGGGGAATGAATGTAAACTGGGCTGCAGTGATGTGCAAGCTACTGCTTTCAGCCTGGCCAGACAGACCCTCTTTACACAGCTACAAACTAGGGAGGAGGATGTGCTTTGCGGTTCACCCGTGGCAGCAGTCCCCATAACCTTGGGACAGCCATTGACCAACAGGGGATGTGTGAAGCATGGTGTGGGTGTGCTGGGCGCACAGGGCATGTGGGTTGGAGGCACAGGCTGCAACTGGGTGTTTGATTAGTGCACAGTCCAGTGATTGGCTGGGATGCTTCAGTGGGGCACCTTCACAGCTGTGCAGGCCTTGGGGGCAAGCCACCCATTCACGTACAGGCTAGTAGGGTACCTGTGTAGTGATCCATCACTGGTTCCGGTGGTGGGTTCTCACGGAGTGTGTGTTGGTGGTGGTACCATGCTGCCTGTTGATGAGCCCCCTGAGGAGACGGCCATTCTGTTAATGGTCCTTGCCTCGTGCTTCATGATCCTGGCCCAGGTGTTCCAGCATTGGACCGGGCTACTCCTGCCAGGGCCCCACTTCTACAACCATGGAACATGGCGCAGGAGAGTGGCCAACATGCGCCAAGCAACATCGTTGCGGTGGGAGAGGAGGATAGCTGCTCGCCGACATGTCCTGTTCGGAACATCTGTGTCCCAGGACATGCGGCTTGTCCTTTCCTGTTGGCCTCTCAACCTTTACAGCCGTTGTGTGACTGTCCCAACGCTGAGGATGAATTGGATGTGTTCACGCACCAATTAATGGTGGGAGAACATGCTGGCTACCTGTACAGACGAGGACTAGACGGACCACTTCCGCATGAACCGCTCCCTGTTGACCCGGCTCGGAGAGCTCCTGAACCCACATCTCTGGAGGCGAGCTACCAACATGCGGTATCCACTGCTGCCAGGGATACGATTGGCCATGGCGGTGTGGAGGCTCGTTACCCCTGATTCCTGTTGGAGCGTTGGGGAGCAGTTCGGCGTGGGGACCATGACCGTTAACAGGGCGCTCCACGACATGCGTGACCTGATAGTGGAGTGCTGTTCGAGTGGGTCATCCAGCTCCGGGATCCCGAGGTAGTAATCTGCGGCTTTGAGGACATGGGCTTCCCCCATTGTATCGGAGCAATAGACAGCACCCACATCCCTATCATCGTTCCCCACCCCACCCCAACGCCAAGACGGACTATCTGAACCAGAAGCAGGCTTTCTCAATAAATCTCCAGGCCGTTGTTCACAGGTGCCTGTTCACTGACATGTACACAGGCCAGTCAGGGAGGAGTCATGATGCGCGCATTCTGCGGGCATCACCCTTCTGTGCCCGCATGCTCGATGGGGAGATTGCCCCCAACCTGTACCGGGTGATTGAGGGGGTATCCATGGCTCCAGTGGTGATTTGGGACCCCGCCTACCCGCTGAGTCCGTGGGTCATGAGGGCTTATCCCATGGCTCGCACACCAAATCGCAGGCTGTTCAATGAGCACCTATCATCTGCTTGCTGTGTGATGGAGCGGACATTCAGCCAGCTCAAGATGCGTTGTTGCCTACTCATGAACAGGAGCCAGTTTGATCTCGAGCATACCCCCATCCTTGTCCTGGCGGCCTGCATCCTGCACAATATCTGTGAGACCAACAGAGCTTCCCTTGACAACCCCCCCACCGTTGCAGCGAGGAAGTCCCGTGCCCCTGTACCAACATGTCCAGGGTGGGGCATTCAGGCGCATATCGGAGAGAAAAGGGACGCTTTCTGTAGGCGCATTGTTGCCCGGATGGCAGGCAACTAACCCTGGCATATGACTCCCTCCCCCTCCCACCCCCCTCCACAGCCTGTGTAACCCAACTAATAAAGACAGTTATGTAATGACTACAATGTCCCTGCGTATTCTTGGTTAGATACTAGGGGTTCCCCAGTCCTGTGTGACGCGTGTCCCATGCAGCGGGGTCACCAGCTTGTTTGCAGCTATGGTGTTTGTCACGCTTCAGACTGTGGCCTGTCTCCAGATGGCAGTTAGCATCGGCAGTGCAAACATGCTACCTCTTACCTTAGGGACCGCCTTGCCCTTCGCGCCCCGGAACGGCTCCTGCGGTCTGCCGGGGGTGCCCTCCTGGAGGTCCCCCGTGTTAAGCGGGGGGCCACGATGGAGCGAGCATTCTCGGTGGTAGGGCCGCGGCTGTGGAACTCCCTTCCGGAGGAAGCTCGCCTGGCCCCAAGCCTTTTGACATTT
>QEPC01010142.1:621371-634479 GCA_003113815.1 Sphenodon punctatus
GGGGGGGGTGATTTTTAATCCCCCACCGACTCTGCCCTGTTTTACTGGTATATTTTATATTTGTATTTTAATTGTTTTAACTGTTTTATTGTTGTTAGCCGCCCCGAGCTGCGTTGCAGGATGGGGCGGGATAGAAATCCATAAAATAAATAAAATAAATAAATAAATAAAATGTGCAGGCCTGTACCCTTTTGGGTGGTCTGTCATCTCCCCACCGCATTCTGGCAGGCAGGAGCGGTATAGGTTCCGCATCTGTATTGCGCATGGCATGACCCTGTATGTCCATTTTCAGACCCCTCCCCACGCACGAGGCCCCCTTGACATAACTATTGACACAGAGGTGCAGTATAACAATAATTTATTGGGGTGTATGTACATGGGGAGGGAGTTACTTTTTGCAGGGCCTTCCCCGTGCCTGCTTTGGTGCACCACTGGGGCTTGATCCCCTGTGGGCCCTTGCTGCCACCATCCACTGAGAGCGGCGGCCTGGGCTCTCTGGCGTCCACTGGCCGCTCCACTCTGGGCTGAGGTATTGGACCCAGCGATGTTGGAACATATGGTAAGTGTTACAATATTACCTGGGATGTAACCCCTGCACCACAGCCATTTTTGTAGCTCTCTAGGGGTGCCATGGATCTCCATGCAGCATCCCCTCCACCCATCCCTCTGCAGGTAACGATGTGTCTCGTCCCCCCCGTGCAGACAGATATGTGGCCTGGCTTACCAGAGCTGGTGGAGCAGCCAGCATGGGCGGTTGGTCACCTGGGGTTTCCGGGATGTCCAGGGGAGACCGTGGTTCCCAGAGGAATGGTCTCAGAAGCAGCTGTGGAGGAACCAGGAGGAGTGCAGGCTGGAAGGGCGACCCCACAGGCTGCTGTTGTGGGGTTATGTGGGGGAGAGGGACCCTGTGCACGAGGCCAGGGAAGGGGTGCTGCTGAGGAAACCAGGGTTGGCCGAAGTGCTGGAGAGGGGGCACCTGCACCTGTGGGAGGGCACCCTAGTGGTAACCGGCTGCCACCCCTCCATCTGCACCTGGAGGGTCCATGTTATGCTGGGGTTCTTTCCGCAGGAGCCCCACAGCCTCCCCAATGAGGTCAAGGGCCCATGCAGATGTCCCCTCCAGCGTGACATGGGCCCTCACCCTCTCGATCCTGTCGAGCTGCATCTCACGGTGGAGGGTGGCAGTCTGGTGCCTGTCTCACAGGTGTTTGGTGCAGGACTGGTTGAGCATTGCTGCCAATATGTCCCGGTCCCTATCCCCCTCCTCTCTTTGCACCTCCCTGGTGAGAGCAAACTCCTCAGAGTGCACTTCGGCTAACCTGGTTTCCTCCAACAGTTCCCTCCCCAGGTCCTCTCTCCTCCTCTGGTTCCTGGCCCGCATCTTCCTCTCAGCACTGTCGGTGGCAGCAACCCTTGCAGGACCGGGGGGCTCATCTGTGGACAACATGTTACCCCATTGGGTTGTGTTGCTTGCCATTGGGTTCTGTTGTGCCACAGGGCATGTCTGTCCCTGTGTTGGTCGGGACTGATAGGGTAGGGTCCCTGTATTCCCATCCTCTGTGTCGAACCTCAGTGGTGGCCCCATATGAGCGCGCCTTCACCCGGGACCATGTTGTCCCAGCACCTCATTGTGAGCATGTCTCGTGGTCCCTCCTCCCTTGTGACCCCACATCTGCATTCCTGTCAGGGGATGTTAACCCGTGTAGCTACGTTCCCCTACTGTGGGGTCCCCCATCCCTTCCCTGTCATGCATGGTGGGTGTATTACTCGAGGGGCTACCTCTGTGGCCTGCCTGCTACCCCATCACCCCGGCACCACCCGCGACCTTCCCATGTCTGTGGTGGCCTACCATTGTTGTCCTGTTGACCAGGTCTCGGTGCCACCGTTTCCTCCTTGACCACCTCCTCCTCCGTGACCTCCTCCTCATGAACCTCCAGGCACCCTTGAGCTGTAATGGGATGATCCATCAGTTGATCCTTGTTACCCGGCTTGAGCTCCGGTCACTGTGGCTGGGGGGGAGCATCCAGCTTGGCGACTTGGGGCCCGCCCGGTAGCTATGGTGGCAGTGGAGCTGGTCGTCTCCTGTTGGGGGTATTGCATGGGGGTTAACATCTGTCCCACAGCCCCCTTTTGCTCCCATTGGGGGATCCTTCCCCTCTCTCCCCGGGGGGCACAGCCGGGTTACCTGACTGTCATGGAGGCCCTCCTCGGCTGTCTCCCACTGGGTGACATCCCTATTGTACCCCTGCCGCTGCATCTCCTGGGCGATGGCTTTATAGACCTGTCTGGTCTTGTAGCTGTGCACCAGGTCATGCTGGACCTTTTCAGCCCCCCCCCACACGTATGAAGTCCCAGGTCTCCTGCTTCGACCAGGGCTCCCCCTTTTGGGTACTGCGGGGGGGGGCGTCCAGCTTGGCGACTTGGGGCCCGCCCGGTAGCTGTGGTGACAGTAGAGCTGGTCATTTCCTGTTGGGGGTATTGCATGGGGGTTAGCATCTGTCCCACAGCCCCCTTTTGCTCCCATTGGGGGATCCTTCCCCTCTCTCCCCGGGGGGCACAGCCGGGTTACCTGACTATCATGGAGGCCCTCCTTGGCTGTCTCCCCAGCAGTGCATTGCTCCTATGTCTGGGTGCTCTCCTGGGGGGACGGTTAGCTGTCAGCTGCCCGCCCTGTGTTCCCTTGAGATGGTTTCTGGTATTGGCGTGTGGGCCCTCCCTCCCCGGGTTGTTAGGGTACGCTTGCTCTTACCTCGCTGTCGGTTGTGCTCCCTTCCCCTTGCCCTGTGGCTGTGGTGGAGTGGGGGGATGTGGGCAGAGTGGGTGCTGCGGTATGTCCTCAGCCCTGTGGCGGGATAGGTGTGCTGTGATTAGCCGTCTTCCCCCTCCCGTACAGTTGGGCCGGCCCCCCTCCCCAGGACATCCCGGGGTCACTTGCCTTACCCTGGCCTGGCCTGTGTGTGTCATGGCACTGGCTTCCTTCATCTTGTTGGATGCTTTCCTTCCAGACATTTTGGGAGCCGGCGCACTGCTGTCATGTTTCGGTTCTCCTTTAAGGGCTCCTGGCTGGGTGGCCGGCATCTCCCCCGGTGTGCATGTCTGTTTGGGGGCACCTGCTTGGCCTCTCTAGCCATCTCTCTGTGGTATCGGTGGACCCATCCCCGTGGGTGTGGGTGGTTTGTTTTTTACACGGTTGGGTGGGTGTTAAACACCCATCTCCACCCACGGAGCATGCTGGCTCCTTCCTGGCTGCTCCGTGGGTGTTGGTGGGTGGGTCGTGAACGCACACCCACCCATTTGTGGATGTTTACACGGACACTCTCCCACCCATCCAATGGGTTTTTATGGGTGTTCGTGGGTGGGTGACGTCCATGTAAAAAAAGCCATGTAAGGTGATCAGTGCTTAAATGTAATTTATAGAGAGGATGCTATCTTCACTTTGCCTGCAGAGCGAGCCCAAGAAAGACTAGTTATAGGCAAAGAGCAGTGAAGCAACACTTCCCAAATGGGCTTCATGAGGGAGCTAGGATCATTCATATCATCTATCTGCGTGAGGAAATATCTTTGGTTTGCTCCCACATTTTTGTTTTATTAGATGTTTTGGTCTTGGCCTCAAGAAACTCCATTCACACCTAATGAAACCTTCAGTCCACATGATCTGGACTGGACATCATGTGACATGGGCTTCCCCATTGCTTAAAGTTTAAGCTAGACTATTGGGATGAAGCTGCTGGTCCAGCTGTGAAATCAAGACTTTGCTTTAGTGAGCTGAGAAAGGTGATTTGTAGACCTGACACCAAGAATCTCAGCTAGTGCTGCTTCCATCAGAAACAAGGTATTTGCTGAGATTTGTGCGACACAGAAACTTACTAGCTTTCCTGCTGTTTTCACCATTTTCTGTTATTTTTTGCAAGTTGAACGAGGTTGCCACACGCTGGTCCCAAACCCCATGTGTGCCCTGTGTGCATCTCCAGGGGCTGTGGAGATGAAAACTTGCTGGCTAAGTAAGCACTGGGGAAGTGCTGGAAATTGCCATAAAACTGCTGTAAAATTCCCAGAAAGTGACAAAGTGCGAGAAAGTGATGAAACTGTCCCAGTAAGTGACTGTGGCAGGGATGGGCTTGCCTGTGAGTACTTTCCAGATCAAGGCTCCAAACAGTCACTGAATCATAGGGAATTCATTCTCCACTTGGTCTTTTTATTATATACATACCTCATGGTCTCTAGCCACACAGTCTCAATATGATCTCAGTCCCTATCTCAGGGTCAGTCTCCACGATACATAGTCTCTCTCTGCCTGGCTTTTTGAGGTCCTTGCTTCTTTAGTGAGGCAGATTTCTTGCCCTTCACAATCCCTAGCCAGGCATCAACCCCCTCTGACTTCTTAATGTCTCTAGAGCCAGATCTCAGTCCTCTGGCTTTTACTCCTTCTTTGGCCTTTCACTCAAGTTCTCCACAGTCAAGAAAAAGTCCTCTGGCCTTACCTTCCTTTGAGGCAGAACTCCCTCCCAGGTCTTGTCTCCTTCAAACCATACCGCTCGGAGCTCTTTCTGACTTTTTAGCCTCTTTGGGCTGGCCTAGCCATGCCCTTTCCAGCAACCTTCACTGTAGTGCCTGACAGCACCTGCAGCTTTGCTTGCTAACCCAATTACTTGGCTGGCACTAACTGCCTCTATGGGGCCCACGGCCCATAAGAGCTCTGCCCTTACAGTGACAAAAAATATGAGAAAAAATGGCAGAATCACAGAATCACCAGAAACTGACAAAAGTACTGATGAACATTCACAAGCACCCCTGAACGGTCAGGATTTACTATTTCCCCTTGGAACAGGAACACTTGCTGACACTTGCTTCACTCTGTGAACACTTGCACATCACAGGATTTTGTTATGTGTGCATGTGCAGGATCAATAAGAGTAGCACTTTGTGTGTACATGTGAGAATAAGATTTGTTTATGCTAGAAAATGTGTGCTCACCTGTGTAGTTCCTCTGACGTTAATGGTAGATGCTAGCAATATTTCAATCCATAATTCAGTCCATCTGGAGTTGCATTCCTCAAATTCTCTTTCATCCTGATCCTGCTTTTATCATCTCTGTGGCTTTTTCTGCTTCTGTCTTTCTTCCTGCATAATTATTATGCATATTCCAGATACGTACCATAGGTAGCCAAACTGCGACTCTGGTTGGGTGGCATATAAATTTAAATAAATAAATACAGTGACACTTATTAGTTCCTTGCAGCATCTCTGAAGGAAGGAAGTGCTTGAAGCTTTTATTTATTTATTTATTTAGTCACATTTCTATGCTGCCCTTCCTGCAGAGGCTCAGAGTGGCTTACAGTAATAAAAAAAAAACAGGAACAAACAAGAATTTTAAGCCATTAAAATCAATTTTAAAATCCCCACCTCCCCACCCAATCCCATCTCACCCTATCCCTGCCTGCCAAAAGCCTGGCCAAATAGAAAGGTCTAACATTGTTTCTGGAAGATGAACAGGCTCGGGTTTAGTTGGACCTCCACGGGGAGGGATTTCCATAATCAGGGGGCAGCTACTGAGAGAGCTTCCCTGTGTGCCCTATTTGTAAAAACACCATGGGGAGATGCCACCTACAAGAGGACATGAGGGAGGGGCAGCTGACCTTATGGAACACCAAAGGACATGAGGGAGGAGGCAGTCTTTTAGATACCTGGGGCTGAAGCCTTTTAGGGCTTTATAGGTTAGAACCAGCACCTTGAATTGTGTCCGGGAAGCTATCGGCAGAGCCAGTGTTCCAGAGCACCAGTGTAATGTGCTCCCGCTGACCCACCCCCAAAAGAAGATAGGCTGCCACATTTTGTACCAACTACAGCTTCCAAACAGTCTTCATAGGCACATGTCTTAAATGACAGTCACTGTCACACAGGAAGCTGGCATACAGTTAAGCGATGGTGGTGACACAGACATCACTTTGCCTCTGCCATGGGATGCATGGGAAAGGCTGCCAACTCTAGTGTTCAAATATCAAAATGTGTCAGGCTCCAGAAAATCACAAGTGATTTTTAAAAATCATGAGATCTTTAAAAATATTTTTGGAGGGGCTGGGGCTGTGATGGAGCCTTTTTAGACGAGGCACTTTTTTCTTGTGGACTTGTGAAATCTGGAAGAAAGAAATTCCCATGGGGGTGGGGTGGCCTTAGACATTTACCTGTGAAACTGGAAGTTTGTTGGCGCCATTGAAAACAGCGCACACATGCATGGATGGAGATGCGAACTTATAAAACCCCGATATCGAGGTTTCATAAGTCCACATCTCTGTCCATACACGCGAGGGACAGGTAAACATGGGGTGGTGATGCCATGCCCCCCCTTGAAAGAGTGGGGCACGGACAGGGGTGGGGACAAGGGGGGTTGTGCCATGGCCCTCCAGTGAGAGGGGGAGCATAGGCACGGGGGATCGGGTGGGGAGGAGTGCCATGGCCTCCCAGTGAGATGGGGGCATGGGCAGGGGTGGGTGCAAGGGGGGTTGTGCCATGGTACCCGGTGATGGGGGAGCATAGGCATGGGGGATGGAGGGATGGAGCATAGGGAGGGTGACATGGCCCCCATGTGAGAGGGGGGCATGGGCAGGTTTTTTGTGGGGAGGGCGGTAAGAGAGGAAATGGAAGTGGTTGGGATGGAGGATGTGGGGTTGAGTTTGCAGTGGGAGAGAGATGTTTCTTGCAAAGGGTGGGTTTGGGGTGGAGAGAGGATAGGGAGGTTTCCCTGCCTGCCCCTATTACTTTTCCACCTCCAGGGATGCCAGGTTGGGGGCTTCAGGAGCTGGAGAAGGGGGAGGGTCTCTGTGGGAGAGTGGAGAATGAGGGAGCTACTGGACCAGTTGGGGTTGTGATGGCCATGGGGAGGTATGGGTGGGGGGGTGGGAGAGAAATTGTATCAGGGGCCTTGGGAGAGGCATCTTGTGTCTGTTCCTGAGTCCCACTCCCTTCCTGTCTTGGGGTATTTGAGGGTTGAGGCCAGTGGAGCCCCTGATCTAAAACTGATGCTGCTTAATGTGAGGTAGGTGGCAAATAAAACATCAGCAATCTTTGATTTTATTCAAGATGAGACCAATGACCTTGTATGCATTAGAGGCCTGGCTGGATGAGACATGTGAACCAGTATTGTCCCAGATGGTGCCAGCCAGGTGCAACATCAGCCTAGAATTGGGGGTACGGTGATTTGTAAAGATGCTCAGGTCTTTCAAAGGTATCTGGTGTCTAACCCTTCCAATATAGAGTGTGTCCGCCTTATGTTGGAGTTGGTTGGGGATAGATTGGGGATTCTGCTGGTGTACTGACCACCCCGCTGCACAGCAGACTCCCTGACTGAGCTGGCTGAGTTGGTCTCAGAGGTGGTTCTTGAACTCATCCAAACTTATAGTCTTGGGTGACTTCAATATATACGTGCCGAGACCAACCTTTTGGGGCCAGAGCAGGACTTCATGGACCATGACAACCATGGGTCTATCCCAGATTATATCTGACCTAATACATGAGGTGGGACACATGTTGGATCTGATGTTTTTCACTGGCCTGGAGACAGGAATTCTGATTGTTGGAGGTGTTGTTATAACACTGTTGTCATGATCAGACCATTACCTTTTCAAGGCCCGTATCCCCACCCTCCTCTTCCCCCATCGGGGTGGTGGGCCAGTTAGATTGGTCCTCCCTCAGAGACTTATGGATCCAATTGGTTTCCAGAACTCTCTGGGATATTTACCTACTTACCTTGACAGCTACTCTGTCGATGACCTGGTCGTTTTATAGAATAGCATCTTGATCAGGGCCATTATTATTATTATTATTGTTTAGTAGTAGTAGTGTGTTCTTTATTTATTTATTTAGCACCAGCGGTGTACCTGGCACTGTCCAATCAGTAGTTATAGACAGGTCCCTACCCCAAGGGGCTTACAATCTAAGTGAGACAAGAAAGGGGGGTACAAGGGAGAGGTGGGCATCAGGAGAGACAAGAATACATTTATGAGGTTGCAGGTGCACATGCTTAACTTACTTACAGGGAGGAGATTCTTATCACTCATGATGAACCAGGTAAAGTCTGATGGAAGAGGTAGGTTTTCAGGAGAGACTTGAAAGCTGGGAGAGAGGAAGCAGAACAAATGTATCCAGGGAGGGAGTTCCAGGCATGGGAGGCTACAAGAGAGAAGGGGCAAAGGCATTTAGAGGAACAGGGGAGTCACAAGCAGGCACGGGTGGGGTCAAAGGAGGAGCGAAGCTCCCAGGCAGGAATGTTGCAGGATACAAGAGCAGAGATATGTGGAAGCAAGGCCATAAAGAGCCTTGAAGGTGAAGACAAGGAGCTTGTGTTGAATGCGTTCCCATAGAGGGAGCCAGTGTAGGGCGGAGAGGAGGGACTGAACATGGTCAAAGCAACAGGCAAGGTGGATGACTTTGGCAGCACAGCCAACGTTCTGCTGCCAAAGTCATCCACCTTGCCTGTCGCTGTGAATGGAGATGAGGAACAGAGATGAGGAGGATGAGATCAGACCAGGGAAGGCCAGTAAGGGGGAAGTTACAGTAGTCAAGGCAAAAGATTACTAGACCATGGACTAGGGATTTTGCAGTGGCAACAGTAAGGCAGAACCAGATTTGAGCAATATTATACAGAGTGAAGTGGCAGGACTTGGCAACAGCCAGGATCTGAGGCATAAAGGAGAGAGAGGAGTCAAAGATTAATCCCAGGCTATGCACTTGAGGGACAGGATGGTGACACCCTCAATGGAAACTGAGAGGGAAGTAGGAGGAGAATGTTTGTGGGGGTGGGGGGAGATGAGTAGTTCAGACTTGGCCATATTAAGCTTGAGTTGGTGGTGAGACATCCAAACAGAGATGTCAGAAAGACAGTCAGCAAATATGAGACTGGATGGAGGAGGAGAACATGGGAGTGGTGAAATACAATTGCGTGTCATCAGCATACAGATGATACTGGAAGCTGTGGGATTCAGTGAATTATCTAGCAAAAGAATGTGCAGGGACAAGAGGGCCCAGGGCAGAGCCTTGGAGAACTTCCACAGAGAGGGGAAGTGACGTAGAGGAGGTACCAGCAAGACAAACGTTGAAGGATCGGTTCAAGAGATACGAAGAGAACCAGTCAAGAACAGAGTCCCGGAAACCAAGGGAGTGTAGCGAATCCAGGAAGAGACCATGATTGGCATTGTCAAAGTCGGCAGCGAGATTGAGGAGTAAAGGCCCTTAAACTTGGCTAAGAGAAGGTCATCGGTGATTTTGGCAAGGGCAGTCTCAGTCGTGTGGAGGGAGCGGAAGCCCGATTGGATGGGGTTAAGTGACGAATTTGAAGAGAGCAAATCAAGACAGCTCAGAGACAACGCGCTCCAGAAGCTTGGTGTTGGAAATACATTCCTTAGTTATATCTCCCCTAAGCACCTTATCCTGCTTATTTGCTAGAAACAGCAGAAGTAGAGACAGTCAGATCAGGGAACCCCTCCCCTATCCACTTTGTTCTACTCCTGCTAGGACCTGATTGGTTAGTTTCCTCTCCTCAGGGTGTTTCTTATCTCTTTGTGTCTGAGAGCTATTCAGAGAGCTTCTCCTACTTCCCTCCTGAACATACCTAGTCTTAGGACTTAGTATAGATGTAGGCCTTTCCTATCCTACATGTATTTCTTAATAAAGCTACTTAAACTTAAGTNCCCCCTTCCACCTGCGCAGCCTGGACTCGGGGAGGGTTTTTCTTTTAAAAACTTTTTGGCTGGGGCTTTAAGTTTTTTTACATTGCAGCCATTTTTAAATGGCTGCAATGCAAAAAAATCTGGTACCCCGGAATCTGGTACCGGGTCCTGATTATCGGTTCCAATCCGATAATGCCGGTACGCCCGTTACCGGCATTATCGGATACCGGATTCTACCGGTTTCCCACCCCTATTGGTTAGTCTCCTCTCCTCAGGATGTTTCTTATCTCTTTGTGTCTGAGAGCTATTCAGAGAGCTTCTCCTACTTCTCTCCTGAACACACCTAGTCTTAGGACTTAGTATAGATGTAGGCCTTTCCTATCCTACATGTATTTCTTAATAAAGCTACTTAAACTTAAGTATGCTTCCTGCCTGCTTATTAATGATTAGCTACTCACACTCATCTGTAAACTCTGCATTGGCCAATCAATGCAATGATCTCACAGTCCTTGCATTCCAACACTTGGAAGGGTAGGAGCGAAATGGGGCGATAGCTGGAAGAGTTGGAGGGGTCAAGAGTGGGCTTCTTAAGGATAGGGGAGACAGTGGTGTGTTTTAAAACCAATGGAAATGATCCAATAGAAAGGGAGAGATTGATGATATGCAGCGGTGGGGGCAATGGCCATAAGGAGGTGAGAGGGGATGGGTTCAAGGGTGCAGGTGAAGGGGTTAGATGAAGGGTGGAGAGATGAAGAGAAGAGAAGAGAAGAGAAGAGAAGAGAAGAGAAGAGAAGAGAAGAGGGAGGTTATCTTATCAAGAGATGCTGCGGGGAAGGAGAAGATGAGAGAGGCAGGAGGGAGAATAGCAGGGAAGGAAATGGGGGAGGGACACCATTGACATGGTTGCACCCAGGTGTCTGCTCCCACCACTGCAACAATATAGGTCCCCCTGGTATATGGAGGATCTGAGGCTGTTGAAGTGGGAGGGTAGGCTGTTAGAGCATAGGTGGCGCTCAACTTGTGTTGAAGCCAACTGATAGCAGCATAGATCATTCTGATTGCAGTATAGATCATTAACTGGTGGGTACCGCCAGTTAATATTGTTCATACAATAAGGGCCTGCAGAGACGCCTTGTAAGTTGCTGCCCCAGTACTATGGAACTCCTTCTCTCGGAGGTTCGCCAGAGCCCAAGCTTGAGCATCTTCTGGAGGCAGTGTCAGACTTTTCTTTTTGACAGAGCTTTTGGCAGGTGGGGATATAGGTTGGGTTTGTGGGATTTGGGGTACGGGCAGGGATTTTTAGGGGATTTGATTGTATTGCTTTGTATTTTTACTGGTTTTTTTCTTGTTGTATTCTTGTTCTTGTAAGCTGCCCTGAGTCTCTGGGGAAGGGTGGGATATAAATGTTAATAAATAGATAAATAAATACCAAATCTGATGGAGGTGGCAGTATGAGAAATTCAAAAAGGAGGTGCTGGCGAAATATCAGGTAACCCCAGAGACATACAGACAAAAGCTTCATAATTTTAAGTGAGGGGAGGACATGTCTTATGCAAACTGTTACATTCTGCTACACCAGTGTTGTAATACATGGGAGAAAGGGGAAGCAACTGCTAACATTGACATGGCCAGGTCATGGAACAATTTCTTACTTTATGCAGTTCAGGGTTAAAAGCCCATATCTTGAATTAAAAAATAACTAATCCTGAGAGACGACCACAAGGGCAGACTAATATGTTGCCAACTCAATACTGGCTTATGCGGAACAAAACAAAAAGGGTGATAAATCTAAAAACAGGTTCCATGTCAAATATAATGAACACAAAACCCACTATGTGGGGAAAGGCAAACAGGTACATAGTGGAGATCAAAGGGGATCTGCAAACGAAAGGGAGCGGAATTCCCCCTCCCAGAAATCTAGTGGCCTCCAAAATAATATGACCCATTTTCAATCAGTATCACCCTCATATCCCCCATATCCTCCGATATGGGGGAGGTGCTTGAGGCGGTGAGGGTAACCAGTTGTGAAATAGATTCTTGCCTGTCCTGGCTGGTGAAAGCTAGGACTGTTGCTGGCTGGGGTTGTCAACGCCTCCCTTTGGGACATTCTTAAAACTGCAGTTGTCTGGTCCCTGCTTAAGAAGTCATCTTTGGATGCTGACTCCCCAGCCAGCTATCGACCTGTCTCCAGTCTTCCCTTTTTAGGGAAGATTATTGAATGGGTAGTTGTCTGACAGCTTCAGGATAATCTCGACACCGTCTGATTCCTGGACCTGTTTCAGTCGGGCTTCCATCCTGAGTGTGGAATGGAGACTGTGCTTGTGATCTTGGTTGATAACCTGCTGTGCCTGGTGATTGACAAGGAGAATTCTACCCTGTTAATCCTGTTCGATCTTTTGGCAGCCTTTGATACAGTTGACCATGAGATGATGTTGAGACGACTGTGGGGCCTGGCGGGGTGTGCAGGACAGCTCTTGAGTGGTTCTGCTTCTTCCTGTTGGGGAGGTCCCAGAGAGTGGTGATGGGTGACTGCTCATCATCCTCTCAGGACCTTGCCTGTGGGGTCCCACAGGGTTCTATTCTGTCTCCCCTCTGTTTCAACATGTATATGAGGCCACTGGGCAAGATCATTTGGAGGTTTCGGGTGAAGTGCCATCAGTATGCTAATGACACTCTGCTCTACCTCTCTTTTTTCATCTGACCCAGGCCCTGCAGTCTCGGTGCTTACCCAATGCCTGGCTGCTGAGGATGAGCCGAATGAAGCTGAATCCAGACAAGACTGAGATGATGATGGTTGGCTGGTCTTGTGATCTGGAGGGGATTGGGACTCCTGTTATTGATGGAGTCTGGCCCTCTCTGGTCAGTCAGGTTCTCAGCCTTGGAGTGCTTCTGGACCCCTTGTTGCACCTGGATTGTCAGGTTGCGGCGGTGGCCAGGAGCACTTTCCACCAACTCCATCTGCTGAGGAAGCTGTGACCTTTTCTTTCTGATTCAGATCTGGCCACTGTCATCCATGCTTTCATCACCTGGAGGCTAGACTACTGCGATGCACTCTATGTAGGGTAGGGATGGACGAACGCGGTTCAGAAGTTCGGAGTTCGGCCCGAACTTGGCCTGTTTGGATGACCGAATCCGAACACGAATCCGACCATGAACTGGCCGAACCGAACTCAATTCCGAACGTCAAAATGACCGAACAGTTTGGTCAGTTCGGATCACGTTCGGATCGCATTCGGGTGGCAAAAAAAGGTTCACTGGAAGGTCAAACGTGACAGGGAGGGGTAGTACTAGTCACTGAGGAGCAGACTTCCAGGCACCAGGGGTGGAGAGGCTTGCAAGAAATGAAACTATCTGCCTCCCCCCTTCCCAACACCTTCTGAGCTAGTCACTGTTCCTGAACAGCAGGCGTTGAGTAGGATTATTAGATTGCTTTAAGTTTCATTTCA
>QEPC01010142.1:641975-664547 GCA_003113815.1 Sphenodon punctatus
AACCCCATCATCACATACCCTAACCACCCGCCCTATCCCATAATTATATTTATATTATATAAATATAATATATTATATTTATATATTATATTATATTTTTATATTGTATTTATATTGTTGTTAGCTGCTCTGGGCTGCCGTGTGGTGGGAAGAGCAGGGGTTAGGGGTGGGACATCAGCGCAAATACCGGGTACCGGTTTTATCGGGTACCGGATTTAAGAATACCAGCTTACCGGATTAATACCGGTTTACCGGTACCGGATCTCTTCCATTAATTTCAATGGGGAACTGTCCCCATTGAAATCAATGGAAAAAAACAAAAACCTCCCCCCTCCCCGTGGGTGGAAGGGGGGACACACACCCCACCCCAGGGATCACCCTACTTCCCACTCAGGGATCGCCTACCTACCTTGAGCTCCGGGCGGCGGCGGAGGCGCTCCGGCAGCTTCAGCACTGGCTGTGGCTGCCGCTGACTTCAGCACGCTACTAGGCCTTCCAGGGAACTTCCAGGTTCCTCAGAAGGCCTAGTAGCGTGCTGAAGCCGACGGCAGCCACAGCCAGCGCTGAAGCCACCGGAGCGCCGCTGCTGTCACCACCGCCCGGAGCTCAAGGTAGGTAGGCTATCCCTGGGTGGGAAGTAGGGTGATCCCTGGGGTGGAGGTGTTAAACCCCACCCCACCCCAGGGATCAGTAGTACCGGTACTTACTTACCTGCTGGCTGCTGCTGGACGCTGGTGCTGGGCTGGCTCTAGGTTGCCGGCGGCGGCCCGGAGCCCGCAGTAGGGGTCACAATTTTTTGTTGTTGTTTAAATCCACGCTGGGCAAGGTGGGTGGGGGGTGTCCCCCCTTCCACCCACGCAGCCTGGACTCGGGGAGGGAAAGTGTTGGGGGGGGGTTGGTTTTTTTTTTTACATTGTGGCCATTCATTTGAATGGCCGCAATGTAAAAAATCTGGTACCGGGGAATCCGGTAAACGGGCCGGATTACCGGGTTTAATCCGATACTGCCAGTACACCCAATACCGACAGTATCAGATACCAGATGATCTGGTAGTCCCACCCCTAATAAGTATGTTAAATAATAAATAAATAATAAATAAATAAATATATACAGCACCACAAGGCCACAAATGAGTGTTAATGGCCTGATGTACATTGCACCTAGTTTCTGACTGAGCGTTGCATACAAGTGTGAAGGTTTCCCTAACCCAATCCATCTCAAGTGTTGACAGCACAGAATTCTGCTGACTATAGGCTCAAAAAGGGCAGATGCAGAATTGGGGAAGAGTCTTTATTCTCCATTGCAAATACATATTAAAGTACAGCGATGATCAGAAAAGGCACTATATAAATTCAGAGGGTCTTAGCGCCTCTGTCATCCTGATGATTCTGTTTTTATACCCATTGAAACATCTGCAAGAGGGTAAGCTGTGCTGTATTCTGACCTGAGCAATAGCAGCACAACTGCCATGTCCCATTTGTACAACCTCTGTTACTGAGGAGAAGCAAGGATGTAGTCTATTTTCTGAACTTGCACCATTTACCCCAGGAGGAACCACAGGGCGTGTGCCTAATAGGGATGTGTGAATGTGGTTCGGAAGTTTGGAGTTCGGACCAAACTCGACTAGTTCGGTCGACCGAACCGAACTTCCGAACCGAACTCAAATTTGACTGAACTGTTTGGTCGAATCCGAACCAGTTCGGAAGGCCAAAAACAGCTTAAAACACCGGTTTTGAATGTATGAACTTGGTTCGGAAGTTCGGAATTTGACCGAACTCGACTAGTTCGGTTGACCGAACCAAACTTCCGAACCAAACTTGAAGTTCGGGACAGTCGGGGAGGCAGGACCAAGGGGGGCGACCGGGGGGGGGAGAGGGTGTGGCTATTGGGGTCATGATGGGATGGGGGGGGAGGTGAGACTGGTGAGGCGGGATAGATGCTTGTTGCATGTCCCGCTCACTACCCCCCAAGCAGTGGAGCAGGTGGTTCTTGGTCAGAAGGCCCCTGATCCTGTGATGGTGCTGTTAAATGTGAGATCGGTGTAATATGCTCCCAGTGGGCCAGTCCCACTAGGGACTAGCCAGTGTTCTGTTCTGTCCCCTTTTCTGTTCAATATGTATATGCAGCCGCTCAGCAAGGTGATTAAGGGGTTCGGTGTACGGTGTCATTAATATGCTGATGACACTCAACTGTACCTCTCTTTTTCAACAGACCCAGGCCCGGCAGTCTCGGTGCTTACTCGGTGCCTGGCGGCTGTGAGAGATTGGATGAGGGCTAATTGACTGTGACTGAATCCTGACAAGACAGAGGTGATGTTAGTGGGTAAGACGATGGAATTGGCGGCCCCCATCATTGATGGGGTCTGTCCTCCATTGACCTCCCAGGTACGGAGTCTAGGGGTGCTCCTCAATGCGCAGCTCCACCTGGATCTCCAGGTGGAGGCTGTGGCAAGGAGTGCTTTCCGCCAGTTGCATCTGGTGCGACGACTTTGGCCGTTTGTTTCGGACTCTCACCTGGCCACAGTCATCCATGCTTTCATCACCTCTCGGCTAGACTACTGTAACGTGCTCTATGTGGGGCTACCCATGGTGACGGCTCAGAAATTATAGCTGGTGCAGAGTGCGGTGGCCCGTCTCCTCGTGGGACTAGTCCCACTAGGGACTAGCCAGTGCTCCGCTCTCTGCACTGGCTGCTGGTGGTTTTCCAGGCCCAATTCAAGGTGTTGGTTTTAACCTATAAAGCCCTAAATGGTCTGGGCCCTACCTATCTGCAAGACTGCCCCACTCCCCGTGTCCTGGATCAGCCCCTGCAGTCGTCTGGGGATGCCCTGCTCAAGGTCCCCCGAGTTTCTCGGGTGGCCACGCAAGAGAGGGCATTCTCGGTGGCTGCGCCGCACCTATGGAACTCACTTCCGGTGAGACCTCCCTTCTTTTCAGAAAAGTTGCAAGACCTGGCTGTTCTGCCAGGCGTTTGGCAGGGAAGAGGGATGATGGGGGGGGAGGTTCTGTTTCTCCTTTGTATGTGTTTTAATTGTTTTTATTGTTTTTATTGTTGTAAGCTGCCCCGAGCTGCCTGTGGCAGGAGGGGCGGGGTAATAAGTTTTTAAAATAAATAAATACATAAATTGGCAGCTATAAAATGCACCTTTTAAGCTGCAGTTTCAGAGTTGCCTATGATGTAAGACTGAGAGGGGCAAGCAGAGTGTAATAGGGACAGGCTGTTTAAGGGCAGTCACTAAAAGAAAGGTGAGGCACAAGCCTAAAAGAGGATAGTACCTAGGCGCGCACCGGTGCGATAGCTTCTGGTAGCTGAGTGCCTGTGTGCCTGTGTAGGACCAGCTGGCCTGCGCATGAGGGCCTTCGAAAGGCTAAGCTGGCCAGTGAGGAGGATGATCTCCAAGAGGCAGGAGCTGGGATGGGCTCTGCCTCATAGGGCCAAGCTAGCAAGGAGGCTGCTCTATGGAGTCTGGCTGCAGCAAGGGTTGCGCCTAGGCAATGAGAGGCCTATGTTGAGAGGCAAGCAAGGGACTGTATAAGGACTGTTAGGTGTACAGATTCCATGTGGACTGGCCTATTAAGGGGGATTGATCCTGCAGACACGCAGCCCTCGAAACCAGACCCTATTACGCAGAGATAAAATGGTTTATCGAGATGAATGCCATTTCAGGGATGTGACAACGCCCCAGCTTTTGTGTTAGTTCATTTGGGTTCCCATTCAGGAATGCCTTTCAGTACTTTCCAGGTTTGTTCAGTTCATGAAGTACATTTGGTTCTTCCCAAAAAGTTCTTTTCGTCATTTCCATTATTGCTTACGCTTTCAGCTTTTCTTTTTTCTTCCTTTAAAAAAAAAAAAAATGTATTTAAAAATCATTGTTTATCCTTTTAATTTTATTTTTAAACTTACTTGCTTTCTTTAAAACTGGCACTCTGTACAGTGACAACATGAAAGTGATGGAAAGTGACAAAAAATCACCAACAGAAATTCTGAAAGCGGCGAGAGGGAGAACCTCACCCAAGACAAAAATGCTAGTGAAAATTCAGTAAGGTTCCAGAAACTATACGATTTCCTGCCAATTCCTTTCAGCGCTATTGGCAAGTTCTTCGCTGCTTTCTTGCCTCTCATTTTGACTTGTCTTTCATTTAGTCTGCAGGACACACCACCTCCCCTGCTGAGTTCAAACAATTCCAGGCTCATTCCTTTGTCCTTTTTAAAGGAACTACTAGGAGAAAAACTGAAACCAACAATTTTTGTTCCTGTTTGATTTGTTTTTGGGAAGGGGCGGAGTACCTGAGGATCAAGGAATGGTGAAAGATCAGAACCCCACCCTCCAGGGAACTGTAGAGAAGAGAGAGACAGATCTATATTTTTAAAGATTCTTCAAGGGACCCAGCATAGGATTTACTACCTTTCCCAGTCCCGTTATTTGAAGAGAAGGAATTACTACCTTGCTGTTTTTCAAGAGGCCCCAGTGTTTGATGTACTAGTGTCTGGAACAAGGAGTAATATATTTGCCTTTCTTGAGCTGACCTGTTAGAGATGCCTCTCTACTTTGGCTTGGACCCCGTTTTCAAAGCCTTCTGCTTCTCTGAGGTCCTTTCTGTACTGCAGATAGAAGAGAGTTTAAATCAATCGGCTAAGCTCATCTGACCCTGTTGCATCTAATATGGGGCTGCACTGCAATCTCTTCCCTGGAATTGCGTTGTGTGCATCAGGACATGTTCAGATCTTCCACATGGCAAAACACATGCACTTGAAGAAAATCTGCACAGCTGATGGGTGCCAAGGGTGAAGGGCTGAACATGCTTACTTTTCCTAGGGTACAGTGCCCTTTGCCTAGCAGCATTCTCACCCAGCAGTGCACTCCTCTGGTGACCTTGGGCCCGTCACACATCTTTCAGTCTAACTTACCTCACTGGGTGGTTGTGAGAATTACTAGTTGAGTTAATTAGTTTAATATTAATGGTGAAATGTTAATTGTTGAAGATAATAAGCTGAAATGTGAGCCACCCTAAGCCTAAGGAAAAGGGTGGGATACAAATTGAAATATATAAGAGGTTTATTTATTATTTATTTATTAGGCTAATTCACATGAAATTGCTTTTTGCATGAAACAAGGAAAATATTGCTTCATTCATAAAATAGACAGCAGCACCACCTCATTTATGAAATTGCCTACTTATGAATTAGACAGAGGATTTGCTTAGCTCATGAATTAGGTGGCAGCATTGTCTAGTGCATGAATGAAGCAATGTTTTTCTTATTTCATGAAAAAAGCAGTTTCACAAATTTAGCGTAACATATACACTCCTCTCATTTTCCCCATCCATTCAAAGCATCTGATAAAGCAGGCTGTTGCCTATGGATGGACGCTCATGCACCTTATTCTCTAAGGTGCTAACCTGCCTCTTTTTCTGCCTCACCACGTTGCCCTTTGAGTGTTTTCAGCCCTTCACCCTTGGCAGCCATCAGCTGTCCAGTTTTTCTTCAAGTACATGTGTTGTGCTGTGTGGAAGAGCTGAACATTTCTGATGCACCTACAGAGATGCTGGAGGTTAGGAGAGTCAGCTAGCCTGATTGTGTATGCAGTATGGTCATTTCCTGAACCCAGAAGGACTGGTCAAGACTGATGACCGCCATATTAGGTGAGACTTAAACACAGGGAAGCCACATGGGATATGTCCAAGGCCCTAAGCTGGTTGAAGAACATGCTTACTTTCCTCTCTGTGCTCTGGACTGGAAGAGAATTGTCACCCAAGTCCCTGACTCAGCTGTATTATTTGTAGAGGAAACAGGTCCTTGGGAACCTTTTATAAATATGGCATGTGTGCATTCAACTCACAAAAAGTCCACTACACCACTGTTCCAGAATCCTTGGGCCCAAATGCCTCTCTGTTTACTTATCATTCCCTATCTTCTTTTTGAACTGGGTGTACAAAGACAGATGGTAGCCCTGCCTCTGCTCCACCTCACCCCCAGGAGGCCCATCCATGTAAAGGCAGGCCGCCATATGTGCAAGCAGAGCAGAGGTGCATGAAGCCCCCCTCCTGAGCCAGTTGGCATTCCAACCAGAACGTCTTCAGCTCCTCTGTTACTTTACATCATATTTGTTCCTGTTTAAGATCTGTAACAAGATTTGTCAGGAACCAGAGCATGTTCTGCTCCAGCCCCACTTGCGGTGCTCCAGAACATCCACTACCAGCGGAGTGGGCTGCCCAAACCTGGGGCACCAGCCACAGGTGAAACTGCTGTCCATCTGCTCAGCGGACGGCCGCTGCAGCTCTGCTTTTAGATGGTGGTTGCCTTGGGCAACCCCATAGCATTGTAGTTGGCAGCGTAGAGCATCAGGAGACTCTATTGTGTGGGGGAGGGGGCACCATGTGGGCCGACTGTGGGCTGCAGCAGCTGCTGGGTCCATTTAAAATGGACCCAGGTGGGGCTGCACATTGGCAGACGGGTGTGTGTGTGTGTGTTTGTGTGCGTGCGCGCACACCCCTGAGGCAGCTCTGGGGGTGACCAGTCCTGTGTCCACCAGAAGACACCTTCTGTGTCCCTGGTCTCTTTCTTTTTAAGCTTTTGTTTGCCCATTCTTGTTTTTGTCTTTCACACTTCATAGCTGCTCACTATACATATCTGCCTGTGTTCTAACAAATGACAAACAGAGGAAAAGAGCAAGGATCAACAGATGTTTAGAACGCTCATCTGAAGCAAAATCAATGAGCCTTTTCCTTCAACGGGTGAAGCCCCTCTCCTGAGCCAGCCTGTATTCCAACCGGAATATCTTCAGCTCCTCTGTCGCTTTACGTTGTTTTTCTTCCTATTTAAGATCTGTAACGAGAACCTGGCAGAAACCGATGCAAGTGGGTCAGGACAGGAGGCCCTTGTGGTTTTCAGGCCTTGTGTTCCATAACCCATTCTATCCTGTAACTTAGCGAGAGTGGCTTGGCAGCAGAACTAACCAATGGCAGGAGGCAGGCTGCTGAGGGCAATATTTCAGGCTGATGCTGCCCAAACACAAAATCCTGGGGTTTGCATGCTTACACACACACACACCACCAGTGTTCAAGCAGCAGGCCTGGGGGACTTGTTTTTGGGAGCCCAAACTGCTAGCTGTTTTGCTTGTGGCATCTTCCCTTTGCAAAGGCTTTCCTGTCAGTTCTTTCTCATTCTTGCTTCCTCTGTTCTTGTTTGTACTGGAGCTGATTTAATACTGCAAACTCCAGGTCAGTTCAGGGATTCACAGCACCTACACTGCAACCAAGCATGGTGTCATAGGAAACGCCAGAAATAGAAGGACCTTCCTTCCGGCCTAGCTCATGCTTCAGATGACTATTCAAGGCCTGATCTCTGTCCTCTGCACCCCAGCATGCCTTTGACTTCAGTGAAAGATCAGGAATGTGAAGAACGCAGGACTGGGCCCTGTGTTTGCTCTGGTTTGTCCACACATGACACCATCTCTCCAGAAAACATGGGTAACACAAGCCTCCTTTCTCCAAACCCTTTCCGCTACCAGGCATTCTTTGCCCCCTGCTGCAGTTCCATGACACTTGGTATGACAAATACTGCCCAGTTCAGTTATCTTTTTATGTACTGAATGCATGTTACTGCAGTACACGCATCATGCCAGTAAGGCACAGGGGTAAACATGCCGATTTCCAGCCACAGCTCTGAGGCTGCTTTTATACGAGGTGCTGAAAAGCACCTCCTGAGTCCTGTGTTTAGAGAAAAGTGTTTAGCGAAAGGGGGAGTGTTTACATGCTCCCCGTTGTCGGCAGCGGCAAGCACGTCACTTCCAGAAGCATGGGGAGCATGTAAACACTCTCCGTGCGGATTTTCTTTCAACACAGGACTCCGGAGGCGCTTTTCAGTGCCTCGTATAAAAGCAACCTGAGTTCTCTGGCCTCTGCTCCAAGTTCAATTTGAAATGGTGAGCTGTATGATAACTGGTAACCATTACATTTGCAGTAACCAAGCTGCATCAACACCAATTGATTACTGAGTGGTATCTGTTTATTATTTGACAGTTTAACCAATTAACTGCATTATTACTGCTTTGCGCTGTTTATCTTACCACATTGCCATTTTTCTGTCTGTTGCCCAGTTACTGACTAGTTCTGTTTGCTCATAATTCCTTTCCTGTTTACTCCCCTGATCCTGGTTTCAAGTTTAACACAGTTTCCCATTGGATACCTGGTTCAAACCTGCTAGATGCAGCTTTGCTATTGGTTCAGAAGTAAACTGGAAATGATGGAACACATAAGAATGGTGAATGGGTTTCATGGTAAACCAGTGTAATAATAGTAAAGTGGTATTAATTAATTGGTACTTTGGTTAACCACTGTGATATGAGATTATTGAACAACCTCATATCACAGTGGTTAACCAAAGTACCAATTAATTTGATCAGCTAATCAATGATATATTTGAAATTTTAGTTATTAACTGTCCATTTCAGCTCTACCCCCCAGCCCATGCTTGTGAAGTGCTGTGATGATGTCTTGTGGTGGTATCTGACTCTCTTCAATTCTATACCATGACTGACCAGAATTCTGCTGATTCTATTATTTACCATGATGACTGCTCTGTACGGTGGACAAGACCTTCACTGTAAAGTAGTGTCACAGCCCAGCCTTGAACCCATGGCGTGCTGGAGAGCCTGTCTAGCACCCTGCGCCACCTGGTGGGCTTGTGAGGGTGTTGGATTGTCCTCCTTCTGTTTCCTTTGTGTGCTTGCTCCCTGTGTGTCATGCCCCTTCCCAGCTGTAGCCATTTACCTTAGTCCTGCCTCCCAGCTTCCTGATTGGCCACAGGAAGTATTTAAGCCTTGGTGTGGCCACAGGAAGCTGGTGGAGCAACGTCTCTTATCCCCCATCCCATGCCTGTCTGTTGTAATGTAAGAGTACTTGTGTTCTATGTTGTATGCGTGACTCCCGTGCATGTCCCCTCTGCATATGGTAAGACTGTCTTGTTCCCTCTGTCTTGTGTTTTCCCCATGCTTGCTTGTTCCCCCTGTCTTGTGCGTGCCCCATGCTTTGTGTGAGCTGGGGCTCTGCTCCTTTCCCCCCGCTCTGTGTGAGCATCTGCCTTAGTTCCTCCCCTCGTTGCCTCGGCCTCTGGTGCCCCCTCGTTGCCTTGGCCTCTGGCCCCCCCTGTGTTGATCCCTTGATCCCTGTCTTCCAGTTCCCAGCCCTGTGTGTTTCTTCCCTGTCCCTCCACCTCAGTGATGAGTCGTATGCCTTCCTAGACCAGCTTGGCTGGTACTTATGTGGAGTGCTTTATCTCCTGGATATCAGAGAGCGGCTGAGAAGTTCCCTTGCTAATCCTGTGGCTCCCCTTTTGCCTTCCCTCATCTTCCCCTCCGTCCTTTCCCTAGGCTCCGACCCCGGAGCCTGACAAGTAGCAATGCTGGGAGTGATTCTGTTGTTGGCAAGATCAGGTTAGATCAAGAGTGGGGAACTAATTTCCTCCCACAGGCCACTCTGACAATTAGTACAAGCTCTGCAGGTCACATAGGAGTTGGGGGCAAATGTGCTCAAAGACTGTGTTCAGGATGGGTAAAGAAAGTTGGGGAAATGAAGAAACCTTGATGGAACTGTGGTATGGATCCATCTCCTGTTTTTGAATACATGTCCTCATCTCTGCTCTCTTCTCCTTAGATCAGTCCTTCACCACTTGATGTCAGGGACTGGATCCATGGGCCAGATCCAGGAATTGGAAAGGGGACAAACAAAAAAACAACTGTGGGCTGGATCTGGCCCATGGGCCAGAGGTTCCCCCATTCCTGGATTAGAGAATCTTATTTGTTCTTTCTGGTTTTAAAGTGTGTGTGTCAGTGCACCTAACATGTTCTTCACCAGTTGGATCCAAGCTGCAATTCAGGGGCCTCACACAGCATCCACCAGTGTTACCTTCTTGGCTATCTCTCTGTTTCTCTGAGCTGATTTCCTCTCTGTGTGTGCCTGGTTGATCTCAGTGGGGAGAGAGAAATGGGGGGAAGGCAAAGAATAAAATAAGGCACTTCACAACAGAGGGACGGCCAAGAAAAATATTTAATCTAAACAATGAACATTGTAATTTCCTCCCACAGTCTGCATTCCCAGTCAACTTCCACGGGCAGGCGGAAGCAGCCAAGGAATGCCGTGCTTGCTGCTTTGCCAGACTTGTGTGTGTGTGTTATAGACAGACAGACTGTGTGTGTGTGTGTGTATGTGTTTGAAAAAGAGAGAGAGAGAGAGAGAGCACAGCACACACATCAAGGAGTCCTTGGTGTAATGTTACTGGCTCCGATTCCAGCCTTGCTGCTGTCCTCCCCCTTCCCCTGTGTCAAAATGAGGGAAAGTGGGTTTAAATATCTGCTTTTAGAAAAGTCGTGCAGGGAGTGTTTAGACACACCAGAAGGCGCCCGGCCGCCATTAGAACAGCGGCTTGCACATTAGTACTAAAACCGGAATTGTCAAATCATGATATAGAGGTTGGACAAATCCAACTTTAAAACTAATGCGTGAGCTGCTGTTCTAATGGTTGCTGGGCGACTTCCAGCGTGTCTAAATGCTCCCCATGTGACTTTTCTAAAAGCGGATTTTTAAACCTGCTTGATTTCCAAGATTCCAAAGTAATCAGTCATTTTGGGTGCTCAGTGTAAGGCACCTTAAAGTGTCCTGATGTTTAGCCCTGGGGTAGGGGGCACTCAGCACTTCCTGCAAATCAAACTCTTTCCAGCTAGGTGGAGCAGGACTTCCCATAGCTGAGGCCCCCAAAGTCACTTTGAACATCCTGACTGGGAGAACACAGTAATGGAGCCCCACAACTTTGTTTGCAGTGTCTTTCCTTGTTCTGTTGAGCTGGGTTCCTGCTCCTTCATCTAGCCTGGCATTCCTCCTCCTCCTGCCTTGCCATCCCTGGCCTTGCTTCTCCTCCAGGTCTAATATCCTATCCCTGGCTGGCACCTGTACTGCCTTAGAGACCTTCACTGGCATCCCTGCAGTTCAAGGCCCAGCTGTGCTTGCTGTTCTAGAACATAGTGGGAAAGCTTTGCGAGTGTGGCAGAAGAACTCTGTGTGCTGAAGGGAATGGGGGCTTGATTGATGCTGATTTTAGCTAGAATATCAATGAAGCTTATCAACAGCTGCTCATCTTCCCCTCTCCTTCTGCCTGAAATGAAATAATCTCTGGCAGTTTGCAGCTGCTTTGCTGGCCAGGCCACACCACTAATAACAGCATGGACCATTTAAGTTAAACTTTAAGTGTGCAAAGCACGTTGCAGTCATCATCTCTTTACAACCCTCTGGGGAGGGAGGTCAGCCAGTGTCGTGTGATTTTAATTTTATAGATAAGAGACTGAGGCTGAGATGAAGAACTGCCTGAGTCCACCTACTGAATCCAGCCAGGATTTGAACCCAGATCTCCTGCCTCTGAGTCACGAATGCTAGTCAGTGGATCATACTGCTTCTCTGCCATTAGCCATCAAGTTGTGAGCGTAAGAGTACTTTGCACTATTTTCCCATTGTCCATGTGAGGATCCCAAAGTGCTTAACCAACATTAGTAAATGTAGCCCAGGTCCTCTTCCTGCTGTACGGGAGTTCTCAGCAGACAAGCAAACTGTGGCTCAGAGTTCAATTGAGTTTCTCAAGGTCATTCAGGAGGCCTGCATGAGACTCTGGATGTCTTTAGACGACACCTGCTCTGCCCCACCTCGGGGTGGTCCATCTGTGTAGAGGTGGGCCACCCTGGGGTGAGGTGGAGCAGGAGCAGGTCTGCTCATGGTGCTCTGGAACATCCTGGAGCACCGCAAGCAGCGTGGGCCACTCAAACCCAGAGCAGCAATCTGTCTAAATGCTGGCCAGCCACTACAGCTCCACTCCTGGTGGCAGGTTGCTCCAGTGTGATGGGACTGGGACCTCTGTGCCCCACTCTAGGCTAGCTGTGACTCAGTTTCCCCTCCTACAGCAGCAGCTGTCTCCAGAAGTGTTCCAGTCCATAAGGGGTTAACTCTGTCACCTTTTCCTCAGAGTTTCCCAAAGCACAGAAATACACATTAGGTTCGTCTGGGTCTGGAAACCCAGAATTTCCCTCCTCTGTGTAACTCTAATGTCAGGAATCCACTTATAAGCACTACAGACTTAGTTAAAATAAGTTTAGTTCAAGAATCAAGATTAAAGTATAATGCAAGATTATGCTCATAGTGCAGTAAATCAAATAAACATAAAAGACAACATAAATCTATATTACTTGTGAGTTTTAAGTTAAAATCTTATCTATGCAGTAGTCATTTCTGTTTCAAAGTCCCTTTTCCCTCAGCTCTCTATGGTACTGGGGCTGGTTATTAGCTGCTTGCTTGATTGCAGTTCAAGTTGGTAGAAGGAATGAATAACGTTTTTGTCAGTTGATGGCTCTCCTAAGTACTTTTCCTGGCCTTCCAGACTTTTCCTAGAAGTGGTGTTTTGGCACATCCTCAGTGTCTTTGCCCTGACACCCATTGAGTTGTTAATCAGGTTTGTGGATTTTGCCTGTCCCTCTCAGACAGAGTGACTCTCTCCTTTCGGGCTCACAGTCTGTTTTGAATTTCCCTTCAGTTACAAACCCACAATGTACTCTCATTTCATATCTTTTTCATACAATGTTTCTCTTCAATCTTTCATAGTTTTACATTCCTCTCTCAATCTTGAGTTCTGTGACACCACACATGGGCATATAACGTTAACACAGAGTACCATTTATTAACATGTATGTAATACATATGTTGGAGCAGCGGTCTGCCTAAAGGACTGATGACAGCCACTGCAGCTCTGCTCCCAGCAGCAGGTTGCCCTGGCAACATCCATAGAGATGCAGGCAGCAGCCTAGAGTGGCTACTGATCCACCTGCAGCTCTATGACAAGGGGAGGGGGTGCGCGGGGACTGTGGGCAGTGGTGGACTCTGTTTAAACCCGTCACTGCCAGAGTAATGTCAGGGGTGCCCCCCCCACCCCCGCGAGTGGACTCGGGGGTAGCCACCTCTGGGTTTGTCTAAAACACCCATTGACTTATGTTCTTGACATCCAGACATTGGTCTTATTGCAGTGTTTCTCAGACTCGTGCCCAGTGACACTTCATTTTGAAATTTTAATATAATCCTTTGACCCTAGACAGAAACAAAGACACACAGCCAATGGGATCACAACCCCCATATGCAGAAGGTGTGGACTCACTAAGGGTCCTGACCCCACAGCTTGGGAACCCCTGACTTAATGAATGCTTTTACACGGATGGCTCCCATGGCTCTGCTTCTCCTCACACCCAGGTGGCCCATCCATTTAAAGGAGGACCATCAGATGTGAAGGCAGAGCAGACGTGGAGGAGGCAGCGCCCCACTAGCAGCGCTCCGGGACATTCCGGAGCACTGCCAGCAAAGCAGGCCCCTAGACATGGGGCACTGACCAGAGGCAGAGCAGTGTTCCATCTACTCGGCAGACGGCTGCCGCAGCTCTGCTCATGGCCAGGGGTTGCCCTGGGCAACTCCATAGCGCTGCAGGTGGCAACCTAAAGCAGCAGCCAATCCACAAACAGCTTTATGTGTGGGGGAGGGGGCGCCGCGCAGGTGGGTTGCAGGCTACAACAGCCGCCGGATCTGTTTAAAACCAACCCAGCCACAACTGCAAGCAGGCAGATGCAGGGATGCACTCCTGTACTTGCGCCAGGGTTGACCCCCTCCCCCGCATCCGTGTAAAAACACCCAATGGGTGCAATCCTATGACCCTCGTAAACTGTGCCTACGTGAGGCGCAGGGCCAGGACACCCCCACTCTGGTGTGCGTTGCACGTGCAGCAAGCCATGCGGGGCAAAGGCGCAACCCATGCCCATGTAAATCCTGAGCTCATACACCCCGTGGCCCAGGGGATGGAGCAGGAGCCATGCCCGCTCCATCCCTCGGGCTGCAGGGTGTGTGGGCTCAGGTTGCATTGGCATGGGTTGCGCCTTTGCTCTGTATGGCTTGCTGTGCATGCCCAGCATATACACACCTGAGTGCCCACCACCTAGCTGGGCATTGCACCTGCGGGTGGTTTACGCTGGCCGCAGGATTGGACCCAATGTCGTCTCTAAACAGTTTTGTCTTCCTTGCAACTCTCTCACCATGATAAAGTTCCTTGCTACTATTCCCTGGACTTGTTCTGGATTCCCTCCACTCTGACTCATGTAATCCTGTCTCTAAGCTCCAGCATGGAGTGGAAAGTATCGACTGAACACAAGTCAACAATGTGACACTGTCACAAAAAAGGCAAATGCCATTTTTTGTTAATACATCGTATCCAAGGTGTGGGAGGCAGTGGTACCCTTTATTCAGCGCGGGAGAGACCTGGAGTATTATGTTCACACTTCAAGTAGAATATTGACAAACTGGAAGAAGATTCAGAGGAGAACAACTAAAATGATAAGGGGTCTGGAAGACCAGCCATATGAAGAAAGGCAGAAAGAATTGGTTATGTTTAGCCTAGAGAAAAGAACATTAAAGGGGAGGGACATAATAGCAGTTTTCAAATGTCTAAAATGATGCCACAAAAAAGATGGTGAATATTTGTTCTCCATTATCACAGAAGATAGAATAAGAAGAAAGGGAGTTAAATTAGAGCATTGTAAATTTTGGTTAGACATTAGGAAAAACTTCCTAACTTCTATGCATGCTCAAAATGGCAGTATGCATGCACAAATAGGGATGAGTCAACGCAAGCACATTACACCAGTGCTTTGCTCTCTGCACTGGCTGCTGATAGTCTTCCAGGCCCAATTCAAGGTGTTGGTGCTGACCTTTAAATGGCTTGGGCCCCACCTACCTGCAGGACCACCTCATCCTCCAGGCCCTGGATCGGCCCCTGCGGTCGACCGGGGGTGCCTTCCTCGTGGTCCCCCGGGTTTCCCAGGTGTTGACCGTGAGGAGGGCATTTTCTGTGACTGCGCCGTGGCTGTGGAACTCCCTCGCATTGGAGGTCCATGTGAGCACCGACCTTCCCTCTTTCTGCAGACAGTGTAAGACCTGGCTGTTTCGCCAGGCCTTTACCGAGGGAGATGGGTTGGGTTAGGGAGGGCTTGGGTATGGACTTGGATATGAAATTATTTTGGTTGGAATTCCAACCGGAATTTCAATAAGCCATTCCAGTTTCACAGAAAACGTCTATGAAATCAGAATGGCTTTTCTGAACCAATCCTAGAGGGAAGAAAAAGCACTGTATTCATTACTTCTGTCAATGAGCTGTCTATTTTGTAAGTAAATTTGTAGCTACGGCTCACATTTTTCATGAGCCAAAAGAGGCACAAAATACGTGTGCCAAACAATAAGTGCGTAAAAATATATACGTAGAAAAAGAGATGCAAATTGGGTAGCTGTCATTTCATTTAAGCTTTCCTTAAAGGTTTGCCCCTGCGAACAAGGCTCCTGATTCAAGTGCACTTCCTTGCCGGCTCAGGGCCCTTATTTCCTGTTGCGTGGTCTCTTGCTCACCCCCCCTCCCAAAGCAGAAGGCAGTCAACAGGCTTTTTCAGGCAGCACTGAACACCAGTTTATTTCCTTCACCAGTGCATGTACAATACATCACACCATATACAGTCCTTTACCTTGTGACTAGACGACTATAGGTTCCCATGACCCATAACTTACTGGCTTGCCCCCTTGGAACTAAGGCCAATTTCAGACCTCCCACCCCCCGCGCATATTCTGGCTGTGGGAGGGAATGTGCAGCCAGGATATGCGCGGGGTGCTGCCAGGGGTGATGGTGTTCAGACCAGTGACACCTCGTGCATAGCTTGACTGCGTATTCCCTCCTGCAGCCAGAATATGCATGGGGGGGGGGGGGGTCTGAAAGTGGCCTAAGTCTTCTCCTAAGAGCTATTTGCCTGCCCTGAGGTGCTTCCATACAAAGCTCACCAGCTGCACCATGGCCATTTTTAAACAGACCGCCCCTGCGGGTGTGATCTTTGGTCGCACCGCTGCAGGGGTGGAGCGGGGGTGGGGGTGGGTGCACATGGGCACACACCCATCCCTCACATATTCCCACCATGTCCCTGCATGGAGCAACCTGCGTTTTTGCCGGTTGCTCCGTGCAGGGGCAGTGGGTGGAGATGCGTGTTTCGTAGGAGCATGCACTTTCCTCTCTCTCTCTCTCTCTCTCTCTCTCTCTGCCACTTTTAAATGGGACACACACACTCATGTCTGCTGTGTGGTCATGCGTGGGCATGAGTGGGTCCATCTAGTTTTAAAAAGGCCTGAGTGATTCTACCCATAGCAGTAAGAATGAGAAGGGCACATTTTTGCTGTCAGATCCAGTGCTGTAAATCTGGAGTAATTCCACATTCATTGGAACCTGGAATCAGTCTAGCTAGAGTGATATAAGCATCACCCGAGTTGCCAGTCTCATTCCGTTGCACAGAAGTGGATCCCCAGCTGGGATTAGGATGGAACAAATTGTTCCTTACTGCTGGGATAATATTACACAGTTGGCCAGGTTCTTTCTGTATTTTGACTCTTCACCTTCCTCTGAAGCATCTGGTGGTGCCAGTGCCAAAGGCAAAGGCAAGTGTTTGGGATGAGATGGTGCAGCAGGTCTGTTCTGCTGTGGTGAACTCTGCATTCTAGAAAAGTCATTTTCATCCAAGCAGCAATGACACAGCACCAAGCACCATGATATTTGTGATTGTCAGAATCAGTTGCACAACCAATGTCCCTCATATAGGGGGGCATTTTCCTTCATGGGGAGGGGGCACAACTAGGAGGAAAATGGCAGACAGAGGAGAGAAACAAATGATGGAGCACTGGCCTTAAATGGGGGCTACAGACACACACACACCCCCAGATCCACCCTTCATTATTCCCCCAGTCAAAATTGATTTTTCATATTTCAGGGTAGCCCAGGAATCCACCCTGTTAATCCATCTGTCTCTATTATCCTCTTCTGTCACTCATTTGTGTTTCTCTGAGGGTCTGTGAGATACTAGGTTGGGGCTTGATCCAGCAGCCCTTGCAAGAAATTGAAAGTTTCTCATTGATTTCAATGGCAGGGAGATAAAAGTGCCACCCTCCCTAAACCATCTTTTCCCCTTCTCTCCTGCTGCCCTCTATGCCTGGAGCTCCCTCATTAAACACATGCACTCTGCTGCTTCCTGACTTTTAAATCTCTCCTAAAATCCTCTCTCTTTCATCAGGGTTTCCCTGGCTTCTCATCTCCACAGGCTGCTCATTCATTCAGGGCCCCCTACTCCTCTATAACTAAGCCAAGCATGCGTACCTGCAACTTCTTAACATCATGAATGTATCCCTGAGTCTCCCTAATTTTCTGTCTCCCTTGTCCAATTCCTCAGGGCAAGGACTTATCTCTCAGAGATGATTATTCAGTGCCAGGCACATTGCTGGTGCTACAGAAATATAATAATAATAATAATTAATAATGACCCACATGAAGTATGGGTTATGCATCCCATCCTGTGCTGGATCCACAAAGGGGGTGTGTGTCTGCCACAGGCCAGCTCAGAAGCTGCCTCTTTAGCTGTGCGGATTGACTCGTCTCAGTGGGAGTTCAGCCCACCAAACCCTGTGGTCAGTCAGAGAAATCTGCCATGTGGCTTTGGGGTGTGGTGTTGTGCACAGTACCTCACAGAAGATGAGATAGCCAGAGGGTAGACAAACCAGAGTCCAACCAGCAGCAGCACTTTCCCTCTCCTCCTTGTTTCTTGGCACTGCAGCAGGGAGGAGAACAGAGTGAGAGGGACAGCAGCAGTTGTGAGGGATGGGGGTCCAGAGCCAGAGAAGGGGCTCTGGCTCTGGGATGAGGTCTCCTCCTTCACTTTACTGCTGTTGTTTTGTACCCCGCCCAAGCCCGCCAGCAGTTGAGGGTTGGGGTGGGGTAGCAGAGCCAGAGAGGGGAGCACCCTCTGTCCCTGCCTGTGTTCAGGAAGGGAAAAGTAAGGAAGGGGAGCATCAGAGATTAGGGCTGCTGGGGCTCAGAACACAGCCCCACCTTAGCCATATTCTGTTTGTGCACCTTGGTGTAAGGCTTCTGAGTCAGGACAGAGGGAGGCCCTTCCCTATGACTCAAGAGGGACCCAACTCCATATTAAAGTTGAAGTGGGTAGTTAATTTCATAACCAGAGTTAAGAATTGAAATTCTAGATAACTAATTAGTTAACCATAGGGTAGGTAAACTGATTAAACAAAAGTGATTAAACATAACTTATTAAACAGCAGTGGTTTAGTGATTAAACAAAATACCAATTACTTTACTGCTACCACTAATTGCTTTACTGCCTAACCAATTTGGCATTTTTCTTCATTCCATCATTTCTGGTTTTACTTCTGGACCAACAGCAAAGCTGCATCCAATGCATTTAAAGCAGGTATAATCCAATGGAAAACAGAATTAAACCTGAAACCAGAATAAACATGAAAGGAATTATGGATAAACAGAACTAGTCAGTAACTATGGAATGGCCAGGAAAATGGTAATATAGTAACATGCTAAAGGGTACAAAGTGGTACTGTGGTTGTAGCAGGGTTCGGTCCCTGAGGGGTATGTGCTTTTCAGATCCAGACCCACAAGAACCAGGCCTAAGGTTATCGTACCTCCCCATTTAAAGAGGACACTTATGAAAAATACATGTTGCAGGGCTGCACTGGAACCAATACAGTCCTGCACCATGTATTTTTCACAAGCATCCTCTTTTAAAGGGGAGGTATAATAACCCTATAGGCCCAGGCCATGCGGGATCCTTACTTCAGTCTTTTATTTACACACATGGTCCGCCAACACCAATAAGACAAAGCCTATATACAAGGCAGCTTGGGTACCTTCTTCAGACCCCCCGACCACCAGGCACAATCCTGCCCCAGGTCAGGATTACTCTGAGACAGAGCCCAGCCTGGCCCCTGCTTCCCTTCACAAATCTCCTCAACTGACCTCCAGCTGCCAGTGCATCAAACTGTCACAAAAATGAATAATTTGGAATAAACACTTTCTAATTTTAATGGCTGGAAAATGCAGATGTTGGTGTTTTTAATCAGAGAATTTAGGAGGTTTTTTAAAAAGAATTTCCAGTTTTTTGGCAGAGAAAACTAGGAAAACTGCTGCCAACAAGCCTGGCTTATAGCTACGCCCGGTCACAGCTGGCCCCAGTTAACCTTTCAGCCCAAAAGATTACTTGATTTCAGATTGTTCAGGTCTTCTTCCCCATCTGGATTGTGCCTGCCCCAGCTTTAGCGCCTACCCAGGTGCTATCCTTCCTATATCACTGCCCCTGCAGCTACCTCCTTGTGCATCTAAAAGGGTCAGGTTGCTACCGACAGGTTGCCCTGTTACAGCGGTAAAAAAATTAATTGGTTAAATTGTCAAATTTATAAATTGATACCACCCAGTAGCTGATCATTGTCAGCAGTTTTCCTAGTTTTCTCTGCCAAAAAATTGGAAATTCTTTTTTTAAAAAAACTTCTAAATTCTCTGATTAAAAACACCAACATCCGTGTTTTTTAGCCATTAAAATTAGAAAGTTTTTATTGCAAATTATTCATTTTTGTGACAATTAGATGTACTGGTTGCCACTGCAATAACAAAATAACAAAATATCCCACACCAGAGAGCCCTGGTACGGAGCCTGAGTTTCTCCCTCTACAAGGGGGGGGGGGGAGGGAGGGAGAGCCTGAGTCTCTGCCTCTACAGGTGTGTGGGGGGTGTGCCACTCCAACTCCCTCTTCCCCGCCGGCCAACATACCTTTGCGTTGCCAAAAGCCAGACATGGCTTGTTCTCACACCAAATCTCTTCTCTTGGATGCAGGCGCACACCAGAACCTCCACAGAGCTTCTGCCTCCTTTAAATTTCCACTGCTGCCAGTGAGTTTTTGCAGGCAGAAATTTCCCAGAAAAATGTGGAATTCTGTGTTTTTCTCTGATAAAACAGGAATTCTATGTTTTTCTCTGGCTTCCTGCACTCAGCAGAAAACTAGGAACCCTGGTTGTCAGTATGGACTGGTTACCGTAAATTTGACACTTATCCATTACTGCACACACAGTTAACTTGTTGCAGCTCTACTCCACGTAGTGGGGTCATTCCACCTACTTTGTGCTTGCTCTCTCTCTCTCTTGCCCTACTGCACCTGCCAAAGTGCTGGGATCTCCTCTTTTCCCCAGTCGCAGGCCACCCTTCTTCACCTTGCTACTGCTGCCTCTGACTCTGCACCGCTCTCTGCCTGTGCTGGTGGAGCAGCAAAGATAGCTGAAGACCCACATGTGGAGGGTGGATGGGGTGGGAAATCTGAGTGGGATATCTCTCCCCTAGTGTAACAGCCCAACAACAGAGCAGCACTTCCCCACGTCACTACAGAATGGAATTTGCGATGCACGGCCCATCCTAAAAGCTCTTACAGAGTTCCCAGAGCAACCCTAATAAAACTATGCAGAGAAGAGTGAACAGGAAGCGGTCTGGAATTCATAACAGCCTATTTATTTATTTATATCCTGCCTTTCTTGTACAGGCGACTCAAGGCGGCTTACAATAAAAACAATATATCAAACAATAAATAAAAATACAATATAAAAAAACACTATAAATATAAACAAAACACAGTTCAAACATCAAAAGTTTGTAAAACATTTTTTTTTAAACGCCCAACCCCCCTAACCCAACCCACCCACCCCTCTCCCCTACCAGATGCCTGGCAAAGGAACCAGGTCTTACAACTACGCCGGAAGGCAAGGAGATTCGAGCTGAGGCGGATCTCTGCCGGGAGGGCATTCCAAAGCGATGGTGTGGCCGCCGAGAGCGCCCTCCTGCCTGCACGGACCCACCTAAAATGCAGGGCCTCCAAAAGGGTGCTTCCGGACAACAGCAGGGGCTGCCCAGTGGGCGAGGTGATCTTTCAGGTAAGCAGGACCCAGACCATTAAGGGCTTTAAAGATTAAAACCAGCACCATGAATTGGACTCGGAAGACAATAGGCAGCTAGTGCAGTGCTTGGAGCACAGGTGTAATGTGCTCCCTGCAGCCCGTCCCAGTCAAGAGTCGGGCCGCTGCATTCTGCACTAGCTGCAGCTTCTGAACCGTCACCAGGGGCAGCCCCACGTGGAACGCATTGCAATAGTCCGGTCTTGAGGTGACGAATACATGGATGAGGGTGGCGAGGTCTGAGTCTGAGACTTATGGGCAGAACCTTCTCACCAGATGTAATTGGCGAACGGTGCCCCTGGCCACAGCCAACATCTGAAAATCCAAGCTTAGCTGTGACTACAGGAGCACCCCCCGGCTCCGCACAGCTGGAACCAATGGAGGTTGAACACCCCCAGTTACAGGGGTGTCCTCCCTTTATGGTGTGATCTTGTCTCTTCCTGTTTGTAAAATCTTTTAAACATTGAAAGAAGTTGAGTATTATCATTTCTATCCCAGTAGTACCTAAAGGCGGCCATCCAAATCAGATCTTTGTTTGTTATGCTAGGCACCATACAGCCACACGTACAGGCTATAATCCTGCAGCCCTTTACCCGTGTAATCTGCTTTACTACCTGGGACTATTTTGGGGACTGTAATAAGTGTGTGCATAAGTGGGTGTGGGACCAAAGCTGCTGATTTTTAAAAAGGGTTTAATACGTTCTTAGACGATAGATCCATATTAAATAGCTATTAGTCAAGTGGGTCAGACCTGACTGTTGGGGGCTGGGTGTGAATAGCAGGGAATGTTGGAAACAGGGAGTGGATGTGTTTGTTCTGCCACATGGCTAGCTAAGGTCGCTGCTGTAAAGTCTCTTGTATGTGAATAAAGTTGTGAAACTTACCTTACTTTGCTCCCTCTACACGACAATCTGGCGGCGAAGGATGGCTCTCCTGTCTCTGAACCCACCTGCAGCATTTCTCCAAAGTTTAGGTGAGCCTCCAATTGCTTTTACTGCTTGGATCAGAGTGTTTGAGGACTACATTCTTGCACATAATGAAAGAGAGCTCCCTGAAGCAAGAAAACGTGTAACATTGACTGGGAGCAGAAGGACAGCATATATTTTACACTTCCCCCCTTATGGATGATAAATATGAAACTGCAGTCACTGCACTAAGGAACTTTTTTGTGCCTAAAGTAAATGTGGTAGCTGAATGCTATACATTTTGCTAGAGTGGGCAGAAACCAGGGGAATCAGCAGAACAGTATATTGCTGCTTTAAGAGAACTAATTGTTACATGTGAGTTTGGAACTATGGCAAATGAAATTATTAGAGATCAGCTTGTGGAGAAAACAGCTCTGCCTCGTATTAGAGAACGCCTAATTTCTGGAATCAGGTTTGACAGTACAGAAAGCCATAATCATTGCTAATCAAACTGAGGGTGTTTTCAGACGTTACGGGGCCGCTTGGCCCCGTACCGAAAATAACCCTTTCATTCCCCGCCGGGGTCACCCCGTCACGCCATATCAGACCTGCCGGGGGGATCCCGGCGGGGAATCTAGGAGGGGGCGGGGCCGCGCGGCGCAACGTGCGGCCGCACGGCCCCGCCCCCTCCCCGCATCCCGCCGCCCGCCCTTCAGGGAGACGGGCGGTCGGCGGGGCCACTGTGGCCGCCGCGTCGGGCCGGATGTGCCGTGGC
>QEPC01010142.1:674100-714295 GCA_003113815.1 Sphenodon punctatus
CTGCAGTTCGGTCAGTAAGTACCTGCACGGTCTGCTGGCTGAGCGGGTACTCACCTCCTTACTCAAGCCCACTGTTGGGACGCTCCCCCTTTCGGCCAGAGCCAGGGTGCTGTCGAAGGGGAGCCTTGTTGGTGTTGGAACTGGCACGGGAAGGCACATCCCGGCCAGCGCCCAGTTTATAAGAATCAGTTAGATAATCATACTGGACCCATATTGCTTGTGCAATCACCCACCGTCTTTGAATTGGTTGAATAAAGAGTGCGGCCTGATTTAATCCAGCACTTGGTCTCTGTGTCTTATTGGGGGGTGCGGCGACAAAGCATAAGTACATTTTCTTTTGCTGCACAGAATACTTTTTTATTAGATGGTACAATGTAAGGATCTGCTCAACTGTTGATTTCCCTCTACTAAAACCAGCCTGCTCAGGTTCTATCGCATTGGTCGTATTTAGCCAACTTTGGAGCCTCCCCAGCAGATAACTGGTTGTCATTTTCCCCACCACGCTTAGCAGACTGATGGGCCGATAATTTGATGGAAGCTTGGGGTCCCCCTTCTTAAAGAAGGGGACAGCAATACTATTGAGCCAGGACCTGGGGAATTCTCCTATAGCGTTAATGTGAGTAAAAAGCCTAGCTAGCAACTTTGCCCACCATTCCAGGGCACTCTTAAACATCTCGGGAGAGACAAAATCAGAACCTGGTGCTTTTCCAGATTTAAGGTGAAAAATAAGATCCATGACTTCCTCCGCAGACACAGGCTGCCATGATGGGAAACTCTCTATTGGGACCAGCTTCACCCCCTCATAGCCAGGGGAAGGATTAGAAAAAATCACCTTGTAAAAATTTACCCAAACTTCGGGGGGAGACTAAGCTGATGGGAGTCCCCTTTTCCAATTTGATCAGAATGGATGAGGTCCCCAAAAGCCCCCAGATCTTTGCGTTTAGTGACATGTAATAGCCATGATTAGTGAAGCCTCTGAAATTCAAGTTGTTTCCTCCTTATAAGAGCACAATATGTCCACCTCCAGGAAATAAATGCAATCCTACATTCCTGGGTAGAATTTTGTTTTAGTAGCCTGGATTTCCTCCTTAACTGAAGTCTGCAAGCTCGGCACTCACTGTCGAACCACTGAGCTTGGGATCTATACCTGCTACGATTCTCTTTCTTGGTTTTAAGAAAAGGAGAGAAATAAACTAAAAGATTCTCCAAAATGGTTATCATATCACCGGTTCCTTGCGGTGGAAAAAAAGCATCTCGTATACCCTGCAGCTCTAAGCTAGCTAGTGATTTCACGAAGACTAGATTGACTAGTTCTGACCATTTTGTATGGGCAAAATAATAGCCCACCTCTGGATATCCCTGGGTCCAAGCCGGCTCGAACGGAGTTCTATACAAGACCGCTGGGGCTGAAATAATCACTACCAGCAGGAAATGTGTAGACTCCACTCGTGGGATTATAGTAAGCGATTGAACCTTTTCCAGAGAATCTACAGAGATAACCCAATAGTCAATAACACTGGAACCTAAAGAGCTATGTGAGGTAAAGTTCCCTAGTAAATCACCACCCACTTGGCCATTTAATATGATTAAATTGAAAGAATCAAGCAATTCCTTCATTCGATCGACCCCTGAACTAATCACCCCATCCTTAGATGATCTGGCGGGGTATTCGGGGGAGGGCCAAAATCATCTAGCACAGGTTGAGCTTGAATGGTTGCGGGGTTTCCTGTTCAGACATTAAAGTCCCCTCTAATTAGAAGGATAGCATTCGCGTAATCCGTAACAGCCTGATCCACTAGGTCATACATATGTATCCAAATAGCATGAGAGTAAAAAGGCGATGACACAGGCAGGATATAGATGTTCCCTATTAAAAATTCCAAGTCTGACAAAAGCCTACAATGGTAGACAGCCAAATGGGACCCATAAGAGCCTACTAGACCGACCTTTACCTCCAAAGAGGAACGGACCAACAGGGCCAGACCCCCATTTGGCCAACCATTCTGACAAGATGGAGCAGCTTGTAGACAGAAACAATCATTTACAACCACCGCTGTTGGAGGCGGCGCTGGTGGCGGCGCCGGAGGCGAGTGGTAGCAAGTCCAGAGGGGGACAGAGTGAGCGGTGGCAGCCGAACCAGACGCAAGCAGAGGGGCAAAGTCTGCAGCAGGAGGCCGAGCGGGACTATTTAAAACCGCCGCTGTCGGAGGCAGCACGCCTAAGGGCTGCGTGCGACCTTAGGCGCCAGTGTGGCGCCCTGGTCTGCTAAAGTCCTACATCCCGAGGGGTCAACATTTTGGGAGATGTAGGTAACTGCGTGTGTCCCCTTTGTTTTTGTTTTTACTATGGCCTCTTGCAAAAGAACGAGAAGGGAGAAACCTTCTAGTCCCTCTTCTTCATCTAAGGTAGCTAAACAGAGGAGGATAGATAATTTTTTTACGGGTAATGTTCCAGCTCCCCTCTCGATGGGAGTGCAGCCACACCCAGATTTCTCCACAAGGAATTGTTATTCAGCACTTGCTGAAATCCCTAGTGGTACGCCCTCGGTTATTTTTGCTCATTCTTCCCCTCTGGTGAGTAATCCTAATCCGCCACGTCAAGTTCAAGCTGGGGAGGGCGGGGGCGATATGGCGGAGGGAGCTAGTGTGTTAAATTTTCTAACAGAGCACGTAGTTCTTACCACAGAGACATTGTGTTTCATGTTTTCTCAGTTTAATCAGCTGAATGATAAGATGGATTTGCTATTGGGCCTCCATCTGTCCCGGGAAAGGAGTAGGCCTAGAGGAGACCTAGGGCGCCCCTGCTTAGGTATGTCTATTACAGCCTGCCCCATCTCTAATCTTCCTGCTAAAGGGTCTCTGCTAGGCAACACTATAGCTTACCCCGAACTTACTAAAATATCCCCGGTGGGGGGAGGGGAGGTAATTAAGGCAGCTCCTTCTAATTTAATTTTTATTATTCTTCGTCTCCCGTCAGGGAATTTACCCCACTGGAATACCCCGTTAGATATAGCTGAGCATCTGAGGGTGCTACTCAAGCTGCCAATCGCCAGGCATAATATTAGCGCAGTGGATCTTCTGCCAAGTTCCAGAGACAGCTGGATGATAAATGTTAAATTTAAATCAATTTCATTATGTCAGAAGATACTAAATAGAGGTGAGCAGTTAAGTAGCAGGGCAGTTTATATTTCTCATGTTTATCAGTTCGATCCTCATTCCCTTTACTTGCCACAAAATGACTTGTATGCTAGATTTGTATGCTACCCTTAACCCCCGGTGGAGAGAAGTTCCCTGGATTGCCCAGGGGACCACTAAGCAAGAGCTGGGGAATAAGGAGATTCCTTCACAATCAGCTGAGGTCCCAGCTCAACAAGCAGCATTTGACTTGCTAAACCTCTCCAAAGAAAGGGTCATGGAAATCGACCCCCCCTCCCCCCTAGGCTGCAGGTGTCAGGAAACCTGTCTCAAAGAACTCTAGTTAAAGCACTTCCAGCCCCTTCCCCCCATAGCCAGGGGAAAATTCTTAAAAGTTTAGAACATCTTTTAGTAAAGCTGGGGGATCTTAGGTCCAAGAGCAGGGCGCCTGCAGGCACAGAGGGACAAAACAAAGTACATGGGCCCCTATCTTATCTTCCTAGATTGGATCTTTCCCCAGTCTCTCAGCTGACTTTGGGTACCTCATTCAGGGGCCCTTTGTGCTCTGGAGAGGGAGAAGCTACATTAGTGTCAACTTCATTAGTTCTGCATTCCCAGGGCCCAGTAGAAAGTACTGATGGGCATCCTACCCCTCTGCTTGCTCTGTTGTTGGATGTCCCCACGGTTTCGTTGGGGAGGTGCAATGGTAGTGAGGGCATGGTAGTTAATTATCTTCCAGCCCTCCCCACTTTAGTTGCAGGGGAGTATGATTCTATCCCTAATTCCAAATCCTCCTGTTCTTCAACCTCTTTCGGTGCTGGAGGTCAACGGGCCCCCTTAGCCGCTCAACCTTCTCATGTGCCTCAGGCTTCCTCCTGATCCTCGGCCTCTGGCTCAGGGGAGTTTTCCTGGCTGAGTTGGAACATCTCAGGCTGGCGAGCCCTTCAGAGGGACTCTGATTTTTTAGATTTATTAGATAATTTTGACTTTGTTTTATTGCAAGAAACTTGGGCTTTAATAGATATTTTTATTCCCAGCACAGACAAACAGTTACGGTTGACTCTTTCCATTTCCTCAGCCTTCTTAGTTCTCATGGCAGTAGAACTGTGCATGCTGAGAGAACCTGGTGGGCCCAGGCAATGAGCACTGGCTGATAGCAGAACCAAGTGGTGGCTTGTTGGGGTGACCAACCATAGATGAGTCATCCCAGAGGTGGCAGGCCACATCTCTAGACATTGACATGGAGCTGAGAGGCACTCTGACGTGCCAGCCTGCAAGCTCTGTGTGTCAGAACCAGTTCCTCAGTCCTCACTTGTAAAATGAAGACATTGTCACTTCTTTTTTCCTCCCCTTTGCCTGTTTTCTTCGCAAATAAATTCTTCTGGGCAGGTTTGTACATAGGTAGGTACCCTGACCTAGGTTAAGAAGCCTGGTTTAGAGCTGAAATGGTTAACCCATGTGGTAACTGTTGGATTTTCAGTAACTGATCTAAACCAACAACAATTGGTTACCAAACGGTATCGGTTTATTATTCAATGGTTTAGCCGATTTTCCACTTTGTGACATTTATCATTTTACTGCATTTCTGTTTTTCCATTTGATCTGTGGTTACTGACTAGTTCTGTTTGCCCCTAATTCTTTTCCTGATTATCCCTCGACCCTGATTTGAAGTTTAACACTTTTCCAATTGGATATCTGATTCAAATCTGTTGAGTGCAGCTTTGCTATTGGTCTAGAAGTAAACTGGAAATGACAGAACACAAAAAACCAGTAAATTGGATATGTAGTAAATCAGTTATGCAGCAATGGTAAAATTGTATTAATTAGTATTTTGGTTAATTGGTTAAGCACTGTGGTATGCAGCTACTGATTGGTTAACCAATTAGTTATCTAGAATTTCAGTTATTAACCATGGTTATGAAATTAACTCTCCATTTCAGCTCTAGTCGGAGTGCTACCATAATAACAACAGTGCTGCCTCAGGCCACTGACCTGCTGATCCCCTCCTGTCCTGGCTCAGATCACACTTTCCCTACTGCAAACTTACATCTGGTTTATCTTGGACCAAAATTCCTGTTTGTTTCCATCACCTTTTGGCATCAAAAGCAGGCTAGACAGGAACCACTGATGGTTCAGTGGACTGGTGTCATATGGTTTAGTTGTTTAGCAGATGCCTTTGTGCGTTGGCATTTTTGCTGAATTTCACATTTTGGCTTTCCCTGTTGTAGACAACAATGCCACTATTTTTCACTGAGCATCCTCAGTGCTATATTTCTAGGCTAAAGAGTAGGGTCTCAGTGAATGGTGAAAGAGTTTCAAAAGGTTTGGAAGATAAATGTTCCTACGGCTGCATGTTTATCTAAAGTATAAAGAAAATCCCAACACTTTGCTCTTCTGACCTAGAACATGAATTCCACAAGATTAAGAACCTGATTACTAGACAGATTTCCAGTATGTTCTGCTTTTGACCAGAACTTTTCTTGTTTATTGGTGCTTCTGGTTCAGCAGTGCAGAGACAAAGGCCGGGTGATTAATTCATAGAAATTAATGGTTTAATAAATAAATGTTGCCTTATTCCTAGATCATGAGGAGAGTGCAAGATTCTTACATTTACTACTTCTAGTTAATTGTGAATTTCTCCAGAAAATTGTATTTTAAGTTTGTGAATCAGTGCCACATCAATTACATAGCATTATTTCTCTTCCTTGATTAGATAAGTCATGTGGCTGGCTAGAAATAACATACTTTGACTCACATTTAGAAGCGTTAAATTTACAAAGTTGCATTTCTGCTTATTAGCTATGCAGCCCAAAGTTCTTTTTATGCAAACGTTTGGCCGACGTTCATTTTCAGGAGTAATACTAATTTGCTAGGGGTTTGCCTGTGCTAAGGACTTTTGCCCCAACATAGCTGCTAGGGATGGGACTCTGGGCAAAATTTTGGTTTCGGTCAATTTCGGTTTCGGTTCTCATTAATTTCAGTTCTTTTTTGGTTTCGGTGTTATCTGATCTTTTGCATTAATTTTTGTACCGGATTTTTAACATTACGGTTTTTCAATGGGGGACAAACCGCAATGTTAAAAATCCGGTAGAAAAATCAAGCAAAAGATCCAATAATACTGAAACAGAAAAAGAACCGAAATTTAGGATTAATCCGAAATGGCCATTTTTGGGTACTTTCGGTTTTATCGAAATTCCCATCCCTAATAGCTGCATATGCGTAGCTTTCTAGTGAAGGTAGACGAGCTGTGTGAGGAAAGGCTGAAAGAATTGGGTATATTCAGCGTAGAGAAAAGAAGACTAAGTGCAACCTGATAGCAGTTTTCAAATATCTAAAAGGATGCCCCAAAAACCCATGAACATTTGTTCCTCACTGCCACAGAAGGCAGAACAAGAGGGAATGGGCTTAATTACAGCAATGTGGATTTTGGTTAAATATTAGGGGAAATGTCCTAACTGTAAGAAGTGTTGGGCAATGGAGTAAGTTGTCCAGGAAGGTTGTTGTATCTCCATCCTTGGATGTTTTCCAAACCTGACTGGACAAGCATCTGTTTGTCATGCTGTAAGCTGAGAATCTCCTGCTTGGAGAAGGGGGTTGGACCAGAAGACCCTTTCAATCCCTTCCAAACCTACAATTCCTTTCTCTTTGACTGCACCCGTGTTAGTACTAAATTCCCTTCAGCCATGTTTGGGTCCATACAGGCAGGTGGAGAATGAAGAGGGCCTCCTCTTGCCTTGTTCCTATGGCACAGTAGCTAAGCACAGTTGTGACTCAGTCTCATTTAGTGAGACTCCATTCCTGTCTCTGCAACTGGCCTACGGAGTGACCTCAAGCAGTTCTGTTGTGCCTCCTGCTTATTGTGTCTGTGTGGGCTGTAAGCTCTTTGAGAACAGGAGCTGCTTTTCACTGGGCATTTGTACAGTGCTCCTTGCAACAGGGCCCTGATTGAGGTTAGGGCCTTTGCTACTGGCAAAGTCATGGCCCTTGTTCCTCCATCAGACAAAAAGCAGGAGAGTTCAGAGCAGGGCTGGCTAGGCTGAAAGCAAAATATGGTGTCAGATTCCATCTTTGATGGATCCACCCATTCTGATCCAGTCTGGCAAATCACATTCTGGAGTGCAATCAGTCCATGATTTGCTGGAGATCCAAATTGGCTTCACTCTGCACTGGGTATGTGCAATATGGTAGCACAGTACAGGGCACTACCCTTTTGCACAAGTGCTGTACAAGGGGTTGCCATTTTCTGCATGCACAAGATGGTGGTGCCCTTCTTTTGGAACTTTGCACAGAATTCCACCACAGTTCAAATTCAACAGCAAAACTTTTCCAGAGATGCAGAAAATCTCTGCGAAGAGTAAACGGCTGACTCAGTACACCCTTGGGCTAGGGTTTAAAAGAATTGCTTATGAAAAATACATGTTGCAGGGCTGCAGTGGCATCAATGCAGCCCTGCACCATGTATTTTTCATAAGCATCCTCTTTTAAAGGGGAGGTATAGTAACCCTACCTTGGGCTGTTGCCCTGTTCCCCTCCCTCTGCACCTGACAGTAGGGCTGGGCTAGCTCATGCTGCGCCATGGGGCAGTGTCTGTTGCTGGGTCAGAGCCTCGGGCACAGTGCTTCTGGGAAGTGAGCTGGCTCTGTCTGACACTTTCCCTTACTTAGTTTCAGGCAGGCTAAACACATTCCTAATGGAGCTCTTGATGGAGGGGTGGGACGGAGGGAGTAGTCGAGAATTACACAACATACAGCCCAAACAACAGAGCTGGGACAGGATTGGTCTGGCTCATTGGAGAGAAAATGCAGGGGTCTGGATGCAGCATCACCTCCGTTTACACTGGCTGCACGTCAGCTCCAGGCTAGGTTAACACGATGGAGATGGAGGTTCAGTCCCGGGAGCACAGCAGCATTTGAGTCCCAGGCTTTGTTTTAATGTCTGATAGAGTTAGGCCCAGACATGACACTTGAATCTGGAGCAGCACTTCCCCCAGATGCTGCAGGTTTGGTTTGGCTTGGGCCCTGCTCTAGGTGAAGGTGGCTTGGGTTCTCTTTCTAACCCCACACCAAACTGAGCCCTGGAGGCAATGGTTTTCTTGGGTCCATTTTGTCCAAGAGAAGGTTTTACAGCCTCATTGTTCAGCAGCTGATTCCTCTGGCCTCACTAAGACTTTCCCACTCGCTGGCCATCCCAGTCAGTCTCTGCTCAGTAAACACTCCTTTCTCTCTCTAGCCTTTCCAAGCTGATGGCTGGTGTGACACCATCAACAACCGGGCCTACTGTCAGTACGATGGGGGTGACTGCTGCTCCTCCACGCTCTCCTCCCGGAAGGTAAGCAAGACTCTGGGCAACAGGCTAGTTGCTCATGGCAGCCGAGGCTTGCAGGGTCCCTGCACTGCAGGACTGAGTCTACAGGGGGCAGTCATGCTGGCGGAAGGAGGGAGGGGTCTCCTCCAAAGCCTATCGAAGCCTTTTCATTTCAATGTTTATTGAGCCCCAGATTCACAAGTGTTCAGCAGCCAGGGCTGTGTTTTCTGAACTGTTCAGCTCTGTTCCTGAGTGCATGCCCTCATCTTTGCTTCCTTCCCCTGAGCTCAGTCTGTTTATGCTTGAGGGTAGGGGTTGGATCCACAGACTAAACCCAGGGATTGGAAAGGAGACAAGTGAAAAATGGTCATCGACCGGAGGTTCCCTACCCTGGTGCATAGGTAGCAGGTAAAATACTAAAAGTAAAAAGCACCTAAGTGACCGAGCAGCCTGAGTGCAATCTTGCAAGGTAACTCGGGCACCAAGCAGACTAGTTTAGTTTCTACTGGAGGTCAACTGAAGCTATATGCCTAGCTACCCTGAGGGCGTTTTTAGATGAGACAAAAAACCCAGCTGATCCTTTAATCAGCTGCTTTGCTTTGTTCTCGTCTAAATGTTTGATGCGGTTTGAAGCCGCTTCTCTCCCGTATCAAACCAGCCATGGATTCCTACCTCCTCACTTCCGCATCTGTGATGTGCCGTCATTCACTGGGGCTTCCCCCGTGTAAATGCTGCTGCGCAGGCGCAGAGAGGCACGCAAGAAGAGGCGGGGCAGAGAGACTCTCTGCGACGTGCCTGATGCTCTTTAGAACATCAGACACGGCATAGAGAGTAGCGGGTTAATTAGGAGGAGACACGCGGCAGACGCAGCGATTGCAGTAGACCCCCGAGCATATCTAAAAACACCCTGAGTCCCATTGCATTTTAGGAGAGGTTGGCACCCAAGTCGATTGCTTTTGAAAAAAAGCATTTAGGTTCTTGCATCATTGCTTTTGAAAATTTGACAAGGCTCTCTTTGTTTGTAGCCCATTTTGAATCCTCTGTCCTGCTGCCCCTACCCTCATAGCCAGAGTCCAAGAGAAAAACAACCTTTGGGAGAGGAACTCCCTCACTCTGCAAATGTGTTGGGGACAGGGTTGGAACAGCGAGGGAGGGAAAGGTTCTTTTCTCTGGCCAGTTATTGTGGGCTTTGATTGAGTCATTGGTTTTCATCGCTCACAGGAAATAGAGAACAACTGGGAGTGTGGATGCTGGCATAGGCGACTGGTAACCATCAATAGGGAGGGGGGCACATGAGTGGGTCTGGGCAGGATCCCAGGCAGGGGTTCTATAGGGTTCTATAGAGCTTCAAAAAAAATCGGGGGGGGGGGGTTGTATGTGTCCCTCCCCCATGCCCTCCCCTACAAATTGTCTATGGATACTAGGTGGGTGGAAAGAAATGGCTGTTGCACTGAGATCATCAGAGTAAGACACCTTAGTCACATGAAGCGCCTACAGTGCTGGGGGAGGGGGGTTGGAGGGGCTGTTGGAAGGGATGAATCTCCTTGACACTTTGGGAATGGAGAGATGGGTGGCTTAGAAGGCAAGAGGAGTGTGGGCCTGCAGGAGCACTCTGCTGAGTATATGCCTGTTCAGCTTGGGTGGTGGACAGCTGCACTCTAGCCATGTATCCCCAGCTGCCTGGTCACAAGACAGTCGAGTTGCTCCTGGGTCAAGGACTAGAACAGAATGGGTGTTTTGAGTCAGGAGAGACCTTTGGATGAATGGGAGTTTGGTACTGTTACAGCAGGGGGGCACTGTGGGAACACTGATGGAGCTCTTTCTAATGTCAAGATTAGTACTGTGATAACAGGATGCTGTAGCTCAAGAGTGGGATGCACTGGGGCAGCTGTGGGTGAGGTGGAAGCCAGCACTGGAATAGCATGGGGTATTGCAGGTTGGGATGAAAGGCACTGACAGAGCAATGGGTGAATGGAGGGCATTATTGACATAGCAGGGGTGCTGTTGGTTGGAGTAAGGGCACATTGATAGAGACCATTGTGGGATCAGTCAGCCCTACAGTGGTGCTTCCATGGTAGGGGTGCACTGGGATGCTCCAGGTGAAGGCGAGGTGCATTGACAGAGTTGGGGAGGTGGGGACACTCAGTCCTGTTAGGACAAGCTGACTGCAATCAGGGTAAGGGCATGCTAACAGAGCTTGCATTGGGGAGGTTTCCCAGCAGCTCAGGTTGAGCTGTGCACTATGGGGCTCCTTCACTTCTCTGGGTGTTTCACCTGCTTGGCCAAAGGCCTGGTTGTTTGGGACAGCCCTTCTGAGCAAGTACATTCTTTCCTAAGGTGCTGAAATGGCCTTACCTGAGACAATCAATGGGCCCCTTCAGTGGGATGGCCACAGAAGGGACCTTACAGAAGTCACTAATAGCTCTTTGGGTAGGAGAGTGCTGTTTTTACTTCCCTGTGTCCCATGCTGAGCACAGATGGGAGGGCTGCAGACACAGGACCAGCTCAACTAGCTCTTACATCTGGCTGATGCTAGGCAGATTCCTAACACATACACCCCTCCTGGCAGTGCTCCACCCAAAGGCCGTTCAAGAGTCATGGGCCTAGCACATGCCACAGCCTAGCATGCTCCCAGTCTTGGCGGGAAATGCCACATTGCAGGCTTCATCCTGGAGCCAGTGCAGCCCTGAAACCTGTATTTCTCATAAGTGTCCTCTACAATTTGTGTATCTGTCCATCCTACTTCCAGCACAGCCCTCCTGCTCAGTATGGAGTGAGAGCTGAGAGTCTCCCACCCAACAACTGGGCTTTAGCATGCAATGTGGGCAGAGAGGTGTGCCCCTACTGCCCCCTGAGATCAGTGTAGAGAGGTGTCTCGGGGATGCAGGCTGGTTGCCTGGGGGATGGCACTGAGGAGCCTGGGAGACACCCAGAAGGCCTCTGTGTAGGACAGGTCAGTCACCCTCTCCGGTGGGCAGGTCAGCATTGTACAGAGTTGCTGCTGCTTTGGGTTTTGCCTAGAAATGCCAGGTTTTGAGTCTCTGGGGAAGTCCTGATTTCTCGGAGCCAGACTGGGGCACTCCTGGTAACCTGGAGAAATAGGGACTTGCCCAACTGCTTTCTGACATGGCCCCACCCCTCAAGCTATGTCGGAAAGACCCTTTACCCCACATCTGCTGACATGGCCCTGTCCCATCTGGATGAGAGCCCAGAGTTGGATGGTAACCCTAGCTGTGTATATTCTACCTCCTCTCATTTGTCATGGCATTATTTGTGGGGGGTTCAGTGCTGAAATGGTTTCAAGCCCTCCTTTCATCTCACTTTTTATTTTATAATTATTATTATTATTTTTTTAACCCCCTCAGGTGATTCCATTTGCTGCTGCCTGTGACCAGGATGAGTGCACCTTCCGCGACCCAGCAGCTGAAGAGAATCAGTAACGGCACCAAGAGTGGCCTGTGTGGTCAAGGCCAGCATCTGAGGAAGCAACTGGGGCTGTGGGGAGGGTGAATCGGGACTGGGATGGGGGAAGCAGGGGTTGGGGGCAGAACAGAGATCACAATAAGCGTGGTCTCTGCACCGAATTGCTCACTGATGCCCAGCGTGTGTGTTGTCATGGAAGGGAAGATGAGAACATGGAAGAGCAGGGCAAAGGTGAGAGGAGGGAAGAGGCTTTACACAATGAACTCCCTTCCTTCCCCTTCAGAACGGAAACTCAAAGCCAAGAGCCTGCTCCACAGCCTGTTGACCTCAGGTGAGAGCCATTCCACTGGCTGCAGGCAGACTTTGGAGCAGGCCCCAAGAGAAGCTGCCATGGGCACTTGGTTGTGCTACTGTATTAATGATTTGCCACCTACGTCTGTCTGTCTTTGCTCTGAATTGTCACTATTCACTTCCTCTGCTGTCTAGGCTTCTTTCGGCAAAGGCAAGGTATGGGAGGCCCATCTGCAAATATTTAACATAATTCTCTCTCTCTCTCTTTTTTTTTGTTACTGTTTCTTAAGGTGATACAGAATCCCCTATGTTGCACACTTGCTGCTTTGAAGTGTAAACCATTGGAGAAAGGGAGGTGAGGGATCAGGATTTCACACACTGTCCTACAGGGTGTTGGATAGGGACTGAGGAGACCCAACCCAGCTTCTAAGAGGCTACGTTCCCTTGCTTCCCTGAGGCACTCAGCACCTGTCTGTACTGGGGTCTGCAACGGGATGTGCAAGAGCTAAGCCCATGCTACAAGAGTACTGGAGGCATAGCTATCTCTACAAAAAACACTGCAGCCCTCCCTGCAGTGTCCCAACAACTACAGCTCTCTAGTATGTCTTTGCTGGGGGTACTCAGAAATGCTGGAGTTCTGCTACCAAAGCAAACCCTAGCATGGGCCATTGTTCTAGACCAGATTTAAGGAGCCTCCAGTGCATGGGCCAAATGCAGTGAGGATTTGGAGATGTCAGATGCTGATAACTATGCCTCTCCTGACCAGTATTTTGACATTCAAATTAAGAAGCAGTCTCCTTTAAGCCCCTTCCTGACTGAGAGTTTCTCTGCTTCTGAGTGGTTACGGTTGTTACCAGGTCTCAGTGATGAGATGGGCATCACCACTGAGACTGCTTCCTAGGAGACTTGGCTTTTTCATCTTGGCCCATTGTGGTTGCCTGTTGCTAAGACTTTAGGGCAGCAGGAGATCCTAGGGCCTAGCCCCTTTCCTCTAGAGCTCCCCAAGTGAGCTTCTAACCAGAGAATTATCCTCATTTGGACCCTGAGCCAAACTTCCTGGGAGTTCCCTTTTAGTGACAAAGGTGAGACACAGCATTGGGTTCTAGGTCTGAATTTCCCCAAAGTCCCATCCTTTCTGACTCTGGGACATTGGAAAAGAATGGGGGAAAGGGAGCAGGGAGACAAGACGTGATTCTCTTAGGGTCTTGGAGGAAATATCGAGACAGGATGCACCATCAAATCTCACCCTAACAAACCCCATTTATCGTGACCCCCCTCTTTATGACAATCCCAACTCCCAGAATCACGTCTATCAATTGCCCGTCCCCAAGCCCTGTTGTCATGCACATCCATTCCTCCAGTCCCAGGGACATGCATTATACTGAAGTTAGACTGTTTGCTTCAACAAGATCCAGCCAGAGCCATTTGGAAGCAGTATGGAGACCAGGCCCTTTCCAGTCTTAGCTTGTGGAAAGGCTAGTCCAGTTGAGGAACATGTGGAGCCAGTGTAACATGTAGAGGGGAACAGGGATTTCAAATGCCTCATTCTAGCCTTTACTAGGCACAGCCCCTGCTCTGCTTGGTGCGTATGTGAGTTTGGGACTCTCTCCCTTCCCTGAGTCATCAGGGTCAAGGTGCATGCTGAGCCCCAAAAGGTGAGCCCCATGCAGGAGGAGGGATTATTTTACGGAAACCAACAGCCACATGGGGAGGTGTAAAGCTGGGTCCCATTCAGGCCTCTAGCTGTGTGCAGGGCTGCACCCTGGGCCCCCCAAATGAATACAATCTCTTCCCACATGCAGCAGCGCCACCTCTAACACAGCCAGTGAGAGACTTGGGGTGTGGCTGCTGCAAATGGAACTGAATATGCAAAACACCCCCCACAATCTATAACAGCCCCAGACCCCCATCATGGTGTGGGTAGCTATGACTTCTCAAATAATCTCTGAAACGTCCCAAATGAAGTTGCAAACATTCTGAGATGCCAGGTCCTCCTTCTGCAGCCTTCCAGACTGAAGTTGGAGCAGGAGACTCATCTAACAGCCACACAGAGGGCGTCCCTGTCCCACTCATTTTTAATAGCAGAAAGACCCAAATGATAGATGAGATTCATCCTGCTACACTTCCCACTGGAATGCTGTGGGCACAGTCCCACTGACTCTAGCCAGGGCGAGATATGTCCCAGGAGTGGATGGATCTCAGCACTAGGAATGGGCCCCCACAATCATTAGGTGAGACGGAAGTCCGGGATCATGCACGTTGAAGGCAGTTGTGCATTGTTTTCAGACCATGAATTAAATACCTCGCAATTGAGGTATTTAATTTGTGATCTGAAAATAATGTGCGACCGCCTTCAATGCGCATGATCCCGGACTTCTGTTTCGTCTAATCCCGCCTTGTGGGATTTTGAAATATCGCACGAGCGGGTCGCACCACAGTGACCTGCTCATGTAAAAGCAGATGTTAATGAGCTCTGTGGTGCTGGGCTGGGGCTCTAACGGGAACAGTCTCTGGGTTAAGCTTCCCATGACTCCTCTATAGCTTGAGCTAGTTGCCGGTCTCTGGTGATCCCTGGCTTGGCTTTGCTACTCCCCAGGAGGACAGATGACTGATATGGGAGGTGGCAGCTTCAGCAGGCTGGGACAGGGGTTGCAGAATAATTGCTGTGGTCAAGGATGTGTGGAGTGAGGGAGACACTCAGTGGGGAGAGAAGAGAATTTCAAACAACTGACTCCCCTGCTTCTGCCCTTTGAAGCCTGGCTCAGATAGGCTCCGTGCACACCCTGACCCCTGACAACCAGTTCTTCACTGGGGATTTCAGTGCCTAACCGTGAATGGAAACCCAAGTAACTATATCCATTTAATTAAATCAAATAACAATTCAACTTTGGTAGCGTTCAGACAAACAATATAAACCAAAGTAGCATCCTGTAAACTTTGGTTGCCAGCCTTCCACAGTGTTTGAATGAACAGTAACTTTGAAATACAAACAGAAGTGCTTCACTTCCTACTCCTGAAAACTGTCAGCTTAGTGCTCTGTTGGTGTGAACACTTCAGGAGTAGAACAGAGGTAAGGTCCAACTACGTTAACTGTTCATCTGCATGGTCTAGAGGCTTTCCTGGTTTGGATGTCCTAGCTTCAATGACCAGCTGGGGTCCCCCTCTGGCTTGCAAGAGTTTCTCCCCTAGCATACAGTAGATGTGATTAACCAGATCTCTCTGTGTGGTGAGAGAGCTCTCCTCCTGGCTTCACCATGAGGAGCTGGGCGGTGGAGCAGGGCACAGATCCAATGGACACCAATCAAGATTTCGCTTCTTGTGAGTCAGTAATTTTTCTGCCATGGGAAGGTAGGTCTCCATTAGTGACACAGAGTATTTTGTCCCCTTGATTATGGGAAGGTTCTATTCACAACTGAGGCTGCTGCTATTTTTTTTTTTGGTATTTGATAATTATTTTTTATAAAAATCTATGAAAATAAATACTCTTCTCATTCTCTGCCTCTTCCTCTTTGTAACTGTGTGTGGGCTGATAGTGCAAATTGCTGGCAAAGGAAGTTAAAACTTGTTGGCACTGCTGGATAGACTCCAAAGAGTGGGGATAACAAGCCCCTGCATCTGTTCAGACAAGCATTGCTCTGAGTTAACAGCTCCCACCCTCCATATACCCATCTTTATTAAGAGAGGTAATAACCTCCCTTTTTGCCTTGTTGCAACGCTACTTGCTTGTGAGGACAAAACTGAGGGTATACAAGCAAGGGGGTTATTGCTTCATCACCTGCTCATGTGAACAGACCCTGAGACATGTTTGTGCCCCAGATTAAGAATGATGCAAGTCACACAATGGGCATTTCCAACCATAATGTAGCGTTAAAAGCACATTCAGCCATTACATCTGTATATGCAAACACCCAACTCACAGGTGCAATGTCACCTGCATTGCCCTGCTACTGGTTTTTGGTCCTTCAGGACCAAAAACTTGGAGCTTTGTAAGGGCCAGTCTGGTTCCTGTGTTTCTGATTAGCAGGGGGGGGAGGAGCGGTGGTGGTGGCAGGGTAGAAGAAAGAACAACAAACAGGCAGAGGAAAAGCCTGAGGGGGCAAAAGGGAGGGGGTTATGGTTGCTTTCACTGGGAAGGGACTGTGGGAGGGAGGACGGACTTCCAGCCTGGGGGCCAGATTTAGCTTGTGGCTATTTTTTATTTGGCCCCTTTCCAATTCCTGGATCTGGCTCATGAATCCAAGTCCCTGCCCTCAAGCACTGAAAGAGTGAGCTTAGAGGAAGGGAGGCAGGGAGCAGAGAGGTTGGAGGTCATATGCACTCAAGGATAGTGACTGGATCCATAGCCCAGAGCCATGGCTCTACCCTTCCTTGCCCACCCGTGAGTGCACACTGTAAGCGCTTCCCCAGTCCCTGATCCCCACTGCCTATCCATCCCTTAGCGCTTGTACTTTTCAAAGTGTCCTGCAAAAGAGAAATTGTTCCCGACCTTTGGTCTATTGTAATGTAACAATCAAAGGGGGCAATCTTTGCTAATTGAAGTAAATGGAAGCTGAACTGTTTACTTGAATGAGGACAGACTTGTACCCAAAGTTTGGATGATCCACTATCTTCCCCTCAAAGTCAGACCCATGTTCAAGCCCCAAAACACAAGTTTGGAGCCATAGTCCTGTGGCAGCATAACTGGTGAAAGTGTTCTTACATGGGCTTCCTTGTCTAGCTGACTCAGGGCTGGGGTAACCAGTAGCACAACCATACCCTCCAACAGTAACTTTTTGCCTAGGGCTGATACAGTAACAGGCTTTGCTATCTTGTTACCAGGCTCCCTGCTTGTACCAAGTTCAGCAGACAAAGGAGGTGGTTAACCCTTAGTTAGTCTAGCAGGAGAAAGAGCGATGGCTCACTTTCCTGTTGTTTATTCATTGCAGGGGGGTTAGGGTAAAACTTTAAAGCCATGGTCTATGCACATATTTATTTTTGCTATTTAATAGGCCATGTTTCAACTTGAACAATCAGTCCTGTGCATGCAAACCTATGCATACACAGCCTCTCTCCCACAGACATCCTTTCTTTTTCCAGTTCAGCCCCCAAATTAGTGGGCTATTACAAATTTTCATAAACACATGCAAATTGAGCATGGGTGACATAAAGTGTACCTATTTCTCTCCATCAAATGTTGGAGGATATGCACCACTGAAATCAATAGGGTCCCAGGGATTGCATATGGTTGGCTTTGTTGGTCACTAAAAGGGCCTTGGCTTGGTTATTCCTTGATCTGTTCAGTGCAACCACCTCTCCTTTCTTTGCTTGTGTGGAGATACATGTGCTGGGCTGAGCCTGGTTTGTGGACTCTTCCAGGGATCAAACAAATCCCACAATAGGACAATGCGAGAAGGAATAGCTTTACTGCTGCAGGGCCAGCCTTATGGAGGGCCAGGATGGGACCCCACTGAGCCAGCAGGAGCTGCAGCAGTGCTGGTGTCTTTTCCTGGATCACCCCCCTCCTCTTGGGTGGCCCTGCTTGGAGCCATGGTGGACGCCATACTGCAGCAGGACTGGAGGAGCAATATTTGCCCTGCGGAGCCCTTCCTCGAGTGCCACTCCCCTCCCAGCCCTGGAATCATGGTCTAGTGTAATGTCCCTATGGCACTGGCCAGAGCCAGGCTGGTGCTTCCAAGAGGAGGGAGAGGGTCCTGCACCACAGCAGCTACTTGTGTGGGGCCCTGCTCTGGCCCTTGCCTGTCCCAGGATCTCTTCCTCCACCCAAGACTTTCTGCAGACCCTTTCCCCATGGCCCCCTCTGGACCGGCTTAACGCTGGGCTGCTGTGCCTCCAGCCTCTTGTGGCCCCTTGCCTCAATGCCAGTGCACTTGCTTAGACATGGCCAGCAAGGTGTGATTTATTTTGATGGCTTTGCTCCTGCGTGGAGGGGGGTGGTGGGGGTGGTAATTTTTCCTTGCAATCTTGACACTCCCATTTATACCCCCAGAGTAAGAGCAGGGATCCCAAGGATTCTTGGACTAAGCCCCAAGGATGCATTGCTGCCAGGACTACATGGGCATCTTTCCTTCCTTTCTCTTTAGGACAGTGGGCCTCCACCTTTTTTGCAGTCATAAGTCACTTTCAAAGTTCAAGATTTATGATGAGCCACAACTTTATTTTGAAAGTTAAGTCCTACAAATAGGTAATGTTCTAAGATTGTAATTAAGCAGAGAATAAAAATAAAGTAGTAACTAAAAATAAACATTTTTGTTGTTTTTTGTTTTAAAACACCACTTTTTTCTTTCAGCAGCAGCTTGGGGCTTCCCAAAAACCCTTCACACCCCTCTTTCAGGAGCCTTGGGAGTGCTGGGTCCATTTAACCCTTTCTTTACTGGTTCTGAGGCAAGCTGTTTTTCACACTCTTCCTCCCTCCCTCTCACTCACTATTATGCAATTGTTTAGTACTGCTGCTGCTGCTGCTTATAATTTCTATCGTGCTTCTGGTTGTATGCAGTTTACTATGGTACCACAAGCAACAAGTACTAAGGTACCACAAGCAATATGAAAGGGTGTTGGAAGCAAGGCATGGGCTGAGGACCAATGCTTTAGGATGTTGTCAGATCTAGCTATGGGAAGGGAGTGCTAGTGAAAACAAGCAAAAGGCTGAACAAAGGGAGAGAAAAACTCTAATCTGGGTGGGAAAAGCTCCCATTTGAGTCACAGATGGAGACAAAGTAGTTCTGTTAGCCTGTAACCCGAGGAAGAGCCCTGTGTGGCTCAAGAGCTTGCATATTCTCACCAACAGAAATTGGTCCAATAAAAGATATCTCAACTACTTTGTCTCTATCTCATACATTCAAGGTAACCACACTCTCCAGATTTGAGTCACATGCAGGCTTGGACCCTTATAAGAATGTAAGAAGTGCCATACCGGGTCAGACCAGTGGTCCATCAAGCCCAGCATTGATGGTGTCACTCTCAGGCTATGACAGTGGCCACTCTCGGTCGCTTTGGAAAAGTAACTAACAGGTCATAATGGAGTGATCTGTTACCTGCCATTCACTCCCAGCATCTGGCAGAGGTTATGTCCCTAACTTACTTGGCTAATAGTCATTAATGGACGTAAGACCCATGTGAAATTGCAGCCAGAGAATATTGGCTCCCACTAGCCCAAGCGTTCTGGTTCTGCTTTCCTTCCTTGGAGCTGTTTCAGAGAAACATTCCCTTTTGGCTCTGAACCCCCTTCCCTCCCATCTGCCCCAGAGCTTCCCACTCTTAGTGCCAAGGAGAGAGGCCTCTTGGGGGCATGGATTCCCTTTGAATCCCACAGAGCAGGCTTGATGCCAGGGAGCCTTCACGCTGTTGCTCCACAGCAGAGGCCCTTTGTTGAGGCCTGGGGCTCACCTTTTGACTGCATGTTTCCTCAGGTTACCTTGACGATGCAAAGCCCTTTCCATGCACACTACAGATTAGAAAGCCACTTCCCCACACAGGATGATTCCTCACTCTGTTCCCATGGTAACAAGAACACAGGGAAGGTGGATTCTATATTATGTTGGGGGGAAACATTAAGCCTAGCCCAACACAATGATGGAGTGAGAGAGAGAGGCCTCTGGCTGTGTGAGCTTGGCTTGGGGTTGTCTTGTAGTGATGGTGGGACCTCATCCTTTGGAACTGATGAATTTGCCACCTTCTGCCAGCCTGAGCTCTGGCCCCTGAGGTAGAAGCCCATCCCTCCTTGAAACATAGGCCTCATTTCATACTTCCCAATAGTCCTGCCTGAGACAGGACTGCACTGCTTTTGGAGAAAAAATCCCCAGTCCCTCTTTGAGAGGGCAATGCTCCACTTTGGGAGGCAGCAGGCACCCATGTGCAGCTGCTCCTCCCAGAGGGACAAGGCCTCCACATGCAGCCACCGCCAGAGCCCTGTACACAGCTCCTGCCATAATGCCAGGGACCCCATGCATGGCCACTGCCTTGGCACTAGGTGGCTGGGCTACTCTGCTGCCTCTAGAACTGCCTTCCCCCACTTTGCCAGAGCCAGGCTGCCACTCACCATTGGACAGTGTGTATGTGTGTGTGTGTGAGTGAGTGTGCATATGTGTGGGAGATAGGGTTGCAACCTATGCAAATTTTTAAGGAACATGTATGAAAATACATGTTGCAGGGTCTACATCAGCACCTAAGTTGCAGGCCCTGCAACATGTATTTTTCATGTGTGCCTTAAAAATTTACATAGGTGGCAACTCTAGTGGGAGATGGGGCTTAGGTCTCTCTTTGGCCACATGAAATGCTGGGAGGTATGTTCAATTTTCAGAAGTGACCACATTTCAGGTGTCTCTCTTGATTCCTGAATATCCCACGCTGAGAAAACTGTTCTCCTTAAACATCACAACGCTAGGTAAGTCCAACCCCAAGCACCACCAAAAACACAGCACTAGTCCCAATGCCAACTGTAGGTCATCTCTGCCTATTATGACACAGACTTAGCTGATGGAAATGATTTTCACTCTAGGACCATTGCAGCAACATGGGTGATGTAGTTTATAAAGGAGTGAGTTCCACTAACGAGAATGTGACTTGCTCCTTGGCCAACTACGTTTCCCATAATGGTGCAGTTTTCCCAAATCAAACATTTTCATTCATCCCAAATATTTTTGGTTGACCAAACTGAAAATTCCTAGTGGAAATTATATGACATTTTTCCCTCAGAAAGTTTCTCTTTGGATGAATCAGCAGTTTCCAATGGAAAAATCTTCAGGCCCAAATTTTTGTCCTATCCCTAATTAAATAGCGGCATCAAGGCAAACTTTCTATTAAGCACCTGCCACGTTCTCTTTGGGTTTCTCTTGTTTCTTCACAGTTCCTTCTTCTTTTCCTTTAACTGGACACATCTCTTCTTCAGTGCCTGCATTCTTCTGATTCATTTCAAGGTCATTTCCCCTCCCTTTTGCTTTTTGTTGTTGTTGTTAATAAACCTTCTTCCTTTTTGTTACCTTTGCCATTTTCACCCATGCTGAATCTTAGTTCACCCATTCACAGAACACCAACCCCAAAAGCGTGCCCCAACTTTTAACCCCTACCACCAGCTGTCAGTTATGTTCCCATCCCCCACTCTCAACTGCCCAAGAACCTTCTAACTCCATCATCTCTTCCCTTTGGTTCCCATTTCTCTTTGCCAAGGGAAAGATGCCATCGGACATCACAGATAGGAGAACCAACCATCATACTTACTTCTGTAGCTAATTTTCATGCCACAATTTCACTGGTTGGAACGAATCAGTGGCACGAGGAGTGGGCATGGGTAATGGAGAGCAATTGGTGTTTTTTTTTATTGTCATCACTGAAATCAACAGGGTTCTGTGCACTGAGGCATAAAACATTCCTGAGAATTTGGGACTGATCAGATGCAGTTTTGGAAATGCCTTGGAGCTGGATGGCATTTGCCCTGCACACAATAGTAAATACCTGCAAATCAAGGTTTTAAAGTTACTTTGCATAATGTATGTACACACGTCTATATTAATGTGTTGATACACACTTGATGCTGTCAACAACACTGGTTTAACACAGTCACCCTGGTTGGGAAAGGTGTGCGCCACGGTTGTGTAAATGTTTGGAAGCTTTGACACATCACAAGATCTATGTGCAAATTGGAGAACTATGCTACTATATGCAGGGCCAGATCCTCTGCTGTGGTAAAGCAGCATTGAGTGTTACCAGACATAACAAAAAAACAGGTGCAAATCCACATTTCATGGTGAAATCAATTATTCATTCTAGATGTGTAGCCGCATGAACTGATGCTCATGTTGCTGTGTGTTTGCGGCTACTTGATAGTCTCACTAGCTGTTTCCTGGATGATGTTCCTTGGTGCAATACACCTGGATGTGGGAGAGAGATGGTTCCAGGCTGGCAGCCTCAGACTAAGGTCGTTTTTAAACAGACCGGGGGGGATGGGTGTGCGACCATTTCCACCCACGGAGTATCGGACGTTGGAGCCCATTGCTCCGTGTGTGGGTGATGGGTGTAGCATGGGAGTGTGCACTCACTCCACCCATCCCTCGCGGCATTCACATGAGACACCCCCACCCATCTCCATGCAGAGAACGTGCGTGGAGATGGGTGGGGGTGTCTCATGTGAAAAGCACCTTAAAAGTGCTGAGTCTACGGGAAAAGCTTCATTCTAAAGAGAATCCAGCTGATAAAGTACCTCTGCTCCCCAGTTCCTTCCCTGTAACAGCACCTCCTCAGTCTGTTCCCTCACCTGCTTGTTCTTTTTTTCCATCCTGTTAACTTGCCCCCCTTCCCTCCCCTGCTCACCAGAAACACCATAAAGATGTGCAGGAACCAGGCTGGCCCTTCTCAAAAATCCATGTATGTCCCTGTGGTCTCTGGTTGTTCAAATACCAATAGCACGACACATGCATCTTTAGATGTAACAGTGGCAGCTCCTTGCTGTCTGTCTCTGTCCTTTCCCGCACCCAAACTATGTCAAGCATGTGTGTTTGACCCAATGTGGGTTTAAAGCCAACATGACTAGCTACCGTTACATCCGGTAATGCCCAATGAATTTGACAGACCTACACCTAGAGGTGAAATGAATATTCAATGCCAAATTCTTATCTGTCAAGTTCAGCCACTTTGAACTGAATTGAATGGACTGGATATTTGTGCTCTTCCATACCACATTGGATAGTTTAGTTTGTGCAATTTAGTGCTGTTGGGAATGTTCAATAAACTAAATACCCCAAAGAACCAAGCTGACCAAACTGTAGAAGCAGGTATGTGGTTTGGATGCCGCTATTTGAATGCCTATCTGAATGTGCAGATAGTGTTGTTGTAAGTCGCCCTGAGCCTTAAGGGAAGGGCAGGGCATACATTTAAATAAATAAATAAAATAAACTTTTTTAAAAATCTGTGAATATTGAACTGCCTATCATTTCCCTACTACCTACACTGATTTATTCCAGTTGTGGAGCAGACACCTGGTTCTACATGAGTGCAATTAAACTGCCTTGTCTGTGGGACGATACAGAATTCATTGGTAACTCACCTACTGTTGGGCACAGAGGTCATGAGCTCAACACCTATGTATGCCACTGTGACATGCCCTGCACTAGCTAAGCACTCTGGGTCTGGCTCTCTTTCCTGAGCAGCTATGGGCTTGCTTGTTCTGATGGGCAGGCAGGCTAATGGCAAACTTGTGTGATGAGGAAATGGAATTCAAAGATGAGGAACTTACAGTCTAAACATTTCATGTTCCCAAAAAAATGTCATCATCTGGAGCCACAATATAAACATCCCACATTGTCAAAACGACAAATTACTAACTGCGCAGTTTAATAGTTAGTTAAATGGTCATCTGGATTTGTACAGTGTTACAATAATAATTTGTAAAACCTTTTTTAAAATAATACTGTAATTCCTGAAGGTTCTTTCTTTCTTTCTCTTTGCCAATGCCCTCCCCATCCCCACCACGTTTTGATCTACTGTAGCAAACTTCACATTAGAGTTTTAATAGAACACCAAGGAACAAGAATAGTAGTAATAAGAACCATCATTTAAAAAAAAACAAAAAACGAACCAACCCATCTTCATGTTAAATAATTGCACAACGAGTAAAAAGGTCGTAATAACGCTATTTGAGTGGTACAGGTACATTTGCGGTTGGCCTCAGCTGTTTCATTTCCCCATTGAATCTGAGAACAAAAGAACTGACAGATCATAGACATTGTAGATATTTAAAAAAAACATTCATGTGATCAGGGACAACCTTTAGTATTCTGCCACCTCGAATAAAATGTATTTGCTGACTCCTTACCAACCTAATCAACATTAGTTCTGAGATGGTAGCTGGCCTTGTGAGGTAACACAGGATCTGTGTGATTCTTGAGGCTTCTGAATCTTCCAGCTGTTATATGCAATCAATAGTGTCACCCCAGAATACCAGGCATCCTAATCAAGGTGTCCACTGAGTTCAACAAGAAAGCCTGACCTGATCTGAAGGCAATACAGAACATACCAGCATTTTAAGGGTCAAAAGTAACAGCCATGTTGTCAATCTATTGATCCCTGTTTTAGCCTTGACCAAAGAGCCAGTTGGGCGTTCAAAATTCTGCTATGAGAGCGTTCGTTAAATGAGCCTTGAACTCCTGGAGTCTGGGTTCCAGTTGGCATAAATAAAGGAAAACGTAAGGTTTTAGTCAGAGCAATCCAGCCCAGTATCCTGTCTCTGACAGTGACTAGCAACAGATACTTTAGAAGTGGACGGGGCAATTGTGGAATGATCGTCTGTTCCCAGCTTCTGGCAGGCAAAGGTTGAAGGACACCGAGCATTAAATTCCAAGCAAGTCAATGGTCAGTAGAAGACGGTGGGGTGAATCCCATGCCCTGCAGGTCTTGTGTGCAACCTGCATGAGCTCAGATGCGCGCAACCCACACGCATGTCCATTGGGAATGCATTGTGCCATGTGGAAACTACATGGGACCTGAAGGTCCCATGTGGGGGTGGGGGGGTTGGGGTTGTGGCCAATGGGAGTTAAAAAATGTGATGCTGTTTGCTATGGTCCACCCTGGCCAGAGCCTTACCCACGCGTCTTTTAGCAGCCCGCCAGATGTCAGCCCACTACAGTCCCCGACTAGGTAAGTGATTGTGCAGGAATTGTGGGCCTGAAAGAAACTGGGCCTACAGCCCAGGCTCAGGGGATGCCAAGTCAGGTCATAGTGGGCGAGCGCATGTGTTCACGCTGCCATCTCAGCACCAGGATAGGGACCACCATGGCCAGCTGCCATGGCTGCCTGTTATTGGCAGCTATGGCTGTCCATCATGGCGGGGAGTAGGATGCCAGCTGCAGTGCAGGGGCAAAGCCAGCCTCTCATCTCTTCCGCGCGCCCCACCCCCCTGCCCGGTCAATCGGCAAGAACGTTTATTCTGTTCCCTGACCTGACCAGGGGTGCCCCATCCCCATCCCCGGGATGTGTAGCTGGCATTCTGGCTGCACATTTATTAACACCCAGTGGTGTCCATAGAAATTAGTGGTCAATGTCCATGATCTGGGGCTCTGGCTTTGTACCTTAAAGACAGTTTTGGCAAGTATGTGACATACAGAGACCATGCCAATAGGCTCTTGTTTTGGTACTGAAACACTATGGTATGCAGTTGGCTCAATCTAGTGAAGCATGATAAAGCATTCAGAATGATAAAGTATCCCATGGCAGCAAGGTCCCTTACACGTGGTGGGTTGACAGTTAATGTCAAACTGAATTGTCAGCAAGTACTTGAAATTGATTAAAAAATTTAAATGTTCATATTTGACAGGCTTAGTTTAGGGCACAGTTGCATGAAATGGAGCTTAGTTGTGCATGGAGGGAGGGGTTGGTAAACAAACCAGACTTCCCTCCCCAGTTTGGGATAGTGCATGTCACTATACCCCTTGCACACGGAGAGTCAAAAAGTCAAAGCCCATCCCATCAGGCTGGTGTGGTTAAGCCTCCCCAGTTTCTATCATCTATGATGCACACTCCAGTGTCCTTGAAGATATCTCCTTACTGCCTACAACAGCCTCCTGGGATGTACAGTGAGAGAACACTCAAACTCATTACTTCTAGGAAAACAGGGTGTGAGTCTATCCTAAAAGGGACCCAATTAATCACTAGTCTTAGAAACAGATCCTGCTTCCTCACTGCCTAGGATGGTGTAAGGCAAAGATTAGGTGCCTTCCAAGCCATGGAACATATTGCCCTTCAGTGCCCTACAGGTGTGTACATCCAGGAGGGGAGATGGAGCAGAGGTTGCGGGACTGCCCTGAGACTTGGGAGGCCAGTCTCCTGCTTTGCCACAGAGTGGGAGAAAATCCCTTCGCTTCTCTCTATGCCTCAGCTTCCCCATCTATAATATAGGGCCAACAGCATGGCCCAGTCTCCCAGAAGGGCATTGATGACAATCGGTTGCTCAGATAAGAGGACCCATGCAGGTATCAAGAGTGATGGCTTTTCCGGGGAATACATCTCACTAGAAGGGGCAGTTGTACTGTCATCCTTGGAAGCTGATGTGTTTGGATGGGAGAGAGAAGCCTGGGGTCCTGTGCTTTTTTGCTGCCCCTCCACCTCCCCATGCCCCTGGGAACCCGGTGCTGGGGGGAGGTTTATTACAGAAGGAAAAATGCTGGCATAACGCCTCTGGGCAAATAGTGCCGACTAGGTACTACAGAGACATCCCAGTTATAGCAGTTGTGAGAATGGAGATTAATTCTGCCCACGTCAGAGCCAGACAGACAAGACTATGGAAGCTCACAAGGGCAGTGGTGGTGGCCACATGGATGCCCCACCTAGGGCTGGCTGCATAGTGGATGGGCTATGAGCAGGAGCTGATATGTGGTGTGGGAACTGTAAAGACTAAAGAGCAAGGAACGGGATGGATGAGGTATCATCACTAGAGGGTGCAAATCTCCCCCTGTAATAGTTCTGAAGTTATTGGTCTCACAGCTAGGTGGGCGTGTTACCCCTTCAAAGGGCTGGAGCAACATCATCCCATCCCAATTCCAATTGTGATGGCAAAAGTTTAGGTTTGAACTGGCTCTGAACCTGCTCCATGGAGCTGGGTTTTGCCATCTTTCCCTTGATACAGCCCTGTTAATTTAGCAACTGAGTTTTCAGTTCCAAACAAAATTTACCTCTGTTTTTGGCCTTGTTCATTCTGGTTTTAGTTTCCCTAGAGAGATATATGTGGGGAGAGAAATGGGTTGCAAAGTGTATTTTCCACTCTGGAGCATGAGTTCCCCCGTCACAGCCAAAGAACCACCTGGCAAAACAAGAAAACCAAACACAAAGTTGGGGTCCTGTGAAAGCTGCCACTAGGAAGACTGTTGGCCACGTTGAACTGGGTAAGCTCTGCTGCAAGGACCAGGAGCTTCTCTCCCTGCTGGTTTGAGTCTTCAGTGATGCCCCCAAAGGCCCCTTTATAACCCCCCTCCCCCCCCCAATGCCCTGTCTCCCTTCTGCCTGTAAGGGGCCTGAGACTTGCTCCTTGTGCCCTCAGTTGTCTTTGTTCCCATAGTCATTATACAGGACATTCAGCGTTTGCTCTTCGCATGTCTTCTTGAGGTCCCGGCTCAGCTCGGACCAGTTGAACCCATACGGCTTGATCTCACTGTAGCGGCAGGCAAGATACTTGAGGGACGTGCGCTGGAGGCTTATCTTGGGCTCCTGGAGAAGGCTGTTGCACCAGCTACTGAGGTCCCCAAGCTGGGAGAGAATGAGGCCAGCCTTCCTGCAGGGAGGGAGGAGCCAGGGAGGAGATGGTGGGGAATAGGGGCAGAGGAACGAAGGAAGAGATGTGATGAGGGGAAAGCAGGAAGGGTAAAGAAACCAGGAAAGAAATTAGAAGGCCCAGGAGAAAGATAGAGAATAATAGTTATGTGGCAGATAGACCAATCAGACCAGCCTGGATCTCTCCATGGCTTTCTGGATGGGTCTCTCCACCAAACAGGGCAGAGAGGAGGGAAAGCAAAGATGGGGCCAGCCCTGCATGAGAGAGGCACATTCAGAACTGGTGCTGCCTGTAACCTTGCAGCCCAGTTGGGTCTCCCTTCACCCACATGTTTTCCTCCAAAAATGAGCATGGTGCTGGTCTGAGCCCTACAGAGAGAACGGAAATACAACTCTCCCTCCTTCCCCATTCCGCCACACCAACCCTGCCCTAGAGAGACCACTTGTGGTGGCATGTTCAACTCTCACCTCTCTGAAGAGCATGTAAACCACGGTCCAGTGCTGATGGGGATTCTGCAGAGACCTGCCCAAAGCCCCCCATTCACTGTCTGCAGGCCACCTAGGAGCCTATAGAGCAGTGCCCCCCAAACTATGGCCAGAGCCCCTTGTATCCTGCCCAGAAACATTCCCAATTCTGATATGAGAAACGCAGATTCTGTCAGCAGAATCAATTATGCAGATTAACTGAAATGCAAATTAGGCACATTTGCAGATGCAAATTAGTTTCCCAACATATCATTCTATCAATTGTGAGCTCAAATTAATGGTTGTTATTATTATTATTATTATTTATATAGCACCAGCAATGTACCTGGCACTGTAAAATCAGAGACACTTCCCTTCCTAGTCTTTTAGAAAACCCACCACAAAATATCTCCCAGGCCTTCCAGCGTGGGGCTCTTCTCTGGTAGCTGTGGCAGGGGGAATCTTTGATGGTAGCCGGCAATAGCTGCACCCTATTGGCTGTCCACAGTGCTCCCTACTCAGGCTGTAATTCTGCCCTGCCAGATACAATTTCTGCACAAATGTGGCCAGGCCAAGTGCCAAATTCCACAAAAATTGTTGCAGTCACAAATGTTTAGAATTCGTCAGGACCACAGTGAGATCACATTATCCGTGCATGGGGCCATTAGCCTAATTGAAATTGGATATACTTGTCATGTCTCTGTTCCTGTGAGGGTGGTTGTGCAGGATTATATTTAAATCTCAAAGTGCGGAGAGGCAGGCAAAGAGACTGGGACTCAGTGCTTCAGAGGGTCCCTTCTGATATGGGCTCATTCCAAACCAGCAGCAGTGAAGTCAGGAGTTCCATAACCCTTTTTGCCAATAACCTAAGCTGCACAGCCATCTGGGGAGCCAGTTCTGGAAGATAAGAAGCATTTCGCTCTTGCCTGGATTCTCGTGGGATTTACAGGACCTGGGCTTTTCTCCAGCAAACCTCAGCGCAGAGGAAGCCAGAGGGACCATGCCCTGGTATGCAAAGACATAAGTCTTAGCAGCATCAGACCATTAGTCACAAAGGATGTGTTCCAAAAGCCATTCAAGCCAATGGAAAGATTCCCATTGACCTCAATGGGCTTTGGAACAGACCTTGGCATCCATTGCTCGTCTGCTTGGGGTGGAAGGCTGTCCTCCCCAGTTCTTCCTTAGACTGGCTGTGAAGCTCTTGTCACAGGGCATCATGAGATAACTGTCTTTCCAGCTCCAGATGCCTTGTTTATAGACATTCCTACTTCCTTCTGTTTTGTCCCATGATGGCAACTGTAATTGCTAAGACATAATTCCAGGAAGGGAGCATGACAAGATGGGAAACACAGCGCCCTCCCAGCTCACCCAGGAACCACAGGGGCAGGAGTTTGTATTCAGGACTTCAAAGGTGAAAGCAGTTAAACATACAGTCCATCTGCTGGTCATGTGCTGTCATCTGCAAGTGATTTGTCCTGTCACTGCCAGTCTGGATCCAACAGCAGCACTGCTTTCCAAGGCTTGTCATCACTAGAGACCTCTGTGGATGCCTAAACACTCCTTTCCAAAGAGCGCTGGCTGGAAACCCTCCATCATCAGCAACTGCATCCTCTCATTGCAAACATTTCCAAAGGAGGCAATCATCCCTCTAGCCTCCTTGTCCTCTTTTCTCCTTTAGTTACGTATCAAGCGAAAAAGCAAGGAGGGGAATAAAGTGCCGAGGGAAGGGAAGAGACTGCCAGCCTTGGAGACTGAAGGTGGCTTCTCCATCACCTGCAGTCTTTACATCAAAACTAGATGCCTAGTTCTAGAAGATTTGCTCCAGTTAAATGCAAACAAAAGTGGAGGTTCCCGAGCATGAGTCAGGTCAGACCTCAAATGGGAACATACCATCTGTGGATGGGGGCCATGATCCAAATTGTTATTGATATATTGTGCATGGCTTTCTTGCTAACTGAGATCATGGGGTTATATTGAAGTTTGAAAATAGGGGCACACAGGAAAAAGCATGAGACTCACTGACTTAAAGAGCTTGATCACTGGAGGCAAGTCAATTGGCTTGTGCTACTGAGGAGGTCAAGTTAGATGATCTCAACTGTCTATTTTGACACTGCAACCTAGGAATCTTTCAGGGAAAGCACTGGCCTATGCTTCTGCCCACGCCAGTGTATTGAAGCCATGTCCAGGAATTTCCATCCATACTGGATCTCTCTCTGTGCACACTACCAATGAGGACAGCCAGTTCTTTCTCTGCTTGAGCCTTTGCAACATTCCTTGCACAAGATGTCACAGCACTCTGTGGGGGTAGGGCTACATGAGAAAAGAGGTGGGGTTAAGGTATTCCCGGTCCCTTTCTGACATGGTCCAGCCCCTGAAGGGCACCATGACATTACAGTGCTCTGTAGAGGGAGGAGCCACCCCCGCTTCATTGGCAGAGGAGTAGTGGTCATTTTAAAAAAAGCCTGGTTATGTCCAGATCAGTTCTGATGCAGTTGGGTTCAGGCAAAAAAGTTCACCCCAAGCCAAGCTCCAATGGAAGGTGCTCAGCTGGTGGGAGCCAGAGTGCACAGGCCACAGAGTCATTTTCCAGTCTGGAAGAGCATACCAGCGCCCTCATCTCTTCAAGTGGTTTCACAGTGCCAAGAAAACTGTGCTGCAACTTCAGCTGGAGTTCTCTTTCGCAGCAGCCAACACCAGCTGAGGTGCAGCAGCAAGGACAGCTATTGACTAGTGTAGGAGCAACTTCTGAGCACGAAAGGCTGGTGCTGTGTTACAGCAGAGATGTATGAAACCTGTAGGGATTGGTACATGTATGCTGCACAAGCAGCAACCTATAAGGCCCACCTGCAACTCTGCTGAACTCCACAAAAAAGCCCCCTCCACTACTAGCAAACCAATCACCCATCCCAAACATGCGAGCCTATCTCCCATCCCAAAGATGGCTTTGAACAACTTCTCTGTATAAGGCTTGCATGGACTCATCAATAGTGCTTCCCCCTAGTCCCCTGTCTTCTGGGGGGGGGGGGCAGATTTACCCAGAACACATGAGTAGGGGGAAAGAGCAAGGGCAAATAGCTTCAGACCCTCAGCAGGGCCAGCTAGAACCCTTAGTACTGAGAAGAGGTTGGAAGTTCCCTAACGACTGTAAGAGATACCCCATAATGGTTGCTAGGCAATGGGGGATTATTATCTGCTGGACTCTAGAGCCCCTGGGACCAGACAGGAGCTTTAACCCAGCTGCCTTCCTCTGGTGGATCTGGGCCATATCTATCATCACCAGGAGACGAGTGATGGGAGCAGTGACTTTACCTTGAGACTCCCCAAAGACCCACAAAGAGGAAGAGAAGGACTCAGTGCCCCAAAAGACTGAGGTAGAAAGGAGGAGAAAGGAATCAGAGCAGTTGTGGGAGGCCAAGGTGGGGAGCCCTGGAATTGCAAGGCCCTAGCCCCACCTAAAGACACCTTAAAGCATGATTGGGCGGGGGTGGAGTGTGAGGAGTGGGGAGAAGGCCCAGGCTGAGGATGAGAAGTAGAGGCTGTGCGAGCTCCAGTATCCCTGCTACATCCCCTGCCTGGAGGCTGGTGTTCGTGCATTTGGCTAGAAGCCACCCTGCTCTTGGACAGACTCCGTGCAGTGCCCAGCCCAGCCCAGTCCAGCCCAGCCAACAGTCTAGCCCTGCTGAGAGGTGAAAGGCTCTGAATCCCAGCCCATCTTTTAGCACTAGTGACTGATTGATTGGAAACTCCTGCACTCCAGGGACGGCACCCCAAGTTGGGGCAAGAGACACCAGCATCTGCTACCCTAGTCCAGGATGCAGGATTCCCAGCAAGAGGAAAAACTGACTAGGGAGCAGGGAATTTGGGCTTCCTCATAGCTTCCCCTATTGACCTCATGGCTGGTCCTACATAGGAACACTCAGAGAGGCCTGGCCAGAACCACCCCATGGAGCTTTACTGGGGTGGCTTGGTGCCCATGTGCGTCATTCAGCCTGGAATGGCACTGCTGGACTTGGGTGAGGCTTCTGTAGGGTGACCAGGTATGCAAAATTTAGGGGGCACTTATGAGAAATACAGGTTTCAGGGCTGAATTAGACCCAATGCAGTCCTGCAACCTATATTTCTCGGCGAATAGTGGGGCGAGGCGGCTCCGGGTGGTAAGCCCCTGCGATTGTCATCTGATTCCCCGGTCCGGGAGAGCACCCCCCCACCCCGTGCAGCCCAGCCCCACGAGTGGACTAGGATCTGCTGGAGTTTCGGGACTAATTACCGTCACTTGGGGAAGTGCCCTAACGCAGGCTGCAGGGATGCTGAGATTCCACCTACTTAAGCGCCCCTGTGCCTACGGCAGCATGAATAGTGGGGCAAGGAGGCTCCAGGTGGTAAGCCCCTGCGATTGTCATCTGATTCCCCAGTCCAGGAGAGCCCCTCCTGTGCAGCCCCCCCCCCACAAGTGGATTAGGATCTGCTGGAGTTTCGGGACTAATTACCATCACCTGGGGAAGTGCCCGAATGCAGGCTGCTGGGACACTGAGATTCCACCTACTTAAGTGCCCCTACGCCTACGGCAGTGCTGTGAACGTGTGCCGTGGGCGCACGCCATGGGCGTGCGCTGTAGGGCGTCGCACCTAAGGGCTCTGCTCACAAGGGCACCGCTCACAAGGGTGCCGCGCGCAAGGGCGCACCCTTGTGCGCGCTGCCTTAGGCGCCGGTAGGGCGCTGGTACTGTGTCTTGTTGGCCCTCTGTTCTTGGAGCTTGAGGGGGGACGACTTAAGAGGAGTCAGTGGTTACCGATGGTTTGGTCACCAGGAGCTCGGAACCACAGGTTGAATTGGGCAGGAGGGTTTCTAAAGATTGCAATGAGTCAGGAGTTAGATATGCAGAATTAGCGTTGGGATTAAACCTGTACTGGCTGAATGGCGTGGGTTTCCATGATACAAACTGTGAATTTACTTTTGTTGGCCACCAAGGTAGTAGCGTGATAGATTACGCAATGGTGACAGATAACTCGGTTCGATTTGTTAGAGATTTTGAGATAGAGCCATGTGTGTGTACTGATCATTTACCCCTGATCCTGACATTGGCTATCGCTAGGGAGGTAGTGGACTTGGGGGGTGGAAAACAGGCCGGCGATATTTTTACTTGCCATAAATATTTTAGGTGGAATGAGGATATAGGGTGTTTATGGAACTCGATCCTTGAGGCTGATTTTAGTGAGTGTGCTAGGCTCTGGATAGAGGAAGGGGGGGGGGAGGGTTCTGTTATTTCCTTTGATGAGTTCTGTACCCTTTGGGAGCATCAACTTAGGGTGGAGGCCAAAAGTAAAAGGGGTCGATTTAGTTCCTCTAAGGCCTGGTTTAATGCTGACTGCTGAAAGGCTAGAAGGAAGATTAAGGACATTTATTTAGAGTTTCGAGCAGGGTTTCATGCCCGCCTTCCTGATGAGTATTTTCAACTGAAAAGGGATTATAGGGATTTAATTAAAGAAAAGAACCAAGCCCATTCGGACAACATATGGCAGAAGTTACTCAAGGCAAGTGGGGCAAATGACTCCAAGACATTTTGGCGTATAGTTAATGGGGCTGTGGCCCCAGCCCGCTTTGGGGGGTCCTTGTTAGTAACCCCACGTGGGTGGGCTGAGTTTATTGGGGCTACCCAGAGAGAGCTGGGGGGTGGTAGTGTTGAAAACATGGGACAGGGCAGTATGGAGAGCTGTGAGGATGGTTTGGCAGAATGGGCTCCAGTTTCTGAAATGGAGGTGTTGGAGATTGTTAAGACCTTTAGAAAGGGTAAAGCACCGGGTGGTGATCTGATTCAGGTGGAGGCTATCCAAGGGAGGCCTGACTGGTGGTTGCCGGTATTGGCAAAACTATTCATGGGAATTAATAGCTCGGGAAAGGTTCCTAGTGGATGAAGGAGGGCCATAGTGGTCCCCATTTATAAAAAGGGAGCTAGGTCTGATCCTGCCAATTATAGGCAGATTAGCCTCATTAGCATCGTAAGTAAAATTTATGCGAAGTATCTGTTGCAGAGACTTGTTTACTGGACTAATGAGTGCTATATCTTGGCCCCAGAACAAATAGGTTTCCAAAAGAATAGATGTACACTGGACCATTGCCTGGTGCTTTTACATTTGATTGAAAAGTATCGTTCTGCCAATGGGAAATTATATGCCACCTTTTTAGATCTCAGGGCGGCATTTGACTCAGTAAGCCAACCTCTGCTATGGCGGAAGTTGACTCTTCTAGGTATCGATAAGAGGTTTCTACACCTGATCCAAACCTTGTATCGGAATACGTCCCTGGTTGCGAAGGTGGATCAAGCGGGGCAATTAACGTCAGATATAGAGGTTGAGCGTGGGGTAAGACAGGGGTATGTTTTAGCGCCAACCCTGTTTAATCTATTTATTAATGATGTAATACCACTGATGAAACACGAATGATGTTTCCCGCCCAAATTTGCCTGTGAGGCAATTGGTGCTTTGCTCTAGGCCGATGACTTGGTCCTTCTGTCACAGACTAGGGTTGGACTTCTGTGGCAGTTGGCTACCTTTAGAAATTACTGTCAAGAAAATTGTTTAAACATCAATTATTCTAAATTGAATGTTTTGGTTTTTTCTGGGGCTAGGCGGACTCATAGATGGTTGATAGGTGATGCTTGTCTGACCCAGCAAAAGTCCTATAAATACCTCGGACTGCATGTTACCACCAATGGGAGCTGGAAGGAGCATATCGGGAGAGCTGAAGTGGTGGCTAGGGGTCAGACACAAGCAATTATGCATTTTTTCTCTGGTACTGGAAGGCGAAATATAGAAACTTGAGTGAAGGTTTTCAAGGCAAAGGTCGGAGCCTCCTTTCTGTATGGGGCAGAACTTTGGGCCCCATTAGTAGACAAAAGGTTAGATACAGTCCCAGACGAATTTTCTTAGGCGGCTGACTAAATTGCCAAATGGATCCGCTGCTGCTGCTATTAGGCTGGAGGTCGGGAGATTGGGGTGGACGGCAATGGCTTGGGAATGAGCGGTGTTGTTTTGGCTTAAGAAAATCAAAGCTCCCCAGGGTGGACTGCTTTGCCTGGTGTCACAGGATTCCTTTGTTAACTCCTGGTATAAGTCAGTCCTCAAGGTTGTAGCTCAACTAGGATTTTCCGAGACATATTTAAGGGGTAAGGATTATTCTGTTACAAGGAGGGAGATCCTGATGAGATCTAGGGATATCGCCCGTCAGGAGGAGCTGGCTGCTGTGACCAACTCACCGCATTTAGAAGGATATGGCCTGCTGGCTCCCCAAATGGGATTTATGGCACAGTATTTGTCAACTGTGGCCACTTCTAGGGAGAAATTTCTGTTTCTAAGTGCGAGACTCAGCGCACTTTCAACTAATGTTTTGTTTGGGCGATTCCAGGGGGTTCCTTATGGGGATAGATTATGCCCTTTCAGTGCTTTGGTGACCGAATCTATACACCACGTTCTATTTGAATGTAGACTTTATGAGACTCTGCGTGTAAAATTCCTGCAAACGTTTATCGACAAACACCCTGAGGTAACTGATACGTTTCGCATGTATTTAGGTTTGCGTGACGTGCAACCGGAGGTAACCTCAAGTGTTATGAGTTTTTTAGTTCAGGCATTTGTGATAAGGGAAAGGTTTATTCACTCTAAGCCCTTGTCCAATGTCCCCTCTTAGTGATTTGCGTGGGCAATGTATCATGCCCTTGTATTATGTTGTTTTACTGAAAAGGGAATTATGGTGGGAGGGAGGGGTTCTGAGGTGTTTTTTTTTCTTTTTAAGGCTTCGTTTACTATGGGGGTAGAATATTCTGTTTTTATATGTTTGTTTTATATGCTTGTGTATTTCGGTGTCTGTTTTATATGTTAACAATGGCCTATGGCCACGTTTAAATAAATTTGAAATTTGAACCTATATTTCTCATAGGTGTCCTCTAAAATTTGCATATCTGGCCACCCTAGGCTTTTGGAGGGAGCAGTGTGCTGGAGGGGGTGTAGCTTCTGGAGGGGGAGAGGTTTTGGGACTTCTGGAAGGAGCAAGGCTTCTAGAGGGGGCTGGGGGAGGACAGGGCTTCCCTCTCTTAAAAACTTTCTAGCTGTGTCCCTGATGCCAGGGTACAGGGCAAATACAGGGCTTATTTTTCTGGGGGGCAGTGCTCACTAGGAAAAGAGGGAAGCCAGGACTCCCTCATTCAGTGGTGGTCAAGGCCAGTAGTATAGCTGGGTTTAAGAAAGGGTTGGACAAGTTTCTGGAGAATAAGTGAATTAGCAGCTATTAGCCAGGTAGGTTTGGGGAACGTAACCTCTTACTGCCGGGAGCTGAGAGTGAACAACAGGGAATGGATCGCCCCATTGTGACCTGCTGGGAACTTCTTCCAAGAGACCGAGATTGGCCATGGGGCTGGGCTCAATTAGTTTGACCCAGGATGACACATCTTATGGTCTTAGTACATCTGCCCCTGTCATAGCCTGAAGCTGTGCTGACTTCTCACACCCTGCTCCAGACAGGACAGAGCTGCGCAGGGCTGCTCCTACCAGCACAGAAGTAACCAGAAGGGGCAAATCAAACCCACTATTGGAGCCCTCTTGGTAAACTCTGTCCCTAGGGCCTGATCTTTAGCTGGTGTAAATGGCACTGGTTTCAATGCCAGCTCACATCAGCCTGAGGGGTGTCCCTGTGGCTCCCATGCATGTCCTGTGGCTTAGCTAAACTCAGAAGGGCTGGGGTTGGTTTGCCTCCAGTTCTGGGATGGGGAGTCTAGCACTCATCATGTATTTATTTTAATAGCACAGGCAATGTACCTGGCATTGTACAGTTCTGATTAGAAAGAGGTCCCTGCCTTGAGGAGCTTGCAATCTTGGACTGCCATTGTCAGGGAGATTAGCCTGGGGACACACAGGAAAGACTGGTGGGATGCTGGTAGTGGGAGGCTTGGCTTAGAGGTGAACTCAGATTTTTGCTGTTTGCAATTTTCAGATCAGAACAGGTCAGTTCACCCGTTCGAACTGAAAACTGGAACCAGCAATATTTTTTCTGTTTTTTTTAAAAAAGCAATTACACATGCACAATGGCTGCTGAGCTGTTTTGCATATGCGCAATGGCCATCGCCCTTACCGAAGATGACAGTGATAGCATCGCTGCCATCTTAGGTAAGGGCAGCAGTCATTTTGCACGTTTTAATTTTCTTAAAAAAAAAAAAAAAATCAGTAGGAATTTTGATTGGAACACGTTAGGGCTGAACGAGTACCATTTTTTTTTCCATGTGAGAATTTTCATGTGTTCGAGCACTGGGATTGGTTTTCTAGTAATTGCCTGAGCCCGTGATAAATTCTTGGCATGATTTTAAAAAAAATAAATAACTGTATGCACAAAATGGCTGCGGCCCTTAACCAAAATGGTGGCAATAGCAAAATAAAATAATTGAAATGAATAAAGATTATTTTGTGGCTGCAAAATCCAATAAAAGGCAGGGGGAAATTGAAGATAATGCTGGTCAGGGCTTCACTAGTACTCATATGGGTGTGTATGAGTGTGCATGTATGTCCATGTATGCCTACGTGTGTCAGTGTGTGTATGCATATGCACTAGTCTGTGGTGTGTCAATGCATGTGTGCGTGAGTGGGGCATATGTGTGCACAGTATATTGGTACATTCTGATAGACAGTGCTAAATCGAAGTAACTCCTCCACTTCTGTAGTGTTCCCAATGTAGCTCTAAACTGAAGTAGTTACTCCTCCATCTTCCCCTAATAGTTATGGCACAATAGAGTGATACTTACCTCAGTGTAAATTGTTCATGTTACAGTTACTTCAGTGTAAAAAGTGAAGAGGCATATGCCCTCATTTTCCAGGCTACCTATTTCTCATCCTACTCCTCAGTAACTTTGGCTGCTTTTATACGAGTGGGTTGCCGTCATGCAACCCGTTCGCGTGATATTTCAAAATCCCGCAATGCGGGATTACACGAGATGGAAGTAGGGGATCACAATCATGAAAGGCGGTAGCGCATTATTTGCCGACTGCAAATTAAATACCTCGCACATTGAGGTATTTAATTTGCGGTCGGCAAATAATGTGCGACCACTTTTCATGTGCATTGCGGGATTTTGAAATATCGCGCGAGCGGGTCGCACAACAGCGACCCGCTTGTCTCAAAGAGCCCTTTGATGGAATGCTCTATTCATTTAAACACTTCAGAAGTAAGACTAAATTAAGGCACAATTACTTTGAAGTATTCGATCATAGGTATGGCCATATGAGTCCATGTGCTTGTGCAGTATCTAGTCTGCTTTGCACAAGAACTCTTCTCCAGTGCTCCCAAGACATCTCTGGAAGAGGCCCCAGCCTCTAGGTAAAAACAAATGTGATGTGGGCCGGTGTTGGCCTGTGGCTCACCTGCATGTGTGATGCTGCACCGCCAGATGTTGACCTGGGATTGTCCCAGGGCAGGTAGGCAGCTAGCCCAGGCTGTATCCTTGGAAATTCTCTGATGACGCAGCTAGTGCATTCTCATTTGTGCTAATTCCCATCAGAATAGAGCCTCAATTGCTTTGACAGAGGTCTCTTTGCCTCCTCGGGTAATGTGCAAAAGTGGCTTCAGTCTCATCATTAAGGGCACTGTTACTCATAATGAAAATCAGGTGTTTGAGCCCCTAAACACGTTTGGCTTTTGGGTGTATAGACTATAACACTCCTGAACACACATTTGACCACCCATTAAACTAGTTCTGAAACATGAAAAATAAACATGATTGGATCGAGGGGTCACTTCCCGTGTTCAACTTGAATACAGGTCTGACGTTACATTGAAACACAACAGGTACACTATGTGCACATCCACTTCCTGTCCCAAATACATGCCATTTATTTTTCATTTGATGGACAGAGGGGCCTCCCAGAGGCCACAAAGACTGGCTTTGGCTAGCCAGGAGGTCCAGCCCAGTCCAGCTTAACTCCCCAAGCACTATGCCTTCCTCAAGCAGTGGGCTCCCTGCAGCCCTGTTCTCGGGCTCCCACAGCTCAGTTGATACGTGCAGCAGGAAACTTGTTGGCAGGATAGCACAGACTCCCTGCAGTCCCTGGCTCCTCATGGCCCAAGCATCAGGCTGGGAGACTCTCAGAGGCTGCAAGTGTGTATTAGAAACAGGTAGAAGAGAGGACCCAGATAAGCCCCGAGAAGGGCTGTATGTCTAAAGACAATAACATGGCAAACATGGGGCAAAGCAAGGGTTTCTGTTATGCATAAAAGTGCCCTAAGACTGGAATCTCTCTCTGGTGGAGGGCTGTGCAATCGCCATGGATTTATTCAGAGGCACCGTGTGCTCTAGCACACTGCTTCTCCAACCGGTGGGCTGTCTGCCACAGGAGAGGGGAACAGATCCTGGGTAGGTGCGTGGGGTGTGAGAAGGAACACAGCCATCAAATCCCTTCCACAACCCTGGCTGAGCTAGTGGGATTGTTCAAATTAGCAGCTGCTCCATCCATTTTGGTATCATGCATTTTGACTGGTGCTGCAGCCACCAATTAAAATTCATGTTACAGAAGTGGCACCATTTTGGAAATCTCCCCATCTCAGCTGCTCTAACTTAGTGGAGTTATTCTGTAGAATGAATTGTATAATGTTGTCTACACTCACATTCTTAGCTTCATTGTATGAACTGTATACAATTTGTATACATGGAAATAACAGACAATGCACTCTGAAAAAATTGTTCCTTGTCGAATTATGATAATAAATTAAAGTTTAATAATGGAAAAATGTGAACGTTTAGTTATTGATTAAAATGAATAAAAGTATGTATGGTAAGGAATTAAGTACATATATTGCATGTATGTTGATGTCCTAAAATATTAAATATTGCTCAAAATCTGAAATAATTTCTATGTTTTTTGTCATTTATGTTTTGTTGCAATGTATGGAGTGGAAGGTTTTTTGAATTGTAATTGTACTGAGTTTGTGGGAGGGGGTTGTATTTTAAGAAAACTCTTGTGCATTTTAGGTTTTTTTAAACTGTTAAGTTTTTTGTTTTGGTTAATTTCTTGGTTTTGTGGGATATGATATATGAGAAGATTAATATATTAGTTGTTGCACAACTTTTAAGTGAGTTGTGTAATTATGTTAACTGAATAGCACTAGGGATGATAGGAAGAGGAGGGAAGTTTTGGGTCATGGAGATAAGGTGACAGATAGGTGTAGTGGGGTGGGGGATCAGTTTGGCACAGTGGGGGGATCAGAGGTACGAGCGGAAGATAAAGCTAAGTGGGGGGGTTGGAGATGTTTTGTTGGGGTGGGAGAAGAGAGGGTGGGGGTTAATATAGGGCGGG
>QEPC01010142.1:723648-741153 GCA_003113815.1 Sphenodon punctatus
GGGGTATCCCGCAGGTGTTACTTAGACAAGAGACCGCATGCCATACTGTTAGATCTTGTGCCTTGCAGGCACTAATGAGGTTCTGGATCAAAGTTTCCCTCTTTCCTTCCCAGGATAGATCTCTGTTAGCTCGGGCTGGGAAAGCAGGGCTTTTCAGTCTGTGGGGTGGCTGTGTGGAAAAAGAGGTTAGATTCTTGGGATTTTCTAGAGAAGTGTTGGAACCTCTCGGTCCCAAAAGAGCTATGGTCCTCTTGAAAAAAAGGATTTTGGATCAGGAGATCCAGGATGAGGGAGTTCTGCTTGCAAATCAACGAGTGGTTCCCGATTATCCTATGGCTAGACCCCTGGGGTGGGGTAACTGTTATCTCTATTCTAGCCTAGATTATAACCTGCGTAGGGTTTTTACCCGCTTCCGTTTTAACACATTCTCCTCGGCTATGCTGGAAGGTCGCTATAGGGGCATTCCCTGGATGGAGAGGGGCTGTGGATTATGTAATTCACAGGAGGTTGACTCCTGTGAACACATTTTCTTCAAATGCACTGCTTTAGCGGGACCTAGACAAGCCCTGCTGGGGAAATATATACAAGGTGCCCCGGATTTAGCGAGATTAAAGTGGCAACTGTTGGAAGGGGTGGATGTGACCCTTACGAAGGTGGTGGCTAGATACTGCCAAGTTTACCTACGTCTGAGATCTAGTAAATCTGTACAGTAAGGGTTGGGCTATCTGACTATTCAGGTCAACATTGCGCCAGGAGTTATAGGGTCAGATCCCCTGAGGAGGAAGTTTTGTTGTAGGGTGGTTTGGAGGATGGTTGGCCCTTGGATTTCGGGTCCTGGGTCTCAAGTCTTGTGGTGTAAATCACCCAATTGTGTATTTTATATATATAATTATATTGTTTATGTATTGTGTTACGTATTGTATTGTTATGTATGTGTGTATTATATGGATTGTACAACCTTTTGGTTAACAATAAATATTACCTACCTACCAGTGCTTTTTATACTAGAGGAGCTCGAGACCATGATGCAGTCTATTATTTGAATAGGATAAGCGTGCACAACCCAGTTGTGAGAATGTTGGAAGCCATCTCGAAGAACCTTCTTTACAAGGTAACAACCTTCTGATCAGTCATGGGGAGGAGCTGTTTGTAAACAAACAGCCTTATCTCCCAGCCCGATGGTGTCCGTGTCCAGCTGCTGCTGCTGCTGGAGCTACTAGGAGGGAGAGAAAGGTGAGGGATGGGCACAGGAGCCAAGGAGGGGAGGCAGAACAACTTATTGGGGGAGAAGCTGGCTGCAGCCTGCCGCCCAGCCATGCAACTGCGGGGCCCTAGCTAGCCTCCGGCCCCAGCAAGCTGTGCTGATTCCGGGTGGTGGTGGGAGGTAAGCTTGCCTTCTAGCACAGTGCACAAGCCAGGGGGAAACTACAATAGTCAGTGTTTACAGAGTTCCAACAGGGGAGAGCAGCTCAAGTGCGCATGTGCAAGGTTGCAGAACTAATTTTTTAATCATTAATATCTCGGTTTTGGCTGCACCAATTAGTACCATATTTCAGAAGCTGTTGTTATTGATCTCATGCGCAGTGGCGGCTGGCCCCCCAAGACATTTGGGGCACTGCCCCCCAAGTGTCAAGGGCCTGCTGCCACTGTTGCGTTAGGAAAAAAAAAACCTGCACCACCGCCGCTGCTTCTGTCAGCGCCGCAGCAGCCTCTGACTTTGCTTCAGAGTGGAGCCCACTCTAGGCTGTTTCCCCCCCACCCCCCCCAGCTGTTTCCCCCGCCCCCAGGCTGTTTCCCACCCCACCCCGCTAGGCTGTTTCACTGCCCCCCTGCACCCCCTTAGGCTGTTTCTCCCCCACCCTGCACCCCTCCATAGACTCCCAGCCTCCCCCCCTGCATCCTCCCCCTAGNNTCCTCCCCCTTGGCTGTTTCCCCCCCCCGCACACACACACCCATAGGCTCCCAGCCTCCCCCCTGCATCCTCCCCCTAGACTGTTTCCCCCCTAGGCTGTTGTGGGTCCACTGGTTGTGTGGCTACTCTTTTTTAAAATGGTCCCTTCGTTGTTTCACTGCTGCTCCCTACTGCTACAAAGTAGTTTGTGTGGAGTCTGTGGACAGGCATTGGCTGCCGGGGTTAAGTTGTGGCTGCTGGGGATGGAGAGTGAGGGGCACGGGGGGGCATGTGATGCTTCTGATAAAACTGAGCGTTTGAAATCCCAAGATGTATTTGACAGTCTGGTGTTCTTAGGAAGTTAGGTGTGTTCACAATGCTGGAAATTTGGTGCTTTTGGGTTTATACATTATTTATTTTAAGCTTGATGTGCATGTAGATTGTGTTTTCTTCCATCTGATGTTAACCCTGGGAACTCCTTACTGCTTTGTTTTGCCAGGGTTTTCTGTGTTTCGGGTTTATACATTATTTATCTTAAGCTTGATGTGCATGTACACTGTGTTTTCTTCCATGCGATGTTAACCCTGGGAACTCCTTGCTGCTGGGTTATGCCATGCCACTGGCCTACCGTCCCCCTGGCTCCACCTGCCGTCCCCCTGGCTCTGCCTACCATCCCCTGGCTCTGCCCCTAGGCCCGCCGGCCTGGCCTTACTTCCCCAGTGCCCCTCCAACATTAAAACCCACCAGCCGTCCCTGCTCATGTGCCAATCCTGTGAAGTTTGGGGGCTCAGCTCATCCAAGGGGAGGAGATATTAATGAATCAAAACCATGAGGACGCTGTGCATTTTGACCACAACCAATTAATGTTAAAACAGTCATAACATTTTATTTTCCTGATGGATCTTCTTCAAACTTCGTGCATATGATGGTCCTCACAACTTATAATCATGGATAAATTTTCAGCAATGTAGTTCAAGCGGTTTCCTCAAAATCAGGGGTTCAGCAGTCCCCTATTTATAATGGAGAGTGGTTGTGCATTTAAGTTTCAGGCAGCTATGCTGCCTGAAAATAGCAGCAGCAACCAAGGTGCATGACAGCCAGGGAGAGAGGGGGATAGGGCAACAGGTGGGAAAATATAAATGTATGTTTGTGGCAGGGATCATCAAGTAACACAGATGAGGAAGGGGAGCAGAGTTTAAAATCTCACTGCTCTAGCATATGGGCATTAGGACTGGGAGCCCAGTCTTGGGTTACCAATGAGGGTAGCCTGGTGCCAATACCATAGTCAGGGGTCAAGTCCTGGATATCCATATCCAAGTGTCAAGTGTACTAGAAGGGGGTAAGATGAAAGTGTGATCAGGTCCATGGCAAGTGTCAGTAGCAGGGCAGTCAAGAATGAAGACAGGGAGCAAGGTGAAGGACAGAGGATCAAGGCAAAGCATGGGATGCCAAGGTAAAGCCAGGCCAGGCCTGGCCTACCGCTATAAGACTGTTTCTCTGTCTGGAAACTCAGAACTAATAACTGGCCCCCTCACTCATGAAGTATTTATAGGACCAGCCAGCCAATCCTAGGGCAGAGCCATGCAACCAATCAGGGGCCAGGATTAGGAAGTTCCTGGGGGAAATGGAGTACTTGGATTGCTCCTGAGCCTTCTTTCCTGAATCTGCCCAGGTGGCTGAGAGGAACAGGCTATGCTTGGGGACCCAGGTTCTAGACCTGACAAACCCTGACACAATGGGTTTCCAGACTGCAAAGGGCTCCCAGCAGCAGACCCAATTGACTTACCTGGGCCCTAGCTCATCTTCACACCGCCAGGTGAACTCCCCAAAGCTCTCATAATGCTGGTTGTAATGATAGAGCACGCGGTGCAAACTGGGCGAGCCCAGGTCCAGCAGGGTGTTGTACGCTGTTTGCTGCTCCTTCCCACTCGTGTAGCCATTGAAGAGATTATAGATCTTGTCTGCTATTTCTGGAGGGAAGTGTGGAAGGTGCTGTCAGTATGCACCATGCAGCAGAAATCAGGAGAGAAGCAGGGGTGTAGTGCTGTGAAATGGGTGTGGGACACACTTTCTCCCAAGTTTGGGATGCAGGGGCAGTCTCCACTTTAATTTTGGACCTCTGTGGTGGCAGTTCTCTCTTGTGCTGTTCCATCTGAAAGGCAGGCAGTGAGCCCCACCCCCATTAATAGCACCAAAAAATCTGGATGGGGAACCTCTGGTCTGCGGGTCAAATCTGGCCCATTGCTGGTTTTGCTTGGATCCCTTTCCAGTTCCTGGATCTGGCCCAAGGATCCATTCCCTACCCTCAAACACGGATCGAGCAAGGGGGTAGGGGGCAGACATGAGGGCATGAACCTGCGGGTAGGGATGGATCCATAGCATAGATCCATGATCTAGACCAGGGGTGGGGAACCTCAGGCCCGGGGGCCAAATGCGGCCCACAGCAAGTTTTTATGTGGTCCCTTTCCAGTTGCTGGATCTGGCCCCTGGATCCAGTTCCCACCTCCAACCACTGAAAAACTGAGCGCTCAGGGTAAGGAAGCAGATATGAGGCCATGTACCCCTGCCCATGTATGCGGCTCTTGGAGCTTGTACTAATTCTCAAAGTGGCCCCCAGGACAGAAAAAGTTCCCCACTTCTGGTCTAGATTGTTCCCTTTCTCCTCCCCTGCCAAGTGCACCACTTAAGCACCTGTGCCAAATGTGTATGGGTGATGCCCACTTCCAAAGTTTGAACATTTGTAGGGACTATTGGACAAACTGGAGCACCTGGGCAAAAATGGACTTAGCCCCATGGGTGCAGACAAGAGCCGTGAAAGGGCAGCAACCTCAAGAAACATGTGAGCTGGTTTCATGCTGAGGTTACCCTGATCTGCTAGTATCCCGGAATTGGTTGGGGGTGAGGCTCAGCTGAAACTAGAAATTTAGAAAGTGGATTGTATAGTTTGGTTTTGTGGCTGGAAGTTTTTATGATTGTTTAATACTTTCTACTGCAAATGGGGAAGAAAACTAACTATGGTGTAATCTCTTTTGCTTTGTAAAGATTGCAATAAGTTGTCGTCCCCCCCCCTCCCCCCATCTCTCACCCTTTTATGCTTAAACCAGTGAGGAGGAAGAATGAGAGTGAGGAGTCCCAGTGAAGATCAGTGCCCAATAAGGGATTTCTGGGACCTGGTAAGCTGCACTTGACCCAACCCTGCTAACCTACCTGAGCTCCTCAGACACAGCAGCAGTGAGGAGACCCAGCCAGTTCCAGAAGCCACTGCTCCTCCAGCAGAGAGGCCTCCCTGAAAGAATCAGGAGGCAGGCCAACCTGCTCCCCGAGGACCCCCATTGGCAACAAACTGTGAATGGGTCGACAGGACTTGCAGGAGGGTGATCAGGGGACTTGCTAAGAGGCAGAAGTGTGGGCCTCGGACTGTCATTGGGAGGAGGGTATATACTGCATAGGGCAAGTCCACTCTTAGTGACGCTGTTGTGGGACTTCAATATTTGCTATCCCAATAAAACTATTTTGTTTTAATTCTACTGTTTGCTTGTGAGTGGGGAAATAACTGCCTATCTAGGTCATCCAGTAAAGATGTGTTCTAGGGTTTTGGGTGGGGGGCTCAAGCCAGTGTGCTAGCAATAAAATACCCCTAAAACAGTCCCTTCTTGCCACTGGTGCTATCGACACATGAGTTACATGTGGCCATGGCAGAAAAGGGTGGGCAAATCCCATTGCCCCACCCCATTCATATCTGGCCCTACCCCCTTCAGAGTGTTGTGATGTCACAACGCTCTGAAGGGAACATGTCCACATCAAAAAAGAGAGTTCCTTTGCCCTGCCCCCTTCCTCTGTGGCTCTGCCCCTTCTGGGTTGAAGCCTTGGAGAAAGTGACAAACCCAACCCGCCCAAGGCAGGAGATCCTGTCCCAGCACTGTAGGGAGCACATGGTGCTTTCCAGACAGAGGACTCTCTTCAAGGAGCTTGTAGACAGATGGGCCTGAATGGAGAGGTATGGATCCAGTGCTGTCTGTAGCCAATGTTTAGGAGTGGATGTTTCTGTGATTTTAGCAGTGGCATCACTCTCCACCAGCTGAGGGGGATAGTACTCTGGATGCCGGAACACTCCTGGGTAGGCTTGAAATGAGTAATCACAGCAAATGCTGTTTCTGTCGGAAACAGGTCATTTGCCTTCATTCGCATGACGAGGAAACTTACTGGCTTTTTGCTATTTTTCTATGGCTTTTTGCTATTTTTCTTTTTTCTATGGCTTTTGCTAATATTTGCTAATTTTTTTGCTCCTAGAGTCGCTTACCTGCACTGTCTCGCCTCACCTTAAATTGTGCCAATTGTGCTGCAATTGCTGCCTGCCTTAAATTGTGTCGATTTATGGCACTTAAAAGAGCCATAAATTGGTGGAAAATACTGAAAATTGACAAAAATACCGGAAACTGACAAAAATGCTGGAAATTGATGAAAAATGACAGAAATACCAGAAAACTGCAGACATTGATCTCACAATAGTGACAGCAAATAGTGAGGAAATACTAACAATCACAAGTGCTCCTGAAAGGTAGATATTTCTCAACAGTACAGGAACACTTGCTCTCACCTCAGCTCTGCTCCTGGCTGAACCCCTTCTCACTAAGGCTGAGACAAGAGCAAGTGTTCCCCAACCGTCGGGGAATACTTCTGTTTCAGAAGTGCTTGTGACTGTTCGTCGGTATTTTCTTGCCAGTCAGTGGCTGAAAATCAATCCCAAACCTCCTGTGCATGGGATCTGCACGGATCCCACGTGAGTCCCGCGCGGTTTGTGCATGGCACGTCCCTTCAATGGGCGCGAGTGCAGGTTGTGCATATGCGCACACGTGTACCACGCAGTGCACACAGAGCATGGGATTGGTCCCAATGATTCCTTGTTTCCGCTATTGTCAAGATTGGCACCTGTGGCTTTCCATCCATTTCTGTCATTTTCCTTGATTTTCTGGGACTTTTCAGAACTTGTTTAGATTTGGTACTTTACTTTTAGGTCTTACTTTACTTCCTGCTTTACTTATAATTACAGGAACTAGCAACAATAGTGAAAAAGCCGGTAAATTTCCTCATCACACAAGCACGAGCAAATGGTCCCTTTCTGATGGAAACAGCTTTCACTGTGATTGATCCATTCAGCTCCACTTCTCACTGCCACTGCTGCTCTGCTCTGGGCCCTGCCTCAGAAGCAGTGGGGTCGGGCCCCCTGGAGCTGCTGGTTGGTCTTCACCCCACACAATTTAAGGCAGGCAGCAGTAGTGGAGATGGGGTTCTGGAGAGATCAGAGGGTGGCGATTCAGAAGCCAGGGGGCAGCTCTGTGCCACCCATGTGCCCAAATCATACTCATTGCAGGGACCTCGCGAGCACCCTGGGGTTTCAGCTCAGCCCCTTTTAGTGCTGCTGCTGAGCAGCCTGCTCCCTGGGCCAGGACCTGATTGTTGGCAAAGGAGCTAGGGCTGAAGGTGAAATTTCATCTGTTTTGATTTCTCATTGAAACTGAGTATTTTGTCTGTTCCAATCGCACATAGGTGGCATTCAGACGTGTGTTTAAATTGAAAAGCTAGCAACTTTTCAAACCGCGCTCCAAAAATTCGGGCTAGGTGGAAATGTGCGTGCTCACCGCATTCATACCAACCCGGAAGTGCGGGGTTCTTTAAATCGCATGATGCCGTCGCCGCAGCTGTGTGATTTAAACACACGTCTGAATGAGGTCGTAGAATGAATGATAGTCTGTTCAGACACCAATCAGAACAGATGAAGAAAAAAAGTGGCTACCACCACCATTTTGAGTAAGAGCAGCACCATTTGTGCATGTGCAAACAGCTGGGGGTTTTTTTAATCGGAATCCTGATTGTAAATGTTCACCATTGGAATTCTGATTGAAAATACCATTAGCTTTCCAATTTTGTGAAATATTCCACGAAAATGGAACGGCTTTTTTGCACCACACCAAATAGGAGCCAATCGTGTCCCAGTTCTGGTCCCCTCAGGCCCAGGGCTCTGGCAGGAATCACTGTAGCTGGCACAACAAGAAATGTGGGGGAGGAAAGAAAGGAGAGTGTCCCAGGCTAGGCCAAATACCCATTTTATAATCTCTGCTGTAAGAGGTTGGACAGAGTCCCCACCCCAGGCCTGAACTCCAGGCCGCTCCTCTGCATCCCCATGGTTACCTTGGGCCTTCACATCATCCACCACTGGGCAGGGCATCTTCACAGTCACATCACTTGACCGGGAGCGTCTCCCTGTGTTATCAACACCCCAGAGTGTGAACCTGGTAGCCGAGAGAAAAGGTGATGGTATCAGTACTGAAAAAGGGAGCAGGCAGGCTTTGAGCTCCCTCACACATGCACATGTACACCCAACACATGGGCACATGCATGCACACAGACACACACACATACATTTTCTGGCACATACCCAAGATAAGGGGCACATACACAAGTGCAAGAGCATATGTGTGCAAGCCAATGCACACTATCCCATGTGCAAATTGGTGTATACACACAAGTGACTACACGTGCAAATCCTTCACATACAAACATGCAATCCCCCATGTGTGCATATGTGTAAGTCACTATATGCACACAAACACACACGTCCAAGCCCCCTGCATGCATGCACAGATGCACATCTCGACACATGCGTGCACACATTCAAAGTATGTCTTCCCAGCACCCAACATCCAGCTCTAGAGTGTCTCCGTTACGATACCCCCACAGCTCTTTGACCTTCTCCATCCAAACTGCTTGTCTCAGTCCCATCCCTGTGCCTCCCACAATATATCTGAGGCTTCCCTTCCTCTTTTCCCAGCCCAAGGGCTCTGCTCCCCGCTCCCTTGGTTAACAGTTCTTGGCAGGAAAAGCTCTTGATTTCACTACCACACTGTGCTGGCAGAACTGGTCAGCCCTTCTGGGGCTTTTCCTGGAGCAGCAGAAGGGTAACTAGGTTGGACTGGGCCCTGGGTCAGAAGATGGAATAGGGCCCCATCCCAGTGACGCAGTCCTGGACTCCCTGGCTTATGGACTCCAGTGCAGCTGCATCACCTCTCCCTGTTATACCTGCATCCTTGTGCAGGAGCTGCTCAGGCATCTCTGCAACAACACGGACAGAGGAAGTAGGGAGACAAGCACACTGATTCACTGGGGCACCAGCAGCCCTCCCAGCAGAGCAGCTGCACTCCTGCAAGGGGAAGAGTGGTTTGTCCTTTTCCCTGACACTTCTTTCCACCTGCAGGACAGCTAGTGGACACAGCAGGACACCTTCAGGACAGCGCCACTCACTGGAGACATCAGGAGGGACAGACCTTGAAGTCTGGATTCTTGGGGCAGTGCCCTGGGTCGGGACACACTGAGAGTCACATGGACTCCTCATGCTACGCCCAAAAGCTGGGGCAGGGGCTTTCCCTATGACTCCCACACGGATCAGCTGTTCAGCAAACCCCCAGGCTAGGATTTGCATTGCAGATTCTGGTCCACAGGACTGTGAAATGAAACGGTTCAGAAGATAAGGGAATCTCCTCTAACCCAGTGGGTCAGCAGCAGGACCCACTGGTGGATTCTGGGAGGGTGAGTCCTCAGAGGAGCCTGGGGGGCCCATGAGCCCTGGTGCAGCTGTCTCATCCCGTTACTGTTGTTTGCTCTGGCTACCTGGGCCCCTGAAGGCTGGGGATGAGATAGGGAGAGGAGGGACGTGACTTCCTGCAGCTTCCTCAGCTTTTTGGTTCCTGCTTCCGGCCATCTCATGCCATCTCCTCACTGTAGGGTGGCCATACCTCCCCTTTAAAAGAGGACACTTATAAAAAATACATGGTGCAGGGCTGCACTGGAACCAATGCAGCCCTGCACTATGTATTTTCCATAAGTGTCCTCTTTTAAAAGGGAGGTATGGCCACCCTATCCTCACTGCTGCTGCCACTTCTGGGATTGCTCCCCCCACCCCGCTGCTGCCAAGATCAGCTTCCCCCATCCCCCCCATCAGCCCCTACCACTCCTGGTCCTGGATTTTCTAAAAATGTTTTTAAATGTTCTTGCCCACAAAACATTGACAACCACTGCTCTGATCTGTGTTGTGTTCTCCTCTTTGATGACACTGGTGCCTGAAAGTGATGGGAGCCTCTTTTGCTTGCAGGCTAAACAGGCGGTGAGGAAGCCCTGGGCAGATGTTAACTCTGAGGCTTGGCCTCCCCACTGTAACTGGAGTTTGAGCTAGTGTAGGTACTCTCAACCCCGGCTGGCAATGAAGGTATCTCCACTGCAGGGAAGGACTAGCCAATGGGAGGCCACGGTGCTATTCACAAGGTGCAGGCTAGCCAAGTACAAGCAGTGTAACTCACATGTAGGTGGTGTCTGGCTCCAGGCAGCGGATAATCAAGGAGATGGTCGTAGAGAGCCTGTCAGGTACCTGTGCTGGCATGGCACAGGGTGACTTGGCCCCAGAAATGATGTCATCCACAAAGCTCAGCAGAGTCTCTAGGGAAGGGAGGTGGGGGCACAGGGGCACAAGGACATTACTGGGCAAGGCTAGTTAAAGACCCCGCCCCCATGTGAAACCTGAGATGGTTCATCACAGTGCATGCTGGTCCCCAAAATTCCTTTGGCCTTTAGTTACTGTTTTAGCTACGGAGGCAGCACAGCCAAGGGCAGAGAGATGGGAAGGAAAGGGGCCCAATGCACACCCAGAAATGACGGATGGGTGAGAGAGGGATGGCACCCATGGCTCGGCTCCGCGTCACACTCTGGTGGCCCGTCTGTCTAAAGGCAGTTGCCAGACGTGCAGGCAGAGCAGAAGTGGAGCAGGTACCACACCGCCAGCAGAGCAGGCCGCCCAACCCTGGGGCACCAGCCAGAGGTGGAGCTGTGGTCTGTTTACTCAAGGATGGCTGCTGCAGCTCTGCTGCTGGCCAGGGGTTGCCCGTGGCAATGCCACAGAGCTGCGGCCGGCTCCCTCAAGTGGTGGGCAATCCACCCACAGCACTGTGGTGTGGGAGAGGGGAGAGCCGTGAGGGTAGACCGTGAGTTGTGGCGCTGCTGGGTCCGTATACACCCAATGCAGGCGGGGCTGCACGCAGGGGGACGCGGAGCTGGCCACCCCTGGCTCCATCTAAAGCTACTCATTGTTTTCTTAGTTTGAGGTACAGGGGACAATTTCCCCTTCATTTTGGTCCCCCCCTTCATCTGTACAAATCAGAAGTGGTGGGGTTCAAGCCTGCGCTAGACATCCTGCTCCTTGACCCTGGAAGCCTGGGGAGAGGGTATTCAAAGGGGCCAGTGCAGATATACAGCCAGTCCCCTACCCTGGTACCCCTGGGCCCTGCTCCCGCCTCTGCTTTCCAGCTCTTGCTCAGGAATGGATTAAGCTTGATGGAGGCTGGGACTGACACTGCGGTTTGGCGATCACCAATCAGCCCCAACCGTGCCAAGAGCCATTGGGCCGAGACTGGTTATTCAGCCCTGGGCAGAGACCTGTGTTCACCATGTTTTTCCTATTGCTGTCAACGGGGAAAACGCTGTGAACACAGGTCCCTGGCTGCAGGTGGGGCCCTGCAGAGTAGCAGCAGTGAGAGGATCTGGAATAACCCCTTAATGAACTCTTGCCAAGTTGCCATGGGGGCCCAAAATTAAGGAGGGGAGGATCTTCCACGTGCACTACCTTACTCCCCATCAGCATTTGGATTTCCCAGAGGCTAGATGAGCAGGTGTAGCTGGTGCCATTTTGAGGAGTTAAGGAGTGGGTCTCTGAAGAGTTGATGGGGAGGAGCTGCTCTCCCCTCACCTGTGTGAAACCTAGTCATGACTGCTGGAGGGGACAGGCCTCCTGCCAGAATGGCTCAGGCTGCTGCGCTCACCTGTCTCCACTTTGGAATGGTCCATGCGGTCGGTGACCTTCTCCTGTCGGATGAGGTAGTCAACAATCTGCACACCGATGGGTGGCTCCGAGTGCTTCCACTCCAGGACCACCAGGGTGCTGCTGGGTTCATGCTCCGTGGACAGGCGCAGCCTGGATGGACACAAAGGTGAGTCAGGGATCGGGGCAGACACTAGAATCTAGAGCTGCAAGACCTACCAGCCCTTCAGTGGGGTGGGTGCCTTTTCTGCATAGCTGTCAGATAGGTGCCATGCTCAGAAAGCAGAGCAAGAGGCAGTCTTTGTGCTGTGTTCTCAGTGGGCAAAGCTGGGTAAGGAGAGGCAGAAGGGCAGCCCTGGTACTCAGGCTTTATTGGCACTAGCAAAGGTGGGCATTGGGACCTGCACGAGCAGGTCAAGATGAATTCTAGGAAGGGGCAATAGGCTTGACTGGTTCAGAGAGGCTTGTGATGTTTCCCATCAAGTCTGGTTCAGCTGTGCAGTCCAGTGGAACCCATTGGGCTTCACAGCTACGTAGACCTTGCCTCTGCAAAGACTTTGAGGTCCCACCCCTTAGTGATCCTGTCCCATCACAATGTGATCTGCATGGGCAATTCACCTCAGGGACATTGTTTCAGTGGGGGAAGAGCTGTCTAAGGGAAAGGAAAGGGAAACCCCCCTCAGGACCTCAGATGCAGGACCAGAGCCTGTGTCTGGGGCTTGATCTGCCATTTCTGTTTGCCATTGATCTCTGTCTGTTCCTGATGACCTGTGAGCATGCTGCTACCTAGCGCAGGGCTGTGAAAGCTGGAGCTAGCAGGGTCTGCATGAGAAGGGGGAGGAGACGTACATGGGGTGTGGGAGGGGTGCGCACGTTGGGAGCCCGTCGGCACCAAAGGCACTCGAGTCACACCGGCACCAGTCTTCGATGACATCTCCGCTGCCTGAGCACCACAGCGAGCTCATGGTGGCCTCCTGCAAGAGCTGGGAGAAAGCAGAGGGAGGGGCTGGGACAGGGCATGATGGGGATCTTGTGCCCAGTGTCCCATGCTGTATAGGTAGAGTGGCAATACTCTCACCTTTGTACATGCTGTTGCCTGGGCCTGCTAGGCAGATGGGGGGATCCAGTGCACTGGGGACTCCTACGTGCAGCAGTTCTGGCTGCAATGTTGGTGGGTGGCTTCCACCCTGGATGACCTGTCCCAGACATACTTACCTTGCCAGGAACCCCGGCACAGCCATGCCATCCCTCTCCCCAACTGCTCCTAGTAGTAGCAACTGTGGAACAGCTATGCAGAGCTGCCCAGAGGCAGGGGCAATGCAGGCAGGTTGCCCCAGATCTTACATGTAAGAGGCCCCACAATGAAACAGGGATGTGGGTTTGAGGCTCGCAGATGGAGGGAAAAGGAGGCCTCATTTCCATTTTGCCTTATGCCTCCAGGAACCTCTGGCCAGCCCTGCAGCCATGTCACCACCACCCCAGCTCTCTGCCACCCCCTGCCTTTCCCTCCTGCTTCCCCCATACCCATTCCCTCCAGCTTTCCACTTCATGGCCCATCCCGCTACTTCCAGCTCCCTCAGAGTTCCTCCAAACCCACCCACCCCAATTTCCCCCTCCTGCCTCAACCCACAGCCAAAGGGGAATGCCTCTGTCTTGTGAGCCACTTACAGCCCACGGCATCCCTCTGTCTGGCCCCTGGAGGCTCCACCAAACTGTTTCCCTGTGGTCCATCATCCATTTTCCAACCGCCTGCAGGCAGAATGCAGGGATAGGGGAAATGTTTGGGTGCTGGGGAGCACCCTAGGATGGGGCTGCGCCTACACAGCGCACTCCGGGCCTCCACTGTGTTCCTGGAGTATTTCCAGCGTGCTCAGCAGGGGCGGAGCTCAAACTGGAGCACTTCTGGTGTGGTCACGCCCCCTCCACAGGATAATTCAGCCCACAGAGTTCTGGACCAGAGCAGATTTGGGCCACAGTGAGGCAGGAATAGAAAGGTTCAGTTCTCCTGCACTACAGCTTCAGGAAGATGGGGAGATCAATGCACCCCCAATAGCTGAGGGGGTGGGTTAATGGGCTTTTTCCTATCCAAAAGATGGGGGAATGGAATGTGCCCCATCTTCCCTTGCCATTGCACCCAGGGACAGAGGCAGGAGTGAAAGGGTGGGTGCCCCATATTATTCCTGGGGTGAGGGGGGATGGGTATCTGTGTTACACCTTTGCCCTGGCCCATTTACAAACAATACAGCAGTCCTAGGGTTGAACAATAGAATCTTAGAGTTGGAAGGTACATAAGAGGTCATCTAGTCCAACCCCCTGCTCAGTGCAGGAAATCCACACCGCCAGCATCCCTGACAGCTGGCCATCCAGCCTCTGTTTGAAAACCTCCAGCGAAGGAAAGTCCACCACTGCCCTAGGCAGTCTGTTCCACTGTTGAACAGTTCTTAACGTTAGGAAGTTCTTCCTAATGCTTACCCAAAATCTGCTTTCTTGAAATTTCATCCCATTGGTTCTAGTCCTGCCCTCAGAGACAACAGAGAACAAGTCTTCTCCATCTTCTATGTGACAGCTCTTCAGATGACTATCATGTCTCCCCTTAGTCGTCTCTTCTCCAGGCTAAACATACCCAACTCCTTCAACCTTTCCTCATAGGACTTGATTTCCAGACCCCATACGATCTTTGTCGCTCTCCTCTGAACCTTGTTCCAATTTGTCAATGTCCTTCTTAAAACGTGGTGCCCAAAACTGGACACAGAACTTCAGATGAGGTCTGATCAGTGCAGAACAGAGTGAAACTATTCCTTCTCGTGACCTAGACACTATGCTTCTGTTAATGCAGCCTAAAATTACATTAGCATTTTTAGCAGCTGCATCACACTGCTGACTCCTGGTCAGCTTGTGTCATGATCAACTACAACCCCAAGATTCTTTTTACATGTACTGCTGCCAAGCCAGCTATCACTCACCCTATACATGTGCATTTAATTTATCTTACTTAAATGCAGAACTTTACATTTATATGTTGAATTTCAATTTGAATCTTGTTTCTGTCTTCTAAGGTGTTAGCTATCCCTCCCAGTTTTGTGACATCTGCATATTTAATAAGCATCCCCTCTACTCCTTTATCAAAGTCATTAATAAAGATGTTGAATAGTGCAGGGTCCAGGACGGAGCCCCGAGATACCCCACTCGATACCTCCCACCAGACTGATGAGGAGTCATTAGATTGTAAACTCTCAGGCAGGGACCATGTTTATCTTATTCTCTGTAAAGCACCAGGTACATCGCTGGCGCTATATAAAAGCTTATAATAATAACAATAATAATAATACATTAATAATTAATAATAATAAATAATAATCTGGAGGTACCACTCGATACCTCCCCCTGTCTTTAGATTGTAAGCTCTCGGGCAGGGACTTTGTCTATCTTGTTTTTTTGTAAAGTGCCAGGTACATCACTGGCACTATATAAATGCTTATAATAATAATAATAATAATAATAATAATAAATTAATTATTTTATGAGCACTCTTTGGATATGGTTCTTCAACCAGCTAGTGGTAGTATCATCTAGCCCATATTTAACCAGCTTGTCAAGAAGGATACCGTGGGTAGGGCACTACAGGGTTATGTTGAGGTCCACACCAGTGATCAACATCTACATAAGAACATAAGTAGTGCCACCCAGCATCCTGTCTCTGACAGAGGCCAATCTCGGTCGCTTGGGGGAAGTGCCTAACAGGTCACTATGGGGGCGATCCTTTCCCTGTTGTCCACTCCCAGCTTCTGACAGTTAGAGGTTACGGCCCCCCAAACCTACTTGGCGAATAGCCATTAACGAACCTACCCTCCAAGAACTTAGCCAATCCTTTTTTAAACCCATCTATACTACTGGCCTTGATCACATCCTCTGGCAATAAATTCCACAAGTTAATTGTGCATGGAGTGACAAAATACTTAATTTTTTTTAAAAAAACATCTTCTGCCAGTTGGTTTCATGGAGTGTCCCCTGCTCTACTACTATTTGAGAGGATAAATAACCGCTCCCTATTAACTCATTCCACACCACTTGGGATTTTATAAACTTCTATCATATCCCCTTCTCAGGGTGTTAACAGACGTCCTCCTGGACAACTGTCCCACCCGGGGGACGGCTTCTCCTGGCCGGGCAAGCTCCAAGGAAGGGGGGCAGGGAGTGACGTGTGGTCACCTGGCCACATCACCACGCTCCTAGTGTTTCCCCGCCCCTCACCATGACAGGCAGCCACAGTTGCCTATTACAGGCAGCCATGGTTGTGTGGCATGGCAACTCCCGACGTTGGGAGGAGCCAGGGCCGGGAACAGATATTCCTGCCCAGTTCCGCCCACTTTGGCCCAGCTGGGTGACTGCTGGGCCCGGACTGGGGGCCTGTTTTGATCCGGGCCCACAGTCTGGTCCCAGGCACTAACCCAGGTGGGGTTTGTTCCAGGCCCACATCTGGCATGCCCGGAACAAATGTACAGACATGATGCTGGCCCAGTGGGGCCAAAGTGGCCTCAACGGGCCAGCGACATGTCTGTTAACACCTCAGTTGTCTCTTCTCCAAGAGTCCAAGCTGAAGAGCCCTAACCTATCAAGCCTCTCTTTCTACAGGAGCCATTCCATACTCTTTATCATTTTTGTTGCCCTTCTATGTACCTTTTCTAGTTCTACTATATCTTTTTTGAGATGGGGCAACCAGAATGTTAGGGAAGAGGAGGGGGAGATGGCCTCTCAGCTGCCCTCTACATAGAGAGAACTCTAGTCCTCTGACCCAAAGAAATGAAACTCATCACAGAGGTGGGAAACGGTAGTGATAGGTAGAGGGGGAGCTTGCAATGAAGAGCTCTGGGAAGGAAGGGAAGAGGGAAAGGAAAACAAGAACAAGTACTGGAAATCCAGGAAGCAGGGGGAAAGCAGCAAGCCAGCAAATAAGTGGAGGAAGCACTAGCAGACGGGAGGATTGCAACCTGTGAGCATGGGATGCAGGGAGCGGAGAATAGGTGAACGGGCATGTGAAGGAAAGAAGAAGACAAGATGAACATTAGATAAAAAACAGGAGGGGAGGTAGTGAGACAGACAATAACAGAACTAAAGGTGGAGCAATAGAAGTAGCTGAGGGAAGTTTACCAAACCTGACTCAGAGAAGGTAATACAGCAAGGCTGCAACTGCAGATAACCAGCCCAGAGTCTTGTAGGGTGATCGTTCTTATAGCCCCAGAGAGGGGCGGAGCCAGGTGCATTAACACTGGGCAGCTGTAGGGCGGTGAGATAACCAGGAGGGAAGGGGCTCCCACAGGACCACGTGTCCAGTGAGGCAGGGGGACAACATTTTTCTTTCCCAGATCCAAGGCTTCTGTTAATTTGTCCTGAAGAGCAGCCTGGTCCCCTAGCTAATCTCCCAGTCACTTGTGCAGCTGCCCCACGCTAGAGTTGAAGGGAGTGGCATGGTTGCTGCTTCTCTGCCAGGGTCCTGCTTGAGTGAGTAAGAGAACGGAAACCACGGAGCGGGTGGAGCTGTGTCTGACTTCTGGGAAGGGTGCGGGGGAATCCTGACACAGAACTACACACGATAGTCAAGGTGCACTCACACCATAGATCTATACAGAGGCACTATGATATTTTCAGTTTTATTCTCTGTCCCTTTCCAAATAATCCCTAACATTAGGTGTCTTTACACAGACCACCACTGGACCTGCCCTGGGGTTGGCCAGGCCACTCCTGGATCTTCCAG
>QEPC01010142.1:741220-763663 GCA_003113815.1 Sphenodon punctatus
CCCCCCCCCCCCCCAAGCACTGGGTTTAAATGGACCCGGTGCTGCCACAGCCCGTAGTTCACCTGCATGGCACCCCCTCCCCCGCACACCGTAGAGCTGTGGGCGTAACGGCCACAGCTCTACGCTGCCACCCGCAGTTCTATGGCGCTGCCGGGACAACCCCTGGCCTGAAGCAGAACTGCAGCTGAGCAGATAGACCACTTCAGCCGGTTGGGCAGCCTGCTCTGCTGTCTCCGGGACATTTCAGAACACTGCCAGTGGAGCTGCCCCAGAGCACGGACAGCCTGTCCTGCCTCTGCTCCACCTCACCCCCAGGCGAACCACCTTTAAATGGACGGCTTGCTTGGGGGCGATGCGGAGCAGAGGTGGGGCAGCTGTACATCTAAAAACACCCACTCTGTTTTCTTTTTTGGCTGCCACCACATGTTGAGCTGAGGATTTGAACATATCGTCCACAATGACTCCAAGGTCCTTTTCCTGAGTGGTAACTCCTAATTTAGAACTCAGCATTGTGTACTCATAGTTTGGATTATTTTTCCCTATGTACATCACTTTGCACTTGTCAACATTAAATTTCATCTGCCATTTAGTTGCCCAGTCAACCACTCTCATAAGCTCCTCCTGCAGTTCTTCACAGTCTGCTTGTGTTTCAACTACCTTGAATAACTTGGTGTCGTCTGCAAAGCTGATCGCCTCACTTTTACTCCCTTTTCCAGATCATTAACCCGTAGGACCCTTTAGGACTAGAGCTAAAACAGGTACTTAGTTTAGTATCTGTGGATAATCTTAGCATTTTCAGGTATGGTATCAGGTACCTGACAGGTTACCTGGGTAGCAACTGGGTACCAGGACACCCAAAAAGTCGGTAATTTCCAGTACTGGTTGTTTGATTTTCTGATTACTGACTGGTATATTAAGTCAAAAACCAAAAAAAATTGGGATGGAAATAAAAAAATAGCAACTGGAAGTTGATTAAATACATGTTGCAAGTCGATAAATTGGTACCAGAAGTTGACATTCTGGGACCAAAGTTTGACATTCTGGGACCCAGGGTACCTGAAACTCGGTTGCATTCAGGTACCCATCGGTACCCATGCTGTCAGGTTGGTTTGGGTACCAGAAATTCGTAAGGTATACCCATTTTGGTAGGTACTTGTTTCCGCTCTATTTAGGACCATTTAGTCCTACCCTGGTCATCTCACCTTCGCCCTAATCTCCATGCCTGGAGAATATTTATTTTATTTATTTAATTTGTTACACTTCTATCCTGCTCCTCTCGCCTCTGGCGATCTGGAGTGGTGACCGGAGAAGGCTTTGATAGCTTGTTGCTGCTTACTGTGCTTGACTCCTCTGATGCTGCCCTTGCCATGGGAGAGACAAATGCAAGCTTGGCTAGTGCTGAGAGAGGAGATGGTTGGCAGATGACAGGTGAGGTGGCCACTAGCTTTGCTGAGCCATACTGCAGCTGGGTTTCAGTGCAGGAGTGCTGGAAACATCCACTGGCAGAGTTATCCATTAACACACATGGGGCCAGCATGCTGCTGGCATGTGGCTGCTCTGAGGAGCCCAAACCCCAGCATAAAGGAGACAGGGAAGCTGGTGCCTAGAAATGGCGACCCAGGAGACAGCACCTTCCCGACTGGGAAACAAGGGGCAAGTATAAGTTTCCCTCAGGCCAGAATTTTGGGTGTAGGCCCAACTGCAGCGAGCCTGTGCCCGGCCCAAGGCTGATTCAACTGGGCTTCTGTAAGCCTGGGCCCAATATGCCTAAGTGGCCCTCATAGGTGACTGGTAACTGTCAATAGTGGGGGGCACAGGAGTTGGGGCTAGGCAGGGGGCTGTGCAGGGCTTCTATAGAGTTCTATAGGGCTTCCAAGAATTTTTTTTTGGGGGGGGGCACATGGCCCTCCTACGAGTCGCCTATGGCGGCCCTGCCTCCGTGGAGTTCTGCTATGCTATGCTGCTCCAATAGGGGGTGGGGCTAATGCATCCCCTGTCCCTTTCCACCCCCACAGAGTGCTATGACATCACAGCAGGGTATCCTGCAGCTGCAGGAGCCTGGCCTGCCCTGCTTTGAAGCCAACGGAACCAGTTGGGGTCCATTGGACTTGGGTCAGATTGCAGCTCTCTAGTGGTAACTATCATTACTACAGGCGTACCACAGAATTGTCTGTAGCTGCATTCCAACACGATGCTGACAGTATGCAGAGCCTAGCAGTAGCGCATTGTGTCATTTTTTGTGATGACTGCCTAGAGCTCCCACGTGGAGTTCTAATCCCAAAATGATGTGCAGGCTTTTCTAAACGGCTGCACCACAGGACTACCACATGGCACAAACATTCAGATGTCACAAGAACTCCATGGGAAACCCTTCCTCCCTATGGTGAATATATTACAGCTGAAAGCCTCCCATGACAGTTACCTCTGAAAACTTCAGTAGAACTCTACCTTGGGTTTACCCTGTGGTAGGTGGCTCCACTATGGATCAGGTGTTCATGTGAACACCCTTCCATTAAAATGCTGATTAGATATGCTAATTAGCACATGCTAATTGCACTGTATTTACCCATTGCAAATATGATGCCTGAATGCACCCAGCAAGTTTCTGCTAGTATAGCCTTTCCCCATTGAACCTTCTGACAGTTGCCGGCTTCTCACCCGCTGAGTCTGGTTGTTGGTGACCAACTCGTAGATGGGCGCTGCCTTGGTGACCTCCAGGAGAATGGGTTCAGCCGGAGTGTCTGGGCTAGCAGTCACATGGCACAGTGGGCAGGTGGAGGGGCAGCGGCCTCTGCTCTGGCACTCCATGCGTACGCCAGCTGCCATGCGTTTGGTGCCTGACTCTGACAGGCTGGCAATATATTCAGGGAAGGTGAGGACTTTGGGGTCTCGCTCACGCTCTTCAGATTCGTCTGAGGGGGAGTTACCTGTGGGGTAGAGAAGGGACAGTCAGGCAGAGCCCTGGCACAGTGGGTCCTGCATGCAGCTGACAAGGGACCAACTTGAGGCTCTGTCAAGAAGTGTGTGTAGGGTGATCAGAGCTGTACTCTGAGCTGCCACAGGGGACACTACAGAACAATAATCAGAAGCAGCAGAGAGGTGGCCACTGCCACTGTTGAGCCAGTGAGTGCGGCAGAGTACACCATGTGATGGGGCAGCAAAAGTCCTGAAGTCATGTGATTGCGGGGTAAGGTAATCCTTTCAACTCCCCCTTCCTCCCCTCCCTGAACAGTGAGAGCACTGGAAACTGCTTGTTTTATGTGTGCCAATCAGGGCTGGCCTTACGAATTGTGGGACCTTATTCTGTTGCTGGTGGTAAGGTTGCTGCCTGGCAGGCCTAAGGATGCTCCCCAGCTCAGGGGGTGCTCCCCAGCTCTGTCTCGGGGTGCTACCCGGGCCTGGGTTTGGGGATGGGGGGAGGGGGCACTCACATCCCCAAGCCCAGCCATTTTCCGGGGCACAACACTTAACCCATCCATCGCTGCCACCGGCGCCAGCCTGCACCCTGTACCAGGCCCACTAGCCGGCTCCCTGGGTCAGGCAGGCACCGCAACAGCAGATTAAACCTGCCGCTGCACCCACCACCACCAGAAGTTGCCAGGGAGTGAGGGAGAGGCGGGGCCTCTGCCTCTCCTCACTCCCTGGCCCCCTCCACTGCCTGTCTCGGACTCGGCCACCAGACGTTGCAAGGGAGAGCGGGAGAGGCAGGGCTTCTGCCTCTCCCTCACTCCCTGGCTGAGACAGACAGTAGCTGGGAGCTCGGGGCCCCGAGCACAGGGCTCCCCCAGGAGTGGGGTCCAGGGCAGCCGCCCCGAACCGCCCCACGGTAAGGCTGGCCCTGGTGCCAACCATTCCCTGACTTGCAGCAGCAGCAATTGCTCCCAGCGGGTTTTTTTTTTTGCTTGTGACTGGTAAAAGGGGTACTTGTATCCCTTGGGAATATTTCTGTGCTGGACCTTTTTTTAAATCTCTGATCAGCTTAGGTGGCACCCCCTCTAGTCTAGAAACACAGAGGCCACATTCCAATGAACAGTTAATTCAACGTACTTGGGCCTTACTTTGGTTTTACTCTTGAAGCATTCACACAGAGTGCTAAACCAAAGTTATTCAGGAGTAGGAAGAGAAGTATGTAATTCTGAAAAAATCAGTAACCAGTCACACCCCCACCCCTTTTCAGTTTGTATTTTGAAGAAACTGTGAGAAGGTGGCAATTCAGTGATCAGTCCTGACTTTTGGTAGCTGATCATTTGAATGCTACTGAAGCGGAATAGGTTCTTTTTATTTAATTAAATCGAAGTAGTTACTTGGTTGATCTCTGTTGGAATGTGGTGGTAGAACTGCTTATATTATGTAATGCACTCAAATGACAAAACAGCCTAACCTTAAATTACCACTAGATGGTGCTATGAAGCTGTGAGCAGCTACAGGTCTGAGACCATTCTATGAGAGTAAGAGGAAAGGCATCACATTGTCAGTCACTGTTACCAAAGATCTGTACAGTCACCTTCTCTCCAGGAGCAGAGATGGGCAGTGGCCTGCCGATGGGTGATGAGCTTTCCACCAACATGAGTGGATTCAGGACATTCTGTTATAAGCTAAATTCCATTTGAGTAATGCAGTGCAAGGGCCAACACGTCAAAAAATACAGGAGGAAATTTTCAAAGGAAATTTCTTGCAAAGAAAACCATGGCAGGAGGACTGTGCTAGCTGCTGCTGCTGCTGCTGTGTTTCTGAAACGCAGGGCTGGCTATTCAATGCCTCTCAGCACCTATAATTGGGGCCAGATTTCCAGGGAGCTCAGGTTCCTCTTAGACGGCTGAATGAAACAGCAAGAGGTTCAAAAGAGCTGGGCCGTGCCAGCAGCTCTCATTGTTTCCCAGTGGCAGTAGGAGAGAATGGATTCACTATCAGCCTCAATGCCATTGGTTGGATGGAGCTCCCCTTTGTTCTCAGTGAGGGAATCTAATGGGGCTGAGTGCATTTGAAAACCTGACCCGTTGAAAACCTGAATTATTATGATGGTTGGACCCTCCTGAAGCTGCTTGTCATAATAGGGCTTTACATGTGATGCTATCAAAAGCACTGTGATAAAAGCATCGGAGATTTGATCAGAGCCAAATTTGTTAAATTTGTCGACATATGAAAAGATGCGATAGGGCTAAAGAACTACAGGTCAAGTTAATATTAAGTTATCTCACGTCCGGGCATCTGAAATATGCTGTTAAAGGAGAAACAGGACTATGTTGGCGTAATTGCAGAGAGAAGGGCACATATATTCATTGTTGGTGGTCCTGAAGTAAAATAATGGGGTTTTGGTATACAGTCTGGGAATATATGCAAAAGGCCTTGGGCCTGACAATACCTTTTTGACCTGAAATGGCCCTTTTAGGGTTCTATTTGAAATCTATACTTAACCCTTGTCAACAGGCAACATGTAAAATCATGACAATGGCAGCTATATAAGTAATGGTTCGTGACTGGAAATCGGCATTGGAACGTTCTATTACAAAGTGGATTAACCGCCGGTGGTATTTTTACGATGGAGAAGATGGCATTGGAAATGGAAGGTACATGTAGGGACTTTGAGCATAGATGCTCTCTTTGTATTAAGATCATTCAGGGTAAAACAAATTACGATAAAATATAGGAAATATTTTTTGTTTGATTACTCTCTCTAATTCTTTATGAGGGAACCTCATTTATAAGACAACATTTAATCTTTTTGTTTGCGTTGTATTTTTGGTGTTTTAATTGTATTTTGTATTTTCTTTCTCTTTTTTCATTGTTATGTATATTTGCATTTATTAATAAAAAAGGCATGAGAGAGTTTGGAGCTGTGCTTAAGGGGTTTTCGGGAGATAGGGTTATCATATGTCCTTTATTTTAAGGAATGTTCCTCATTTATTTATTTATTATTTGTTTGTTTTTTCAAGAGAACATCGTTTAATTAAAGGCAAAGCTGATTTCAGCAGCTGCAGGTGTTGCACAGACAGACAAAAACCCCAAATGGCTTACAACACAAACCAGTTTCTGTTGGGGCCCCTCCCCTCCCAAACCAGTTTCTGTTCCCCCGGCATCTCCCAATGCAGGTGGGTTGGGAATGGGAAGCCCCACCCCCAAATTCAGAAAAGATTCCAAACAGCAGATTCTCATACAGAAATGGGAGCCTGTGGCCAGGACCCTGCCACTGCTGGGAGTGAGATGGTGAACCAGTGGTTAGTTTGTCTAGGGTGCAAGAATCAGTGATGGTTCAAACACTGGAATGTTGCAGCTGCCTGGGTGCACAGCTCAAAAACCCAAACTGGGAGAGCTGGAGAGAAGCACAGAGGATCTCTGTGCAGATTGGTCACTGGGGTGTGGAGAGCTTCGCTCGTTAGACCTTTGGAAGAGGGGAATGGGTTGTAGAAATGCAACCTCCCGTGGTGCATGCCAGTCCCACAGCCTTACACACACACACTGCAGCCCCAGGTTTCCAGTTCAGTATGAAATTCAAGGCACCACAAACCGACACGTAACCCACGCAAAGAAGACAGCAGCGCTGTTTGCTTCTCAAAGGGTGTAGAAGGTGAAATAGTTTTATTTACTATTTATTAGGGCAAAGGAAGACTGGAAACCTCTCGTAAACAAAAGGGTGGCATTTGGGTTAGCTTCCTAGGGAAGTTGTGGAAACCAACTAAATCCCAGTCGCTGTGCTAGTGATACATAGGGCTTGTGTGTGAAATCAGGATCTTTGTGCTGGACAGCAGCTGCAGAGCAAAGCACATCCAGGAGCTTCAGGTGACACTGGAGCAGCCCTGAATAGTCTATAAGGGAAGAGGAACGTGCAGTGTTCTCCTTAGGGTCTGACTGGATCCATCGTGTGTGTCTATGATAGCAACATTGCTATTCTCTGTTGTATTTCTACAAGGGATGTCCCTTATTTTAAGGGATTATCCCTTATCTCTGGGCCCTATAGCTCCATAGATATTAGTGGATATGCATTATTTACTCCGTGGATGACCCTTATTCTGAACACCAGAACTCCAGGGAACAGAATGGATGGCCCTTATGTCAGAATCCTGCAGCTCTGTAGTGTCCCATATATCTGAAAGGCTGATCTAGCAGCCCTAGCTGGAGACCTGGCACCAGTTCCCTGCTCTGACGCAGCCTTCCCATGTGACTTGTGAAAATCACTTGGGCTGCATTCACACAAGACTCTAGTAGTCTAAGGGCACATTCACATGAGAACACAGGAGACTCTTCTCTTGGGTGTATTCTTCGTTGCGGGAGTTCACAATTCTGCATTTTAATTGTTCACACAATCCCTTCCCTGATTCAGAAGTTCCCTCCTACTTCTACCAATAAGAGGAGTTGCACTGTTATGCTTTCTTTTTGTCTTGTCGGCAATACATTGTCCCTTTAAGCAGGAAGTGGAGATTTATATGCTGATGGGGAAATTGATTCTATTCCCCTGCACAGCAGTTAAGGCTGACTGATTGGATGAATCCTTTTCACACAATAAGAGAAACGCAACTGAGGATCTAGTCCATTTGTCAACCCTTACTTTTTCAGCTTAACTTTTAGCACTTCCTCCACGTTACAAGTGGTGCAACCTTCACCATAAATCTTTCACACGATCAACAATAAGGCAGGGGATGTCCTATTTGCCAAGCTAAGCCTCTCATGTGAATACGCCCTAAATATGCTAAAACCCCTTTCCCTTGGTGTGTGTGTGTGTGTATTTTTTATCATGCAAAAAGATTAGGTTGTAGGATGCTGAGATTGTAATGTGTCTTTAATTAAACATTTTAGCCAAGGTTTAATAGTTGTGCTTATTCCTTCATGCACATATCTTGTAATATGTGAAGAGACTACTCTGTCACACATGTAAAAGTGCTCCTCAATGCACCCAGTCATGCAGCATTATGGGATTGCTAGCAGTGGTTGTGGCAATACAGGGGGCAAAACCTACAGTGCGGAAGCAATATGTGAAAAGCAATTAGGCAAAATAGTTGTCTCTTGCAGGAAATTTAAAATGCAGGAGAAAAGAGTTGTGTGAATGAACCCTTTGTCTGTGTCTCAGTACCTTAAAGGGGGCTAACAGCAATACCCTATCTCACAGGCAATGTGGGAGGAGCAGTGCATTAAAGATTGTGAGGGCCTGACAGTAGGGCTGCTCTTAGGCTCTACCGGCCCTAGCCACCCAGACCCGTTTCTTTCTCCCTTCCCCCCCCCAACAAGTTTCCTCTCTCTCCCTATTGGGGAGGGGTTGGCTGCATCTGTCTTTGCCAGTTCCTCCCATTGGGGGTGGGAATCAGCTCCCACTCCTCTGTGAGATCTCTCTGGGTATTGTCAGACATTACGAGATCACAGTCAACCACAGTGAATCTGCACATGGTGAAAGTGATCCCGTAACGTCTTATGGGGGGAACAGAAGTTCCCCCCCCAGATGTTGATCACAGTCAACCACAGTGAATCTGCACATGGTGAAAGTGATCCCGTAACGTCTGATGGGGGGAATGGAAGTTCCCCCCCAGATGTTCATCACGGTCAATCGCGGTGGGGAATCACATTCACCACATGATCGGCTGAACCCGCGGGGCTGGGGCTGGGGCTGGTCGCGTGGCGAATGTGATTCCCCGCCGTGATGAACCAAGCCGTCTCGTCTGGACGGCAGCCACGGCCCGGAATCCCCGCAGAGATTCCGGGCCGTGGTCAATTCAGGCGGGCGCTGCGGCCACATTGGCCGCGGCGCCCGCCCGTCTCCCCAGAGGGCGGGTGGCAGGGGAGCGTGGGGGGGGCGGAGCCGTGCGGCCCCACGTTGCGCTGCGCAGCCCCGCCCCCCCCGATTCCCCGCCGGCAGCCGCTGCCACGTCTGTTCGCCCGTGACGCGGTGGCCTCGGCGGGGAATCAAAGGTTTATTTCCATGATGGGGCCAATTGGCCCCGTCACGTCTGAAAATACCCTCGTCTCCCTGTGTGGTGGGGGCAGAGCTAAGAAAAACACACAGAGATTTACCAAGGAAGTAGCAGCAAGTGCAAGGCTTAAATTCAGGGACTCCCAATTCCAAGACCAATGCACAGTCTGTACACTGGCCAATCTGCACACTGGCCCATGAAGTGGGATAAAAGAGGGAAAGATATCAGAAATGGGAGTAGCCCTGCCTGAGAAAACCAACAGCTGCTGCTCTGAGAAGTACAGAGCCCATTGTCCAGGTTCATCACACAGCTTAGGGTGGGTAGGGGTATGGCAATGCTGCAAAAAAGAAAGACTCAAGCTGTATCCACAAACCACTTACTCCAGAGTAGTCCCATTGAAGCCCACAGAGGTGGGGTTTTCCTGCTGCCTTGACTTGCATCCAGAATAGGCAGCCGATGTGCCCAGGTTTCTGCAGACTGTGGCAGCAAGAGTCACAGCCTCATACCTCAGAATTTGCAGAGCCTGGCTCAATTAGGCCTCCACAGAGAGCGAACACGAGGTGGAAATAATTGTAATTATTATTAAAATTAAAAATTTAAATATTAAAATTAAGCCAGGGAGGATCTGGTACATTCCCACCCATCAGCAGGAAGTGTGGGTGTGAAAAGCTGCCTGGGATGTGAGCCAGATTCTGCACACAAGCACATCTCAACAACAGCCCAAGCACAGAGGGGAGACGGGAGCCAACTCACAATGCCCAGGGCAGCAGGGGACTCAAGGGGGATGTTAGCACCTGTCTGGCCCCTAGCAGGAGCGGTTGCAAGTGAATTCAGCAAAAGATCCAGACAGGCCAGGCTGAAATGAACAGCAACTTCTCAGCACAACCAAGCCCTGGTAGAGGGAGGCCTCATTAAGGAGAGGAGGAGATTAAGAGGAAGCCATCATTCTCATTCATCTCCCTGATGCTGGGCTTGGACGTGGGATCCTACAGTATGGGCCCTTGCCCTCCACTTAGAAGCTGCCTGTGCAAGTATGCTCCGTTGTTGTCCTGGAAAGGAAAATTCATGTCCTACACAAATTATGTTCCAAAAAGACATTTCACTTCCACATCCTTTTGCAGTTAGTCTCGCCTTCCCTTCCGGCCCTGCTCGCTCCTTCTTGTGGCTCACACCAGCTCCACATACCCTTGTAGCTCCTTTCTGCTTGTCTTACTGAGCTGTCCTTCCCCATCAGTTCGAAACCACAGAAAACACAGAGATCTAGCCAACCTTCCTGAATGGTCAAAGCCCTGGGGACATTTTCTTTGGCCTTTGCAGTAGCTTCTCTGTTCATAATGAGGAGACCACAATGGATCAGGGAATTCTAAGGGCTGAGCATTCAAGCGTCCTACTTCTTAGACCAAGGCCTTAATTTCCTCTGCTCATCCAACACGCTTGTTTGTAGGGCACTGATGCCAAGATCTCAAAACTGCCTCAGGAATTTGGATGTCCATTTCCTTAGAAATAAATGAATCCAGGGCCTTGGTATCGTCCATGTGTCTTTGGAAATCTCTGTCTGAAATTGTCTCTGAAACACCAGCTGCTGCTCTGTCGTGTGGTGGCATTTTTCCGATTGGTGCCCTCCCTGAGTCTCCACAGTGACACAAAATAATAGCAATGCATCAGAGGGAGTTTGCCCTGAAGGGAGATGCTTTAAAAGTGCCTTCTCACCCAGATGTTGTTTCAAATGATTTTCTTTGGCTTGGAAGAATTAACACCAGGGATTGGGAACCTCAGAACCAAGGGCCAAATCTGGCCTGGCTAGTTTTGATTTGGTCCTTTTCCAGTTCCTAGATTTGCCCCATAGATTCAGTCCTACCCCCAAACCCTGAAAGTGTGAGCTATGGGGAAGGGAGTGGAGATGAGGGCATGCGCTCAAGGATACAGGTTAGATCCATGGCAGAGATCTATGACCTGCCCCCCTTTCCCCCATCCAGAACACACTACTTAAGCATCCTGCCCCCAATTCTTCTCTGGCCCATGGAGCTTGTACTAATTTTCAAAGTGACCCCTGGGAGCTTCCCCATCGCTGATTAACAACACCATCAAAAATAACCCTAGATGGTTCATGAAAAATGTGGATTGTAAAAGGAACTGGGTTTAATAATGAGGGGACCCTGGAACCTTCCATTGCTACACTGAAGGTCTGGAACCAGCTGAGATCAGTAACCACCAGGTTGTTTCCCTCTGATGACTAGTGATCAATTTGAAATGAGCTGTTGGTTGGTAAGAGTCTTGGTTTCTGTCCTTGTCTTCACAACTCATGATGATATTGGCCCAAAGAAATACCTGAGTGTGGGCCCATCTAGTCTAGTATCCTGTCTCCGAGGGTGACCTCCAACCAGTGCTTCAGAGGAAGGTGCCAGACCCCTGAGATGAGCAGATGAGGGACAAGCTGGCCCTTCTCCTGAAAGACTCATATTGTCAGCAGCAGCCCAAATCCAATTTAACATTTTGCTGCTGCTACACCTGCCAACTGCATGTCATTCATGCTTACTGAATTCTCGAACTCTCTTCTATTGAGCTACACGTCTGCTTCTTAATGTGATATTTGTATTGAATTCTCTGTCGTCCATGATTATGTTTTGCCTTGTACAATGTCCCCTATTCGTTTACAGCCACCTTTCCAACACCGGTGGACAAAGAAAGTGAATTTTCTGTTGGTATATGCAACATCCACAAGTTAATGCCTGCTGTATTAAGAACAGTAATTGACTATACAGCCACCAGATGGCGCTGCTAAGTTTACATGTACATGGAAGAGAGATGGGGTTTTACAGTTGAATTCCTTTGTGTAACCTAACCACTCCTTCTTCCCTTCTCTTTCATTGTCTCAGTCTCCATTTTGTCTCACTGCTAGCTAGATGCAACTAAGGATCTGTGCCTGGAAAGCTTAAGTAAAGTTCTGTTTTTAAACCTCCAACTGCATTTGTGCTTACTGATTGCGAATCAGTTATTACTCTGCAACATTTTCATCTAATGATTTGTGCTACAAGCTCTCTGCTCACTCCATCCTTTGCTTGATCAATGACCCACCCAACTGGAAGGTGTGGCAAGGACCGGACAGACAGTAGGAGGAATGTGGCAAGAACAACCCTATATGGGAGGTCTGGGCGCAGCCAGAGCAAAGCAGGTGTGCAGTGTAGCCAGCCACTATCCCGAGGTCCCTAGGGCACCTATCTGAGGCCAGCCCCTTACAGAGGCCTGGAGCAGAAGTCTAGTTTCCAGACAACAGCTTTGGGTAAGGTTTTTAAAGTGCCTTAGGCACCCAAGTAGTCCCTTTGGGGGTTGCCCCAATCCCTTTCCAAGTCCCTTTGGAGTCGGTTAAAAAGTGGGGCTTGCATTGGGCTCTTAAGGCAGAGCACAAAGTATGAGTAGGGCTGCAGTATATGTAGAAGGGGCATGTTCCTGACTACAGGTGTAATGAATAGTAGATCTTTTATTCATCGATATCATTCACATTTTCAGGTAGTCATCTGAGTATTCAAATAAATAACCAAACCCCAAACTCTTTTATTTGAGTTTTCAGATAATTCCTTTTGGGTGTTTACTTCAGGAAGGGTGGCGCCCAGGGCAGGCACCACACTAGACACCTCAGTCCTATAAAGCAGTGCACCTGCTTGGGGGTGAGCTGCATTCCATCTGCTGCTGGGCCTTGGGTTGCACCCCCCCGCCCCCAATTGACTGCAATCAAGCCTGGGAGTGTGCTGCATCTCCTCTGTGGCTGCTGTGGAGCCTTGAAATCTGCCCCCTCCCCCAGACAGTGAGTAACATCTAGCCCTTCCTCCTGGGCATTTGCTTCAGGAGGGGTGGTGCCCGGAGTAGGCACCACACTGGACACCTCAGTCTGAGGGAGGAAGGGCTCGGCCAGCCCAGCATTGCTGATAAAGCATATAGGGCTGGCTGATAGCAACAAGAAGCTGGGTAGAACATCTGTTCACCCTGCTCTTCCTGTGTGTGCTCTGTCCCACTGCATCTGTTTGGATCTGTCCTGCCCAGTTTCCACTCCACCTTGTGTCTTCCATATTTAGATCTGCCCTCTGGACCCTGCTTGGACTCTGTCCTGACTAGAGCTGAAAGAGAGTATCCACAAAAACGGGTAACCCATCTGGTTTCCAGTACCTGAATCAACCTGGTACCAATGTACCATGCAGTACCCGATTACAACCAAATTGGGTACCTGATGTCCCAAAATGTCAACTTCGGTTTCCAGAATGTTGCCTTCCAGTACAGATCTTTTGACATTTTTATTGACATACTGACATCAATGTATCGGGTTTCTGTTAAGTTCCGACAATTTTTCAGCAACATTTGGTCCCAGGAAACTACTACTGGTTCCTTCCAGTTTCTTTACTTTTTTTCAATTTTTCTTCTTAAAACACTTATTTATGGGTTTTCCATCCCAGAAACCGACTTCCCGGTCCAAGGAAACTACTTACAGTAACTTTTAAAATGTTTCATTCCAATGTTTCCATTTTCCAACTTGATATACCAATTGGTATACCAATATACCAACTGGGAAGCAGTCAATTTAAAATGGTACAGGAAGTATCGTCAGGTACCCCAAAATGTGGGTATTACCTGCAGGCCAGGTACTAAATTTTGTACCCATTTCAGCTCTAATCCTGACCCTGCTCTAGCCTGGACCTGATCCTACTACACCCACTTGGACCCTGGCAGGCCCCTATGTGCTATTACCTGTGTTGTCCTCCTAGTGCTTTGCTCATCAGATCTTGGAAAGTTTAGGGGGAAACTAGCACAAATCAGAAGAGGCAAGAGCTGTCTGAGCAGCTAGGCAAGGGGCTGAGAATCAGAGAAAGCAAGAGGAATGATAATGTCTTCACATACATAGAATAGAGGCTGACAGGCAAGACACCATCCCAGCTCCAGCAGCAGCAGTCGCTGCTGCCGCCAGCAGGAACAGTTGGTATTAAATTTAGAATGGAAACCAATTAAAAGATAACAAGGGAACGTAAGAGAACATATGCTCTGGATAGCAAGAATCTAAGTGTTTAAAGAAACATGACCTCCAGCGATCACAGGGAAAGTTTAAATATTGCTTCGAAAGCCACACAAAGTCTTGCAAACCAGTGTATTTGGCTACTGGAGACTGCATGATCCAGGCTGGGCAGCCCACATTAAAAAGGACAGGCAGGGTCAATGGGACCTTGCATGGTGAGCCCAGCCCTTGTGTGTGAGGTGGCAGGGAAGCAGAAAGCTTATGATGGAAGAGTACATAGTAATGAATCTGATTCAGCTACTGTGTAGTACAGAGCTTTGCTTAGGCTGAAAATGTGGTCTGATCCGGATTGCATTTAGCCCAATTCAAAGCTGAGCTTGATGCAGGACGTGGTGTGTCTATGGGTGGCTCCACTCTCACAGAGCGTTGTGACATTATGGTGCTCTGTAATCGGTGGAACTATATCAGAAAAAGGGGTGGGGTTAAGGTGTTCCCCATCCTCTTCCAACGTTACCCCATCTCCATAGAGTGCCATGACATGACAGTACTCTGTGGAGGTGGAGCCTCCAGCCAGCGGGAAGCCCAACCTAGCTCAAACGTAAGAGGTTGGGCAGAGAATGCTCCAGACCCTGGCCCATTCGAGCTGTGTCTAGTGCTTGGACTGAGCCGCAAACCTCTAATGGAGTAGCACTTGAATGTTCCAATGGTAGTACTATGTAGTTTACGGTTGTTAGGAGGAGCTTATAGGTAGCAGAGCAATACAACATACTGTCACATCTGAGCACTATGTGGAAAATGTCTACTCATGCACCCTCCTCCAGCCACTCCACAACACTCCTAGGAGGCTTTCCTCTTGTTTCCATGCTCTGAGGGGTTCAGTCTCTGAAGGGATAAATTATGGGATAGGCAACACCCTACCCTGCTGCAGTGACCCCTCACGATGTGGGACTGTCCTTCACTCACTTGAACGCTGAGGGGACGAGCTTCTATGGAGTATTTATTTATTCATTTATTTAGATTTCTATCCCACTCTTCCCTGAAGGCTCAGAGTGGCTAACAATGTAAAATACATACAACTACCCCACTCCTCCCACATCACTCCCATTCCCCTGACACTCACTCAAGTGAGTCCCCTTCTTCCTCTAATCTCTCCACTTGGCCTGTACCCACCCACCACCCCCAAGAAGGGCTATGGCTAAGCCTTCCTCCCAATCATTCCTGCACAACTCCATCCTATCCCCTCTCAGTCATGGGGGAGTCCCCTTGCCTGTCCCCACCTAAACACCCCTCCAGACATGTACCCCTCCCCCCATTCTCAGAGCGATGTCACTGTCCCCAAATCCCACCATCCCATTTGCCCTCACAATACAAAATTAGAAGTTCCAGTTACAATATCTGGCAAAGTCTCCCTCTTGCCAATCAACCCGCAGTCCCATTTGGGACTTCCTCTCTTCTCAGGGCTGGCAGCAGTTGTTGTAGGCTGCAAGGGGTGTGTGGGGGAGTATATACTGAGTAGCAGCCTACCCCTCCCTGATAGTGTCCTGTCTGAACATAGACTTGGACACATAGACGCTTTGCATAAACACCTAAGCACCCAGTGTGGAGGTGGCTCCTGTAATGGAATGACCATCACCATCTCTGGAGAAAGCTTCTTTTACAGAATATGCTAAAGTTATTTTGCAACTGGCTTCACAAGAATTATTGACAGAGCTCTGGTTATTTCACAGTCCCTGGTGCAGTATTTGGTGGTGAAGATCCAGCTGCTCCTAGGAGTTTTCTGGCAGTGATTTGAAATACCATCATCCTTTGAAATTACCCCTGAGCCTGTGGCACCTGGGCCTGATGTTTTTGGGTGGGTCTCTTGTCCCATGCAGTCCCGTGACATCCAGGGCTCTCTGAAAGCAGGACTATGTCAGAAAAGAGGTGCGGCTAAAGTGTTCTTTTGCCTCTTTTCAACATGACCAGCCCTCTTGTTCTGTCTTGTCCCCTGAAGGCAAGACTAGAAATAATGAGCTCAAATTACAAGAAAGCAGATTTCAGTTAAACAGTAAGAGCCGTTCAACAGTGGAACAGACACTGCCTAGGGCGGTGGTGGGCTCTCCTTCGCTTTAGGTTTTCAAACAGAGGCTAGACAGTCATCTGTCAGGGATGCTGTAGTGGTTGATTTCCTGCACTGAGCAGGGGGTTGGACTAGATGACCTCTGAGGTTCCTTCCAGCTCTATGGTTCTATACTCTACAGTCTTGGCTGCTGTGTTTCTGAGGTTCAGTGCAACTCTGATGCTGAGACTCAGGTGCAGTGAAGTAAGAAACAAATTTCTGATTCTCTGCCACCATTAACACCTGAGTCACAGTTTGCCCATCTTTGGAATAGGGCCTTGATGAACAGCACTAGCTAGATCTCTGTGTGGCGCCTTCCTGAGCCCAGCGATGCCTAATGCAGCCCATCATGACATTGTGTTGCAAACCCTGGGTGTGATGTCATCCCACAAAGGACAATGCCTTGGGGTCTTTAACCACTTTGTAGACAGGAACGGGAAGAATGTGGAGCTATCTCATTAAAATCAAGAGGGGTGAATGTTCTATTCCTTACATTTCACTGAACCAAAATGATGTCAGTCTGGAATAATGCCATTGGCTGGAGCCTGGTTACACTAGAGGAGCCGTGTAACCAATTCAGAATCTGTTGTTTCTCAACACAGGGTGATTGTCAGCTGGAGGCTCCAAACTGACAAGCAAATCCTAACTTTTCAACTGATGTACAGTGAATATTTCTCCGTACTTCCTGCTGTGTGGGCATTTGGGAAGGTTCAGTGCCAACTTCAAGGTGCTTTCCATTTAAGTGGAAAGGATCTGTCATTCTCTCTTCTCAAAGCCAAAAAAATTGAAACCTGCCAACAGAGCAGTCAATCAAAGCTTCTTTTTCCTGTGCTTCTCCCTCTATGAAAAGGGACAATTTGAGGGAATATAACAGCACAGTAGGTTCTTACTGGGTCTTGTTTTCACCTAAAGTACCCTCCCTTCCTCAGCCTCTGGCCCCGCCCCCCAAGCACCATGACATCACTGCACTCTACAAGAGGGCTAGTCATGTTGGAAAGCGGCAAGGGAACACTTTAGCCACACCCCTTTTCTGACGTAGTCCTGCTTTCAGAGAGCCCCTGGATGTCACGGGGCTGCATGGGACAAGAGACCCACCCAAAAACATCAGGCCCAGGTGCCACAGGCTCAGGGGTAATTTCAAAGGATAATGGTCTTTCAAATCACTGCCAGAAAATTCCTAGGGGCAGCTGGGGGATTTTCACCACCAAATACTGCACCAGGGACTGTGAGATAACCAGAGCTCTGTCAATAATTCTTGTGAAGCCAGTTGCAAAATAACTTTAGCATATTTTGCAAAAGAAGCTTTCTCCAGAGATGGTGACGGCCATTCTGTTACAGGAGCCACCTCCTTACACTGGTTCCTTAGGTGTTCAGGCAAAGCATCTATGCGTCCAAGTCTATGTTCAGACAGGACACTATCAGGGAAGGGGTAGGCTGCTACTCAGTATATACTCCCCACCCCCACCCCCTTGCAACCTATATCAACTGCCGCCAGCCCCGAGAAGAAAGGAAGCCCCACGTGGGACTGCTGGCTGATTGGAGAGTGAGGGGCAGGGGATCTTCTCTGTGACAGCCCTTCAGGTATTTGAAGACCGCTATCGTGTCTCCTCTTTGTCTTCTCTGCTCCAGGCTAAACATACCCAGTTCCTTCAACCTTTCCTCATAAGACTTGGTTTCCAGACCCCTGACCATCATTGTTGCCTGAACCTCCTCTGAACCCATTCCAGTTTGTCGATGTCCTTCTTAAAGTGCAGTGTCCAGAACTGGACACAGTACTCCAGATGAGAGATGACCAGTGCAGAATAGAGTAGAACTATTACCTCTTGTGACTTGGAAACGATGCTTTTGTTAATGTAGTCTAAAATTGCATTAGCCTTTTTTTTGCAGCTGCATCCTGCTGTTGACTCATGTTCAGTTTGTGATCAGCTACAATCACGAGATCCTTTTCACATGTACTGCTGCCAAGCAGGCATCACCCATCCTATACTTGTGCATTTGTTTTTTCTTACCTAAATGCAGAATTTTACATTTATCTCTGTTGAATTTCATTTTGTTAGTTTCAGCCCAGTTTTCCAACCTATCAAGATATTACAACCTATTCAAGAATTTTATTTCTGTCTTCTAAGGTATTAGCTATTCCTCCCAGTTTCATACCATCTGCAAATCTAATAAGCATCCCCTCTACCCCTTCATCCAAGTTATTAATAAAGATGTTGAACAGTACCAGGCCCAGGATCGAGTTCCCCCTCCAGATGGATGGGGAACTATTGATGAGCACTCTTTGAATACGGTTCTTCAACCAGTTGTAAATCCACTTAATGGTAGTATCATCTAGTCCATATTTTACCAGCTTGTCAACAAGGATATCATGGAGGACTCTGTCAAATGCTTTGCTGAAATCAAGATACATTACATCCATGGCATTCCCATGATTCACTAAACTAGTAACTCGATAAAAAAAGAAGATAAGATTAGTCTGGCATGATGGTTGAAAAATCCATGCTGGCTTCTTGTAATCACTGCATTGTTTTCTAGTTGTGTACAGACTGAGTGCTTTATAATCGGTTCTAGTATTTTTCCAGGTAGCAGTGTTAGGCTGACTGGTCTATAGTTTCCTGGATGCTTCTTTTTTTTTCCTTTTTGAAGACAGAGACAACATTTGACTGTCTCTAGTCTTCCTGCACCTCACCCATTCTCCAAGAGTTTTCAAAGATGATAGAGGTTCTGAGAGTACTCAGCAAGTTCCTTCAGTACACTAAGATATAATTCATCTGACCCTGAAGACTTGAACTCATTTAAAGTAGCTAGGTATTCTCTGACCATCTCTTTATCTATCCTGAACTGCAATCCCTTCCCCTTTCCACCACCAGCTCCTCCAGCCAATCACAAATCATGTGCAGGACAAAGCACATGTGGGTGTCCATGTGCATGTATGTCTACTAGCTGTCATGACTATTTTGGTACACAGCTGTTGGAGCTGGGAACTTTGCCCGCCCCTGCCCTATTCATACATTAGGTAGGGACAGTCATGAACATCTCAGGAGAAACCCTGCAACATTTACACATTGAGTGGTAAAGTTTGTGGTAATTACCACTTATTGGCCTGAAGGGCAGAGTGGCAATTAACACTTGGGCTGTGATCCACCAACCATTCACTCCAGAGTACCTCCACTGAGGCTTCAATGGGACTATAGTCTGGAGTAAGTGGTTGGTGGATTGTGGCCTTAATGGTAAGCTAATATAATGTATGAAAGCTCCTAAGTGGTAAGAGCTCTGATAGGGAGTGTATGTCCAGTTTACCACACACTTCTGAGCATCTTCATGAGTAGAGATATCAAAGGGTAAATAACCAATAGTTTCTTTACCACAGAATATTGTATCTTTACTGTAACGTGAAGACAAGTCTATATTTTTGCATGTCTCAGAGAAGGGATGAAAGACGAGTCCGCCCAATAAGACAAATTTAAACTTAGCAATAGCATTGAGGCTCCAACTTCACAGTTTGGAGTTGGTGAGGTTTTATCTGGATTCAATATGAAAATGCTTGCTTATTGTTCTCAGTCATTTGTGGCATCTACAAGAGTGTTTTGTTTTAATTAGACAAACTCATGAAGAGTAGGCTCATCAATGGCTATTGGCCAAGATGAAGCTGAAACTGGTAGTGGGTTCACTATTTACAAGTATTCATCACATTTTACTGTAGCCCTTCAAATACCTGAATAATATCTGCAACCAAAACAGGTATTTGCATATCCATTGGGGCGGGGGGGGGGGGGGGACTCTGTTTCAGTATTTTTCTTTTGTTGTTGGTTTTTTGGTATTTTGGTTATGACATTTTTGGCAATTGCATATGGGCAATAGTTCTAATATCTCCAATAGTTCTAATATAACCTAAATGACTGAAATACCTGAACTGAAAGCCTCCCCCAAAAGCCAACCCAAATAAACCCCAAGTGGATACCCAATAGACCATAAATGGATATTGGTTATTACCTGGACTGCCATTTTTAGTACAATATATTCAATGGGTTTACCCATTTTTGGGGTTCTCGTTTCAGCTCTAGCTAAGTTTGGAAAACAGCTTCATGCTCAGGGTGTCCCTAAACCTCTGACTGCTGGAAGCTGACAGTGAATCACAGGGGATAGATCAATTGCTTTGTGGTTAGGGTTAGCACCTGCATCATCAGGTGTCGGACACTGTTGAAGATGGGATACTAGTCTAGATTAGAGTTGTAACAAATATCTGTAGTTAGTATCTTATTTGCTGAATTCATGCACTTCAAACCATACCCAACAAAGTGAATAATAATGACTATTTGTTTCCTGCTTTGTTGGATATCTGGTTTGGTTATTTTGGGTCAGTTATTTGATTGTTTGATTATAGTGGTGAAACAAATAGGAAGTTCAGCATTCATGGATAACATACTTGGACAGGCATCTGAATAGCCAATTAATACTAATAGCCACATCCAAACTGAATATTCACTTGTTTGGTTGATTCAGTTTGTTTGGTTCATTCAGTTATTCCATGCATTTAGTTTACTGTGCATGTGTAATAGTGCTAATAGTGCAAACTGAACGAACTGAACAAACAAACCAGTGAAATGCATCGAAATACTGGAACATCTGGATGGAAATATCCGTTCAGCTGGGTTTGGTTTGAAGCAGCTGAATTTGATGGCTAAGATGTTTGCATTGAATAGTTCTTCCATTTCTAGTTGGTTGTTTCATTACTTTAATGCTATTATATATGCATAGTAGTTGAAATGAAATAACTGAATGACCAGGCAACTGAACAAACAGGTATGTGAATATCCGTTCCAGTTGCAGACTTTATTCGGATTGCTATCCTAACATCAAATAATATCTATGAATACAAAATCCACTGTTTGTTTCAGCTTTAGCATCATCAATCATCACCATCATAATTTTATTGACTTGGCCATTGGCTCTAGCAATTACGTACAATCAGCATCCTAATTCGTAATGGTTACCAAAAGTAAGAAAGTTTAACCACTGTGCCAGATCTTGTGTTCTTATTTAGTTCATTTATATCTAACATCAGGGGTTAAACATTCCTTGCACTGGTGGTTGGGTAGGAAATAGCATGAGGGAAGGCGCAGGAACAAGGAGTATTAAGTTGAGACTGAGTTGCTCAGAGTTTGCATTTGTTTTAGACATGGGGTGGAGAGCTCAGCATGACTGGAGATCTGTCATATCTATTAGCATCGACTGGGCTAATTCACTTCAGTATGCCATTTTCTTGGAACTATTGTTCCCACCCTGCAGAGTGAAGCATGAAACCAAGGCTCATTAAGGGGGCGGGGATAGAAAGATCAGTGTTGAGATAATTAGTTCGTTTCCACTGATCACGACTGTCTGAAGAACTTACTGTAGGAACATTGTTGCAGAGAAATAGGACAGCACTAGCCCAGCTGAGAAACCCCCACAAAGAAAACAAGCCTGTTAAACAACGGGGAAAAAGAGGAGACGCATCCATTTCTTAGCTTCCCTATCGTGTGGGAAATGGACCACTTTGGGATGGCTTTGAATTGCAGCTTAGCAGGCTCAGGAAGAAAGCAGCAGAGATGGAGAATAGTTTTTCTCTTGCAATTTTTCAATCGATGTAAGCTCTCGACATGCATCAACACAAAGCTTAGGAGGGAAAGTGGCAAATGTTGGAACTGGAGGGAAGTTGAAATGAGATCCTTTACAGGAAGAAACAACAAGCCTTTGAGACCTCAAGAAATACAGACAACAAAGGGCCCAGTTGAAAGACTGACAAGGGTGTGTTCAGCATTTTGTCATGGAACTGGAGAGAGTGGTTGCCGTGTTGGTCCAAAATGTGAAAGATGGAGACAAAGTAGGTCGGATGAGATCTTTTATCGGACCAACTTCTGTTGGTAAGAATATGCAAGCTTATGGGGCCTTTTCTTATGTATGTAAGGAGTCAGAACATGTTACATGCCTAAGGAAGGGCCCCACGTGGACCCGAAAGCTTGTGTACTTTCACCAACAGAAGTTAGTCCAATAAAGGATCTCATCTGAACTACTGTGTCTCTTTGTGTAAGGACTAGGGGGCCCGAAGCCCCGCCCCTCAGCGCCTCGCGGCAACCCGCAGCGCCGTCAGGAACCTCCGCCCCGCCAGAGGAACTCCCAAGCCCTCGCACCCCCGTCCCCGACAGGGATCCACCTGCCGTTTCCCTCGCCGAACTCCCTGACAGGCGGCCGCCGGCCAGGCCACCAGGAAACACGCCGCCGCGCTCCGATTCGGCCCCAGGGGGCGGGGCCAAGCAGAACTCCCCGCCGGAAGCAACCCCGCCCCCGCGATTGCGCCGCTCAGCGCGGCTGCGGCAACGCCCCCAGCAGGGGGATAAAAGCTCACGGCAGGGCTGACCACCTTGCTGGTGATCGAGCCTTGTGCCCGTGAGACTGGCCCCCCCCTTTTT